>CM050172.1:2094459-2284462 GCA_027410445.1 Discoglossus pictus | reverse complement strand
CACTTAGTTGTCAGGTGGTGTAGGCACCCATCAGATAAGTGGTGTTATTTGTATGTTTATATAGAGTGGAATGAGGGCTTTTTTATTTTAATCCATGCAGGCTCCTGGTATTATCTTGGCCTGCCCTTTTCCAAGATGGCAGTCTTGGCTTCAGCCTTTCATCAGATATTGCCATGTTTTCTTTTTTTTTAATTGTTATACTGTACCTTGTTGGAGGTGTGATTTCAAGATGAATATCCCTGGATCCGCTGTTGTAAATCTTTGTGCGAGAGTCTTGACGCAGTGTCTGTTGTAAAAGAAAAAGATAAATGTTATTTGATTATATTGTATTTTTCATGAATAGCATAGTTAATTTTTTAGCAAAGCAATGTGTTCTGATATTAGCTTTGTTTCTTGTGTGTAAAATGTTATTGATTTCAGAGTGTGTGAGAAAGCGTACAGCGCTGCTAGGCTTTATTTGGCTTCTTTGTGAGGGTTAGAGGTTGTTCAACAGTAAACAGGAATGTTAACTTACTTTTGTATATGTTGTGGCAATTTTTTGTACTATGCTTTTTTGTGTCCACCACATTTTGGATGCTCCATTTGCCACTTTTGGTATGCTTCATTTGGCTACTTTGTGAGGGTTAGAGGTTGTTGGACAGTAAACAGGAATGTTAATTGACTTTTCTATGTTGTGGCACTTTTTTGTACTATCCTGTTTTGTGTCCACCACTTTTGGGATTCTACATTTGGCTTGTGGGTGATGGTTAGAGGTTGTTGTAGAGTAAACAGGAGGAATACTTTTGTTTTCTCTATGTTGCTAATGTTTGGTATGCTATCCTGTTTTGTGTCTGCCACTTGTTTTTTAGTACTGCATTGTGTTAACAATTCTTTTTTCTCTGCAAGCGTGTTTATTTGTGAATTGTATATGTGTTTGGAAAGTTTCTTGAACTGTGGTGTTTTTGTGTTGCTGTAATTTGTATTGAGGCTTGTATTTTTTAGTTTGACTTCTGATATTGGCGGGCACTAAACATGGGATTTGTGTCTATTTTTGTACTTGTTATACTATACCTTGATTGAAGTCTTTTTGGTGTATGAATGACAGAGGGTCCCCTACTGCCAATGTTGATCCTCCAGTCTTCTTGTAGTGTCTGTTTGAAAGAGAAAGGGAAATGGTTAATTGTATATTCATTGTTTTGGTTTTTGAAAAGCATGGTCTTTTTCTTCATATAATGTATTTTTGTATCTTACCTCTTCTTCTTTCTTTCTGTTCTTTAAAAGTGATCCTCTTTCACACGCTGCAAATTCTTGAGTGACGCTGTTGATGCAGAGTCTGTTTGAATAGTGAAAAAAATGGGAAAGATTGAGCTGCAGGTTACAAATGTATGGATGTAATTTTTTGTGACATTAATTCTTGTGAATTAATGTCACTTGAATATACTTCTTTGATTAGTTTGAGTTAAGATTAGCTTGTTGTAGGGCCTATACACATATACAGTATGTGCATTTCACATGACACTATACATGAATGACGTCTTGGTTGGGAATGTTTGCAAAGTTTTTTTTTTTTTTGGAAGGTCTTTCTTAATAAATTAAATGTATTATAGCTTACCTCTCAGTTGGAATTTGCAGATTGTGAAGTTGTAAATGTATAAGTAATTCTCTTCTGAGGTAATGGCAGCAGCAACATGTCTAGTCACACTGTTCATCACCTGAGGAGAAATGTAGAATTTTCTGGAAAGTAGGCATTATTTATAAACTTTTAGGTGCTTGAAACCAATAGAACGCAATGCGAATGTACTATTTGCGTTCCAGCATTAAATTTGCGTTCCAGACGCCATTTTGCGGATAATATTTAGTTGTGTTTTTCATGTAAAATGGTGGGTGATAGCAGTGTGGTATGTGCCGCATAGTGTGTGTTACGTGCCTCTTGAACTGGACTGGAGAGTTCGTTCCGTTTTGCGAGTAAGTGTAGTAGTTTTGCGTCCTAAGCCTTGTTTTCGTTTTGTTCAGTGGCCATTTTTTCTTTCACTTAGGTGATTTTCGGTTGTCTTTTATTTGGAGTGAAATTGAGGTGTAAATTCAGTTTTCGAGGTCATGGCTGCCTCCTCTTGCTGTAGGTAACCTTTTTATGTATTTGTTGTATGTATTTATTGTGTTTTTAATGTTTACATGTTCGTGGGTTTCGGGCGGTAAGGTCGTATTTTTGCGAGGTCGTAATGGGTCGTAACACGTCTCGTATTTTTGTGTCGTAAGTCCGTAAATTTTGCGAGGTACGCAGTTGCTGGCAAGAAGCGCCTTTGGCGCTCCATGCCAGCAACTGCTGCCCTTGCTTTGCGAGGGCCGCAGGCTCGCTACACGAGCCCACAGCGTTAGCAACAACCCGCATGCTCACAACTATATATGTGACTAGCGACTTGCCCGTCAAAAAATTACGGCAATGAGATGTGTAAGTTTGTAAATTTGTTTAGTTAGTAATATACGTATTTGACACTTGTAAGGTTTTAGTTATGTCGAAATAAGTACCATTCTTATATTAAACATGTTTATTTTTTTAACATTTTCTTTTCTTGTTGAGTAACTGTTAAAGAGTTTTGTAGTAAAAGTATTAACATTTGAATGTAAGAACAGTTGAACTTTAGATTAATCAGTATTATAAACTTGAGGTAATGGTTTTTTAACATGCAACTTGTAGCTCAAGAACTGTTAACTTAAATATAAATTGAATAGAAACAGTAACATAGTTAATTAATATTTGAACAGAATTTGTTAAAATAATGCAAGGCAAGTGTTTTGTGGGGCTAATCATGCATAAACAGTACTTCCATGAATTATGACTGAATTATTTATTTATTGTTAGTTTGCAATGGTTTACCTTTGTTTGTTGGTGTAGTAATTGTTTTAAATGGCACATAGAGTTTTCTCTGTGGAAAAGTGGTTCTCTAAAAAGAAAACGCAAGACCTTAAAGTTGGTCCGCGATGTGTAACCACTGTTCTCTATGTGTTTTAAAATTTCATGTAGTTTAAATTGAAACTATTGTTGGTGTAAACCTAATTTCTGTTGTGTAATAATGAGCTTTTGGAGGAAACGGATAGTTTTTCAAAAATTTTGGTGGTTATATTGTTGTTTTTTAGCTTTTGGTTTTAAAATGCTTTTGCATGGCTTTTGTTTGTTTGATGGAAAGTTACAGTACTTCATAGTAGACAATGTTTTTAGTAAAAATGCGTCCATCCTCTAATAAATCACCTTGACTTTCATTGTTTTCAATGAAAACTTTAATAGCCTGTGGATTTTTGAACCGTGATAACGCAACGTACAATTGGCCATGTGCAAATACTTATTGTTCTAAGAAAATACCCACAGATTTGAAAGTTTGTCCTTGTGATTTATTAATGGTCATGGCAAATGCGATAATGATGGGAAATTGTCTTCTTTGAAGTATACAAGGGAAACTAATTTCACTTGGTGCTAAATCTATCCTTGGTATGAAAACTCTCTCTCCTTTATGGGTACCAGTTAAAATGTCAGCATCTATGAAATGGTCCTTTAATTGTTGAACAATTAATCTTGTCCCATTGCATAGGCCTTTTTTTTGGTTCATATTTCGCAGTAACATGACAATTGCACGTTTCTTTAGCTGCAAAATGCTGTGGTGGCATTCCAGAAGGAGTTAATGAGTTTATGAATTCTGTTGAAAAGTTTGTCTGACTTTCTTTGTCATCAGCAAGTACAGAATCAGCACTGTGATAATTTCTTTGGGATTTTTTTAAATATTTCATTATTGAGGAATAATGCATCCTTATTTTTATATGTTAGTATGACTTAGTTTGGCAAGTTCAGAATAGTCCTGGATATTTATCGTACTTTCAAATATAACTTATATAAGATCTTAGTGACAAATCATATGAGGTGGGATGTGCACAGTGTCGTCAGG
Organism: Discoglossus pictus; assembly: GCA_027410445.1. Taxonomy (NCBI): domain Eukaryota; kingdom Metazoa; phylum Chordata; class Amphibia; order Anura; family Alytidae; genus Discoglossus; species Discoglossus pictus. Next base: position 2,280,548 of record CM050172.1, on the reverse strand, counting down.
TAAGTTTGGTATTTTTTCAGTTTTTCCTTCTCCAATTTTAATAAGCCAATCATTGAAATCAGTTTGGCCTTCTGATCTCATATTTTGTTGCAGTTGAAGATGGGTAAAATGTTTGCATAGTGTACTTGACTTTATACATGTTTCGATAATGTCGGTTCGATTTCCATGTACAACGACAGGTAATGTTTGTCTAAAATCACCACCTAACAGCATTACCTTTCCACCAAATGGAAAAGTATTATCCATGACTTCACGAAGCAAACGGTCAATACATTGGAGGGCTTAGCATGACATCATTGTAGCCTCATCTATTATAATTAATTTACTTTTTTTTTGTTTTTTTGCTTGTAATGATGTCATGCGAATATCTGTGACTGAATTTTCTGAAACAGGCACTGGCAGTTTAAACCCACTATATACAGTTCTTTCACCTTCTAACAAAAGTGCAGCAATTCCGGTGGTGGCAAATGCGAGTGCTATTAGACCTTGGGCTTGTACAAAACTCATTAATAAATTATATAGATATGTTTTTCCTGATCCGCCAGGTCCATCAAGATAGAAATAACGCTCTTTGACCATGTCATCATCTATTGCATTTTTTATGGCATTAAATGCTTGCAATTGTAATGTATTTAAAGTTGCAAGTCTTTCTTCTGTCCTTTGTACTTGTAGTTGAATGTCATATAAACGCCCCCATTCTCATCCTAAACCCCCATACTCATCCTCATCCTAAACCCCCATCCTCACTTTACCCCTCCTCATCCTAACCCCCCTCCTCACTTTACCCCTCTAAATACCTCCCCGTCTCCCTTTCCCCTCACTTACCTCCATCTGCAGCTACTCCTCCACTCCTCCATGCTCCTTCCTGTGTCTTGTCCCGGCCAATGCTAATGACGTGGCGCGCATGCGACGTCACGTCATTAGCATATGCCGGGTCCCGATGCAGTAAAGAGCGTGAAGGAGCGGAGGAGCAGCTGCAGGTGGAGGTAAGTGAGGGGGAAGGGAGAGGGGGAGGTATTTAGAGAGGTAAAGTGAGGAGTAAGGTTGAGGATGAGGAGAGGGGGTTTAGGATGAGGAGGGGGAGGGAAAGAGACACGGGGGATTAGAGAGACACAGGGGGTTAGAGAAACACGGGGTTTAGAGAGACACGGGGGGGTTAGAGAAACACGAGGGAGAGAGTAACTCGAGTATAAGCCGAGGGGGCCCTTTTCAGCCTTAAAAAAAGGGCTGAAAAACTCGGCTTATACTTGAGTATATACGGTAGTTAATAAAATAAATAACCAAATAACTCCAAACCATACAACATATACAAGGGTCAGGTGTTGTATCTGGTTTTATGTGTCAATCAGTTGGCAAATACTTTAATTTCAAAATGTATTTAAGTCTGAAATTGTTCATTTTTATTTGTTTGTTTTACATTATGAAACTAATGCAGACGCCATTGGGTTTATCTGGCGACTCCTGTGTGTTACGGTTTAGATCAAAACCGAGCTTGTTATGGGATCCAGTTGTTTTAGGGCACTTCATGGGCTTGGGGATCTTATTATCTTTCCCAGACAAATTTCATGAAAATAACTCTTGAAATCCGAACACATTGGAACAAGACATGAAATTATTTATAATATTAGCTCACGCAAAAGAACACCAGATTAAACTATAGATCAATCACATATCATGAACAGTGAGATGAAAATATATTCAAAGGTACCTGGAACAACAGATTAGCACAAATTCTCACACACATGACAGAAAAGCCCTCAAACAATACTTGACAAACACTTATAGAATGGAGCCTGATTCAATATGCAAGCCCGGAACTCGATCGTAGTAGGTCACATGTCTGCGGGTGTGTTGCGGGCTCCTGTTCATCTCCAATTGCGATGCTATGCAATTGAGCAAGGGGTACAGAGTTATGGCCAAAGCCTCAAGCCCGTAAAGCCTTTCCCGCGGGCACAAACTGGTTAAAAGGCTTGGCCATTATGCAAGTCGACTGTTACGATCCAATCGCGATATAACGTTAGTGCGACTATAATAGTTGTGTTTCACCCGCCCATGCATTTACTGTGTTGTATTTTCTGATGAAGTAGCATGCAGGTCCTAGAGTAGGAGATTTTTCAGTGAGACAGAGAAAGAGCAGGATTATTTTGAGAGCAGAAATCTGAGGTTTAGTTTATTTCTTTAATACTAATTATGATTTTACACTTAATCCTTATTGACACATATTTAAAGATTACACATAATTGCAATACACACAATTTAAAGAACACACATAAATAAATATAGAGCTAGGTCACTCCATACACCCCCCTCCTTCCCGTCCCCCACACCCCATCCCCAAACAGATATAAATACACATAATACACACATTTTTTTCCATCATACATATACAACCAAACTTTGATTGATTTATCCTTATATTATTTTTGGGATTATAATGAAGAGAGGAGAGAGGAGAAGAGAGGGGTGGAGAGGTGAGGAGGATGTGAAGAGGAGAGGGGAGGAGGAGTAGTGGAGGAGAGGAGTGGAGGAAAGGAGAAGAGGCATGGAAGAGAGAAGGAGGAGGTTGAGAGTGGAGTAGGAGAGGAGGTGGCAGAGAAGGAGGTAGCGGAGGAGGAGCAGGAGGAGCAGGAGGACCACAAGAAGGTGGCGGAGGAGAAGGAGGAGCAGGAGGTGGTGGAAGTGGAGGAGGAGAGTGGAGAGGAGGTGGTGGGGACATGGTGGCCCTAGCACCAGGCACATGAGGAATAGGGGCATAGGGGAAGGGGCCGGCTCCAAGGGTTGAGATAGTTCAGGGGAGGGACAGGTCTGGGAGACAAATATCCCTGTCCACAGTCGGGAGGGCAAGAGGATAAGGGCAAGTACAGGGCTCACATTCCAGGGGGTGACCTCAGAAGCCATGCGACACGCTCTGGTCCCCAGCCAACAATGTAATCCTAATCTAGCCTTGCTACAGAGTCTTGGATCTTGGCCTATGTGATGGTGATATTTTGTATGCAGATGGCTACCTCCATCACATGGTCCATGATCCTCTTCTCTAGGTGGACACACCTAGCGGTTCTGGCTTTAATATCTCACACAATTGATGCGTCACCGATGGAATGGCTGTTGAGAAGAGATGACTGCAGTCTCTATATTTTTTAAGGGCCTTTATTTTTAGGTGGTTATGTTTTTATTTTGTTTTGTATTAGGGTACAATATCAGGCCCATGAAGGCATCTATGCATATGCAAGCAATTGTGAAATAATATGTGTGTGAGCAATCCTCTCCAAGTAAACAACTCCTTAAATGACACCCCCCCCCTTAAAAAGTAGCCCCCTCTAATCCTTAAATATATAGGCCAGATAATATACAGACATGATTGTTAGTTAGTTTTAAATGTAGTCTACTCCCAGCCATAAGTCTCACAATGGCATGTTAATAACAGCCAGCATTAATATATGCACTAGTGACGCATGTGATCCTGACCTCAATAGCAGTCTGAGAACAGATCTTTGGGTCTGATGTAAGAAACAGTGAATCTGGCTGCTGACCTTTGTGTCCTCTCCATAATAATGGCTATTTGCCCATATTTCTGATTATCCAGAGACCGAGCTAATAGTTAGTAATGCTTGCAGATGGGAATCAGGTGAGCTTGGTATATTGTTACAGTTACAGAATTTAGCACTGTACTGTACAATGCATGTTGATTTAGTATTTTTATCCTACCTTCCGCCTTTTTTAGTTGACCATCTCTTTCAGATTTATTTATTTTTGTCCACCCCCATTGTGTTTGTGAAACAGGATTTGACTTAAACAGTTCAGAGGTTGGATCGTCATGATTTCAATTGAGCAAGATCTATACAAGGAGTGTAAGTGCTATGCACATTAATGGTTTCTTCAATCAAATGGAGTGATTTCTGATGATCCTTTTTTTCCATCAGATTCCCGGTTGCAATTGTGTAGTGACCACATGTGGACCCCTGGTAGGTGCTATGCATCATGCCTTATTCTAGACTATGACATTACTCCCTTTAGGTTTCTAATTTTTCCCGTCAAGCCTGTTGTCTCCCTGGGATCCGCCCACACACACCCATGATATTTAATGCATAGTCTTGTCCATTTCTGATTGTGCTCTGTGTATGAAATATCACTTTGTTATACCATTGTAACTGTGTCAGTGTGTTTTCAATGGTTGGGGTTATGGGACATCCACATACATCACATATGCGTCACATTCCTATATGTGTAAACTAATGAGCCCTAGTTACTATGCAATATATCACAACATATAATGATCATAATAGTCATATTAGCATTAGATATAATATAATAATATATATCATATATAATCAACATAAATGTCCAATTTGTAATATTGTGGAGTATGAACATTGCCCTGAGGGCCTGATATGGACAGGTGATATGGGAGTACGTTGCCAGTTCCTTCTCTAGTGAACTGTGATTGTCCCCTCTGCTATGACCTCGCCACCTACAGTGGCCCTACATGGTATAGCTCACAGCTTTATTTACGTACACAAGCCCCTTCACCATCACCACTTAGAAATCCGGAAGGGGACAAGGGGAACATGCACTACACTAATGTAAATTGATTACTAATAGAACATAATGGGGCATCACCAAATGGGAAAGGGTATACATCTTGGCACATGGAGACAGCAATGGTGTGTGGAACTTTCAAGGATTGGTATAGTGGAGATTGTCCCCAGATGGAGGTGATTTGTCTAGTTCGTCCACATGCCTCTGCCACAGCCTCCATGGTGTTTTGTGGCCCTTCCTGATGGGTCTAGAGTAGATTAGTGTGTTGTATGAGCCCCTGGCCCCCTAGTGGATTGCTAAGTGGTGGTGGTGAAGGGACTTGTGTACCTGAATAAAGCGGGGTTGGATCTATACAATGTAGGGTCAGTGTAGGTGGGCAGGTGAAGCAAAGAGGTCAGACAAATTACAGTCCACTAGAGGAGGAACTGGCAACCCACTCCAGTATCTTTGGCATGCAAGACCTTGTGCGAACAGAACAGGCAGTGGACGTAGCTAAATGTACGGTCACCAAGAGTCAGACATGACTGAAGGACTGAACAACGAAATAATATAAAATGTTCCCTGGTACTTGATATATGTGATGTGGTGGTGTAATTTGGCCACTATTTGTTTTCCCAATGTAGATGTGATGAGCGAGATGTATATGCAATTATATATATATCTTCCAGGGTCCACCTTAAAGCCTCTGTGAGTGAGAATGGGTTCATGTGGTATCAGTTTCATGTTTTGTGTTTCTATTCAATCAGGTAGTGTGTCTTTATTGCTTTCTGCATGTTGCAGCATGGCTTTTCATATTGGCACGTGCATGACCATTCCAGCATATGATAAAATAACATACTTTTGAATGCCTATTTTTTATTTGTGAATTATTGTGCAAGTAATTGTAATACCTTTCCATGCTTTCCCATATTTTAAAGTCCACCGGTGTGTTTATATTTCCTTTTATAGTGTTGAGAAATTGTCTGTAAACCCTTTGCGGGTCCTATTTGGAGGCCGAAAAATTTTTGCCTCCATTTGTGGGTTACAGGCTTGAACACCAGGGGTCTTTGGAAATTTGGTGCAATTTATATAGCGTGATTGGAACGTAACAGCTTGACAGAACAAAGGATTTGCAGCAACGGAGTTCAGAGTTTCAACATTCTTATAGTTTTTATTTCTGCCCTTAACTCGCAAGTCTTTGGGGGGGACCAATTTAATAGCCGTAAAGCCTTGCTATCGTTACGGGGCTACAGTTTTACACCTTTCTGGGAATTTAATATGGGCTGTTAGAGTACTTGTTTCAACACCATGCAGACATTACAATATTGCATTTTTCCTTCTAGTTGTCTGGCAGAAACAGGAACGTCCACTCTAAAAACTACTCTCATTTTTCTTTTGAAGGCCCCCAGAGTAGGGTCCCCGTGCATACCTTTTGCTAGAATACTGTGTAACATATGCATTTACATGCATTTGATCCCGAGATGGATATGTCAGTATATAACAATATATTTATATTGATCAATATAAATTTGTATTATACGCAGAATGCAGCAATAAGCACAAAGGCTGGCTATGGGAGACAGGGGAAGTGAGTGTGCTTCAGGTTAGGGGGGCTTGCTGTTGCATTTTTACTGGGCTCACACAATTTCTGATGGCACGCCCTTGTTACCATTCACTAGAACTGGCATCTCATTTTTACATTTATATGGTATTAAGTATTAAACCTATATTCTTCTAGGCTTTGCAAAAAGTTAACGTCAAACATCCTGAGATTAAATCTATTGTTAGATGGGATACTATGCTATAATAATTAGATAGTTTATTGTATAGACAGACATTGAGTAATATTTATCAAGTGGGGCAAAGTTGGGGTAAAAAAGTAGTTAAAGATCGACATTTCCCTTCTGTTTTCCTATATGGACTATTTATCAAACAAAGTTCAAGTTCCATTTGGCAAGTAAGATCCATAGGAAACCTACAAAAGTCGAGATTCTTAACATTTTTAACTCTCATTTTATGCAACGTATCTTTAGTTTTCTGTTAAATATACCCCAATTTGTTAGCTATATGCATTATGTGGGGCAAGTCATCTGGCATGAAATTAGTGGTGAAGAAGTTGTGTTTTTGATGAGGAGTTGTTCCTCACGTACCTCTTATAGATTAAGGCTAGGACATAAAAATACATCAATACTATGAGCAGGAACCATAAACTATAGTGAGGGTCACAATTGTAGAGAATATTTTCTTCTTATAGTTTAATTTAAAAAAAAGAAAACTCAACCAACATCGCAGAGAGGAGTTTTATGCAAATATTAGTATAATGAATGAAAAATAGCGTACAGATTATTTTCATTTTTAGCTATCAAGCTTTATTGTTGTACAATTGTTGTCTTTTAAACATATGATATTAGGATTATCCATATGACAAACATAAACAAATAGAAAATGAAAGTAAAAGTTTGTGTGTGATTTGTATGTAGAACATTACATTGAAGGACTAATGACCTGGCCATTGCCAAAGGAACTAGGGTCATGGACATGAGAACGAAAAAGGCAACAAAGGATGTGGGAAACTGTGAGGATGAGAATGTCTTGTCACTTGTTTATGAATGGCAGTCTCTTTAATGAATGTGACATCCATTGGAGATGTGTAGAGGTCCTCTCCACTCCTGATCACTGATAAAAGGTTCCAGTGGACATGTACAAGGAAGAGTACAGGAAGAGGGGATTGTTTAGTCTCGCTAACTCTCAGTGATATATATATATATATATATAATGTAAATATAAACAAAACAATTATATTTAGAAATTGTACATAAAAACACAAAATAATATTAGAGGCAGTTCATGATATATGAAGATGAGACTTATTTTTGGTGCATAAATGAGAAATTCTGGAGGAAAAAAAAACCTAAGCAAAAAAATTAAATGCATAAATTTGAGCAATAATATTGCAAAATCAGGTTGCACCTTGTAGGTAACAGATGATCAGTCCATGGAATATAATAATCACAAAGAGGGGAATTTATTAAGCATCACAATCTCATGTTAAAGACTGATTTACTATGTAAATATTTCCTAAGTGGCAGAAACATCTACTTCTCATCTTATCTCAGATCTTCTCATCTCAGGTAAGAAAGTGCTTACTAAATTCCTCCTGAAAGACAAATGTAAAAAAAAAAGTGCATCCAGCACTAATAGGGGTGAATCTATTGTAATAAATCAATCAAATATAAAGATATAAAATGTGTTCACAAACATGAAAGGGTGAAACCGTCATGTGAAAAACATGTGTATGATCATGGACCGGTACCAAAATATCCTACAGGATTGTCAGTACTAAAGAACTGTTACCTGTTAGTAATAACTTGGCATGCGATGGCCGGATCTGCCTGGTCTTGTCTGTTTTAATAATGGAAACACATTAAATTTACCTTTTTTATCAGAGTGCGGTTTATGTGGCGGTAGAAAAGGTGGAATTTACAATGTCCCCATTTACTATTTTCTATTCAGTCTTTTCTTTAATCAAACCTTGGATGAACTTTATCCTTGAATTAGTAAGTAATGTTCATAGAAACATAGAAATTGGAGATATTTTATGTTTTCATTCTAATTAACTCCAAATACTCTCACATTTTCCCAGTTTAATAAATTACAACTGTGACACATTACCCAGTCTCCTATGAGTTTGTGCCATGTTTCAGGCACTTTGATGGAGGACACCAATACAAGGAGCTGTTTATGCCTTTTCTAAGTTTTACTGATATTGTATCCAACTGATACAAAAATAACAAAAAATCCAATCACATTGAAAAATAATAGGCCTAGCTTCCACTGAAGCAATCCCTTATAAACAGTTTTCTTCACTAACCAGCTCTCATCCAGCTAAACCTTGTTGGAGGCAAAACAAACAGTCCAATAGTGTATTTGAAATCACTTGGCCTTGTAATTTCTTCAGATTCCCATGTCTCGATACACTGTTCCAAGCTGTCATCTGCCACAGGCTGCTGTCTCACTATGTATGTTTTTCTCCAGGTCAGACAAACTGCAAACAATCAGTCCATAAGCTAGCCCCTCACATACTCCAGGAGCAGCCCTTACTTATCAGTCTGCCCAGGTGCAGTAAATCAATCCATACCCAGGAATGTTAACTCCTGCAGTCCTATTTGGGGGAAGAGATATTTAGAAACCCCTTAGATAACTATATCACAATACTCATTTGTGCTCATTCACCAATATTTTAGTTTTTTAGGTTTTATAAAAGTATCATAGCCTATGTTGGTGCTAGTGTAGCGTGTTCATGTTTAGTAGTGGTGACGATGTTTTGGAGACTACTGAGTTTCATACTTCATCTTCATACTCTTACATGTATTTGTTAGGCTGTGAGCACACTTTAGAGCAGGCAACCTTTGAGCAAACCCCCAGGTTATGGGGGCCATGTAAAAGCTCTAAGCTGCCATGTGGGCATTTCTTTGGGAGCAATGTTATCGGTAGAAGAAGTTTTGTTGCTTCTTACCGTGCCATCAGATGTACTACAGTGTTGAAAATCTATTAGAAACAAAAAAGTAGGATATTACTGTGTCTGTATTTTTTTAAATTATATTAAATACAGTAATTGATAAAACCAAGGTCATTACAGGTGCATTTAAATGTGGGCAGAATGTTCTAGAAATATATTCAGTATTTGCATGGGTTGTTGAAATCATGTCATGTAGGTACAGGTCCTCCTGGAGAGATATACAGTAGGTGTGAGATTTAGATGATTATCTTAATATATTCTCTGATTTGCCTTAAGAAAATCAAAACACAATTTATACAGAATTTAAACACAATTTCTAAGCACCAACAAGTCCCAGTTTTATTTTTACTTAATAAATCAGGCATTTGTATTTTTAATACATTTCTTTATTTAGATATATTTAGCAGATGTGTAGCCAATATCCTGAGCTCTGATGTGACTAAGGTAAAATCATCACCACAATTTATACAGAGCAAAAGCAGGAATAAATATTGATGAATATTATGTTTTTCATTAATATAAAAATACATTTTATTTTTATTTTTTTTAGAAATACAGCTCAATAGTCTCACGTGCTAAACTAGGTAAGAATAAGTAAAAGTAATACACCAAAAAGTGATATATGTTCAATGAAAACATAAACAATACAATTCTATTTAGAAATTACCTGAAAACACAAATAATATAATATAAGGCCACTCACATATAATGAAGATGATGTTATTCTTGGTGAAGTAATTGAAGTAACTCCTAAGGCAGGAAACAAAAATGCAAAACTCCTGGAAATACTATTGTAAAAATCTGGGGCATCTTATAGGTAACAGAAGATAAGTCCGTGGAATGAGAAAAACACAAAAAAAGGAATTTACTGAGCACCCCATGTGCATCCCCCTATTATCTCCGGAATTTACCATGGACTATTTACTATGGGAGGAATCTTAACACAGCTCTTCCAAGACATCGCAGGGTAAGAAAGTGCTTAATAAATTCCTCCCAAAAAGCCAAATGCAAAAAAAAGTGCTTATTGTGTGGTTCCATTATAATAAGTATATTAAAAATACAGATATTAATGTGTTCACAAACATGAAAGCAGAACCCGTCATGTCAAGGACGTGTGTGTGACCTTGTACTGGTTCCAAAAATCTTTTGCACTATAGAATTTCTACTGGAGTAATCCCTTGGCATGCAATGTGGGTGAATGTGCCCGGTCTGTTCTAATAATGGTGAATCTTGGAAACAGATTGTTTAAATAGACTATTTTTATCAGATAGTGGGTCAAGTGGGTTGCAAAGCTGGAATTAAATATCCCCATGTTCTATATTTTTATTAAGCTTTTTTATGAAGTCTAAAATGTAAACGGTGTCGTTCAGTCATGTCCAACTCTCTGTGGACCTCATGGACAACACACCATGCAGATCCACTTGGTTTTCATGACATAGATACTGGAGTGGGTTGCCAGTTCCTTCTCCAGTGGGGCCACAGTATACAGCCCCTGATATTCCTAGGTGGTTGCCCATCCAAAGTACTAACCCAGTGTGACCTCTTGGTTCCCTGGCTGGACTCAAACCCAGGATGCTGTGGAGAGAACATCTGCATCCAAAACTGCGATTTGTCATCACGCTTCAGAACCTCGTGAAGCGGAGCCGTTGAGGCATATAAGCCTTCTGAGCTTGGAGGACCTTGAGCAAATGAGCGCCGAAGGCATGGAAACACACAGGACTTAGGATGAAAAGAGCACCGAAGGCGCTACTGCGAGCCTCATGAAGCACAGGACTTAGGCTGAAAACAGTGCCGAAGGCGCTTCTGCGAGCCTCCAGGGCTCATCGCAGCATTTTGGGCGATGAGTACCAGAGGCGCTCATTGCCTGCCAGCCTCACGTAGTGAAGCAAGCCGTTAACTTGCACCGAAGGCGCTCAACGCCTGCTAACCTCGCATAGCTAGGCGAGCCGTTATGGCCCTAAAACTCGCAGCACTTGGGCAATGAAAACACACGGTACTTGCATGCAAACACTTAGGAAATGTGGGATCTCCTTTAAACTGCAAGCAGTTGACAAACGCAGGACTTAGAAAAAATAAAATTACGAGACGTAGGTAGATAGAGAAAATACGAAGTTAATGGCTGAACCGCGCCAAAGGCGCTCATCACCACCTGCGAGCATCGCGTAGCGAGGTGAGCCATTAAGGTACTAAATCTCACAGCACTTAGGCAATAAAACACGCAGGACTTAGCCTGCAAACACTTAGGAAACGCAGAATCGCCTTAAACTGCAAGCAGTTGCCGAACGCGAACTTAGAAAAAAAGAAATACGACATAGGAAAAATAAGAAGTTAACGGCCATACCACGCAAAGCAAAAAAACACGAAACACACAAAAAAGAATAAATCCAAAAACCTCACACACAGCACGGGGGATAGCCAGGACGTCTGGGAGTGAGGTGGAATGCACATTTATGTAGATTTTGGAGAGTTTCAGCACTCAAAAAACGGCTAAGTGAGAAAAAAAATTGCGGCCCAAAAAACTGACAACGATGCTACACGACCCGCACCGCCAACCACGTACCACTGTCACCCAGGAACCTACGAGGTACAAAATACACTATTACAAAGGACGGCAAATGTTCGCGAACCGCGTAGCACATAGACAAACAACGCTATTTACAATTCTAACCTTGCCACTAACAACATTACGCATCTACAGTAACGCTTTACACAAATAAACCAACGCTTTGCCCTCGCGCACACAGCCTACTTCTAATGCACAGTTGGGACATTCATGAAACTATCTCCTCGGGCCAGCAAACAGTCCAACTGGACATTATATGCTGCGGGACAAGAAAATAGATTGTTAGCTCTTCAGGCTATTGATTGTTACATATATTAATTAGAAAAAGGTAAACTATATTAATTTATTATTCAATTAATTCATTAAGTAGTATTTAAAAAATATAGAAAAGAGCCAAAGGACATGCGAGAAGAGGCTCGCAATGAGCGCCGAAGGTCCTTAGAGTATAAAAACCTGAACATTGTGCGCCAAACATCATTGCCATGGCTCCAAATTGTATTAACCGTCATTTGTTGACGGGCAAGTCGCTAGTATAGATATACTGGTAAATATTACAATACAAGAATATAATAATAAATTAATGGGCACAATTACAACATAAACAAGTTTATTTTATCATTAAGAGCAATCAGTGCTATCACATATATACAGTCAGGTCCATAAATATTGGGACATCAACACAATTCTAATCTTTTTGGCTCTATACACCACCACAATGGATTTAAAATGAAACAAGATGTGCTTTAACTGCAGACTTTCAGCTTTAATTTGAGGGTATTTACATCCAAATCAGGTGAACGGTGTAGGAATTACAACAGTTTGTATATGTGCCTCCCACTTTTTAAGGGACCCAAAAGTAATGGGACAATTTAACAGTCATAAATCAAACTTTCACTTTTTAATACTTGGTTGCAAATCCTTTGCAGTCAATTACAGCCTGAAGTCTGGAACGCATAGACATCACCAGACGCTGGGTTTCATCCCTGGTGATGCTCTGCCAGGCCTCTACTGCAACCGTCTTCAGTTCCTGCTTGTTCTTGGGGCATTTTCCCTTCAGTTTTGTCTTCAGCAAGTGAAATGCATGCTCAATCGGATTCAGGTCATGTGATTGACTTGGCCATTGCATAACATTCACTTCTCTTTGGTTGCTTTTGCAGTATGCTTCGGGTCATTGTCCATCTGCACTGTGAAGCGCCATCCAGTGAGTTCTGAAGCATTTGGCTGAATATGAGCAGATAATATTGCCCGAAAACACTTCAGAATTCATCCTGCTGCTTTTGTCAGCAGGTCACATCATCAATAAATAATAGAGAACCAGTTCCATTGGCAGCCATACATGCCCACGCCATGACACTACCACCACCATGCTTCACTGATAAGGTGGTATGCTTTGGATCATGAGCAGTTACTTTCCTTCTCCATACACTTCTCTTCCCATCACTCTGGTATAAGTTGATCTTGGTCTCATCTGTCTATAGGATGTTGTTCCAGAAATGTGAAGGCTTTTTTAGATGTTGTTTGGCAAACTCTAATCTGGCCTTCCTGTTTTTTGAGGCTCACCAATGGTTTACATCTTGTGGTGAACCCTCTGTATTCACTCTGGTGAAGTCTTCTCTTGATTGTTGACTTTGACACAAATGCACCTTCCTCCTGGGGAGTGTTCTTGATCTGGCCAACTGTTGTGAAGGGTGTTTTCTTCACCAGGGAAATAATTATTCGGTCATCCACCAAAGTTGTTTTCCGTGGTCTTCTGGACCTTTTATCTGCTCCTTGTAAATGGGATAATGAAGGGAATAACACACACCTGGCCATGGAACAGCTGAGCAATTGTCCCATTATTTTTTGTCCCTTAAAAAGTGGGAGGCACATATACAAACTGTTGTAATTCCCACACCGTTTCACCTGATTTCGATGTAAATACCCTCAAATTAAAGCTGAAAGTCTGCAATTAAAGAACATCTTGTTCGTTTCATTTCAAATCCATTGTAGTGGTGTATAGAGTCAAAAGGTTAGAATTGTGTCCATGTCCCAATATTTATGGACCTGACTGTAGTTGTGACCCATTGCCGGTTGTTGCTAATGCTTGTGGGCTCGCACAGTGAGCCCGCCACATCTGCGCTCCTTGCGCTGGTGGAGATGAGCGCCATAGGCACTCATCCCTATGACTCCGTACGACTTATGGCACCCGCGGGACTACAGATCAAAACAAATCTCAATTAAACATTTCATAATGCAAGACCCGTAGCAGTTTGAAAAAATTGCATGCAAAAATTATGGCCCATAACACTTTGCAAAGGAAAGCAGGACTTAGAAAAAAAATACGAACCGAAGGACATAGAAAAAAATAATACGAGGTTGAAAAAATACGAAGTTACCGGCCGAACCGTGCGCATCCAAAAGCAACAAAAACACAAAGAAAATAAAAATAAACAGAAAAAAAACATCACACACAGTACGGGGGGACAGCCAGGGCGAAGTTAACGACTAAACCTCTTTTCTCTTCCACCGCCCTGTTGTTAGTGTGGGTGCTACAGCTAACTGGGTATAGCTGGTTCTCTTGGTCTAATAAAAGTCCCAGGACTACTTTCTGTGGCCACCCCATGATTTGTGGTTGGCCTCTGGAGCCATCTGTCAGATTCACAGTCCTTTCCCAGCATACAGTCCATAGATGGTTCATTCAAGAACCTGGGGGGCACAGTGTCTCCCCCCCCCCCCAGCCTTCCACTTGGCCAAGAGTCTCACTTTTTGTTCCTGTTGTCAGGGCTGATATGGGTGGACCCAGGGCTTGCTCTAGAACAGGGGTCACCAAACTTGGTCCTGGAGGGCCGACCCAGGCCTGGATTTGTGGATATCCTTGCTGCAAACAGGTGAGTCAATCAGGATGGCTGAAGAAAACAAGATTCTCACCTGTTTGCAGCAAGGATATCCACAAATCCAGGCCTGGGTCGGCCCTCCAGGACCGAGTTTGGTGACCCCTGCTCTAGAATCTGAGCCAGATGCATAGTCAAGTTGATTGTAGGAGGCTGTCATGAACCTGGGGTGAGAGGGACCAGGTTCACCCCCCTAACACTCCTACTTACTGTTACAGGAATACCCCTCAATTATTATTATTGGTTATTTGTAAGGCATCAACATATTCTGTAGCGCTATAAAAACAACTATAAAACAACTACTGTGCCCCAAGGGTGGTCAGGGGGATCATGACAGAGGCCATGCCCGACGAGCCCTTTATCTGAAAATGGAATAGAGAGAAAGTGTAAACAAATTCTCATGGAGTGCCTGTTATCTGGGTTTTATTACCTGCTCACATTCATCTGAATGGGAATAAAGATACAATGAACTGCAGCCCTGTGATCCATAAGGCTCACTGCCTATATGAGTTCTGTAATATGTCAGGGCAGAGGAGGAGACAGAAACCCCATTATGTCTCAATTTAATGTAATTTCAAATATAATGTATAAAATGTAAATTTTTAAATGCAAGTCATTTTTGGACTGCAGAGAATTGGGAATCTGACCTAGACATGATATTTTCCAAAGAGGACTGGTTTAGGGCAAACAAATTACCTGAAAGATATATTAAGTGCATTCCTTTTAGAGATATCTGTGTAAAGTTAATTCAAAGGTGGTACTTGTTGCCAATACAATTATCCAAATTTAACCAACAAATACATTCTGAAGACTGTTGGAGAGGATGCCCAGTCCCAAGAACGCCAATACATATGTGGTGGCCACGCAATAAAATTAAAGTATTTTGGGTATACGTTACATCTCTACAGTGTTAGGTCGAGAGGTGAAGCTTGCCCCAAAATGTGTTCTCTTTCATATGAATTCACAAACACTAAAATTCAGAGAAGTAGGTATTGCTATACACATATTGATGACAGCAAACTGGTTAATTGGAAAAAAAGTGGAAAATGGGTAAATTCCCATCTGTGAATGAAATTGATACGATAGTATCGAGAAATAGAGATATTGAGGTGAATTACATTGAGTGTGAAATGAGAATTAACCCAAAAACAAAAACCCAGGGGACGCTTTGGGACCAATTTAAATCTTCGCTCTCCTAATAACCTTGATATAGAAACATGACGCATTTTCTAGACGTAACTTGAACTTCTAATGTCCATATCCCAAAAGTTCTGTCTTTTTATGTTCCTATGTTTTATGTATGGAAATAGCAATGAAACATAAAGATATCTGTTATAAGCAATGTATAGATATTTATTGAATGTACAATTGTATACTATTTGTTGTAAAAAGAATAATAAAAAAAATGATGGTATAGTTTTTTAATTTTTCTCTCAAACCCCCCTCTTCCTCCTTGTGTTTCCCCCCCCCACCCCTATTGTATACTATTTGTTGTAAAAAACAATAATAAAAAAAAATGATGGGTATAATTTTTAATTTTTTCTCTCAAACCCCCCTCTTCCTCCCTTGTGTTTCCCCCCCCACCCCTATGTCTCCCCCAGTGTCTCTTTCCCCTTCCATCTCCTGTGTCTCTCTCTCCATCCCTCCTCTGTGTCTCTTTCTCCCTCTCCTCTCCCCTGTGTCTCTTTCTCCCCCTCCCTCCCATGTGTCTCTTCCTCCCCCTCTCCCCTTTATTTTCCTCCCCTTCCCCTGTCCTGTGTCTTCCTCCCCATTTCCCCTCCCCGATGTCTCCCCCAATGTATCTTCCCCCCTTTGCATCCCCTGTGTCTCTACCCCCCCCCTCCCCTGTGACTCTTCTCCCCCCTTCCCTCGCCTGTGTCTCTCCCCCCTTCCCTCCCCTGTGTCTCTTTCACCCTCTCCCCTCCCTTGTGTCTCTCTCCCTTCTCTCCCCTGTGCCTCTTCCTCCCCTCCCCTGTGTCTCTTCCTTGCCCTCCCCTGTGTCTATTTCCATCCTCTGTTTCTCTTCCCCCTCTCCCCTCCCCTATGTCTCTCCCCCCTTTTTTCTCTTCCCCCCTCTCCCCTCCCCTGTGTCTGTTCCTCCTCTCCCCTTTCCTGTGTCTCTTCTCCCCTCGCCCCTGTGTCTTTTTTCTCCTCTCCCCCTGTTTCTCTTCCTCCCTCCCCTGTGTCTTTCCCCCTCTTCCCTGTGTCTTCCTCCCCTTCTCATCTGAAGATTGTCTCAGAATATCACTTCATAGCAATAACAAATACATAAATCTAATAATTCATTACTTTTTACCTTAATGTATAAAGATGTGATGCCTCAAGTCTAGTTCTTCAAAATAGCAGACCTTATAAGAATATACTTGTCTTTTAAGATCTAACACATGTTCATGCTTATCTAGGCTACATTAAAGTGGGGATGGGATGAGGAGGGATACATCTGGATAAATAGATGGGACAAGCAGCAAACTGTCATAATCATTTCAGAAATACATAATCTTAAAGACTCTGCAAACGTCTATATTTTCCATGTATTGTTATAAATAGAGTGATAGATACAGCAGGAGCATTGGAAAAAGAAACCAAATCCTCCGAGATTTGCAATGAGCAGATTGTACTGTAATGATATACAGTATTTGCATGGATACAGTATTACACCCACAGTCTGATCAGAGAGAATACACATTAACTCCTTCTTATTTATACAGTGCAAGACATTACCTGATGTACCTGGTTCCCTATCTTACAGTACTAGTAATACTCTCTGTACATGATTTGTACAAACCCGGATAATCTCGGTGCCCGTCATTTACAGATAAGTCCTAACTATAAACATGTCTTTACCTTGGATTGTAAATACCTAAATCTATTTGTAGGACTGTCTTATTGAACATGTCTTTTACTGCAGCCCCCGGGACCAATATTTCACTTATTTAAACATCAATACAAAGTAATTTTCCAGCATAGCATAGGTAGATGTTTTGGTACAAGACATAAATCATCATATAGTATGTAAAGACCTAATAAAGCACTAAAACATAAAGATAACATACATGATACGCCCTCATGACATGGGTTTGGTTAAGTAGAAGATTTGAGAGAAGGTGATCAGGTCCATGAGCTGAAGCTCTGAAGTCTATGAGAGCCCCCCCCCCCATTATATTGCATGTTATAAAAAAAAATATGCAAAACAAAAATTTTAATACAGTTTGATACATACAGAAATAAAACACAAATGCTGATACAGATATACACATTTATATGGCATTAGCGACTTGCCCGTCAAAAATGACGTCAATAAAAAGTGAAGCCTTGCAATGCTGTTTGCCACACAATGGGAGCCTCTCCCCCTCTACTTTACTGGCCTCACAATGAGCGCCTTTGGTGCTTATCACGGGCTTCGCAATATGCACCTTCAGCGCTCATCATGGGCTTTGTAATAAGCGACTTTGGCGCTCATTGCGAGCCCTACCCCCCACCTCTCCCACCACCTACTTTACTGTCCTCGCGATGAGCGCCTTTGGTTGTCATTGCGAGTCTCTCCCCCTGTCTACTTCCTACATTGTGTCTCATTTCCCCCCTCCCCTCCCTCCCTTGTATCTTCTTCCTCCTGTGTTTTTACCTCCCTCTCCCTCCCGTGTCTCTAACCCCCTCCCCCTGTGTCTCTTTCCCCTCCTGTGTCTCTTTCCCCCTCTTCCTCCCATGCGTCTCTTTCCCCCTCCCCTGTGTCTCTTTCTCACCTCTCCCTCCCCTGTGTCTGTTCCCCCTCCTCTCCCCTCCCCTTTATTATCTTTCTCGCTACTCTCCCTCTCCTGTGTCTCTTCCCCAGCTCTCCCTCCCATGTCTCTTTCCCCCCTCTCCCCCCCTTTGTCTATTTCCCCCTCTCCCCCATGTCTTTTTCCTCCTGGTTCCCTCCTCCCCTCTCCCCCCTTTGTCTCTTTCCCCCATATCCCTCCCATGCATCTCTTTCCCCCTCCCCTGGCTCTTTCTCCCCCACACCCTTTGTGTCTCTTCCCCTCTATGTCTCTCCCCCCTCTGTGTCTCTTCCCCCCCTCTCCCTCTGTGTCTCTTCTCCCCTCTCCCTCTGTGTCTCATCTACCCTCTCTGTCTGTCTCTCCCCCGTTTCTCTCCCCCCCTCCTTCTGTGCCTCTTCCCCCCTCCACCTGTGTCTCTTCCCCCCTCCCTCTGTGTCTCTTTCCCCCCTCTCCCTCTGTGACTCCCCCCTCTCCCATTCCCCTCTCTCTCTGTCTCTCACCCCCATGTATTTCCCCCCTCCCCCTGTGTCTCTTACGTCCCCTCCCTCTGGGTCTCTTCCCCCTCCTTATGCGTAGCTCACGATGCGCTCTGCGCATGCACGGCGTCCGATCGCATTTGCGGTCGAATCGTTCTCAAACTGCGATTCGTCGCAAGTGTGCCAACGAATCGCAGTTTGCCAATTATAATATGTGATTGTATTTTTACCATAAGGTCATATAGTTGTTGATCAGACATTTCATAGTTTAATTTGTAAGATAAGTAAAAAAGAACATTGTCATAAAAGAACTTATTATGAAAGTAGCAGGAAGTTGTTTATGGTGGCACTAGAGATATCTGGAAGCCTTGTGGGTAGAAATAAAAGTGAAGGGTGAGGGCACACATCCTAATAATAATAGTCGCAGTAAGGAGAGTCAATTACTGCAGCAGATTGGAAATGCAGTGGAGCGAGGCCAGGATATAATAATGACAGAGTATAACTGCTTAGAAATACGCTGGGTAAATGAGACCAGCAGCACAACAAAGGGGCGCAGTATATTTAGAGATCATTATTTGTAGAAGATAAACAAGAACATACTAGAAATGAGCCTATCTTGGCTATATTGGATGTAATAATCACAAATAAAAATGATATATATGCAAATGTTGTAGTAGGGTCTCACTTAAAAAACATTTAAAAACCTATAAGGTATCAAAAAAAACAACCAGCAAGGACTATTTATTATATAATCACATACTGTGACAAATCACTACTGAAACATATATATATATATATATATATATATATATATATATATATATATATATATATATAAAATTGGCAGGGAAGAGGTTAATAGAGATAATATGTAATTTTGGAGCATTTAGACCACCCTCTAGCCTAAGTTGGCTCATAAATACCCCAAAGGGCCTCATCGCTATCTCACTCTGCACTCCTAAAATGCCTCTATCTACCCCATGGTTGTCCCAATTATCCATCATTGTCACTAACATTAAGCCCTACCTTAGGGTTCACTGTGGACAACCCACGGTACCTTAAACTTATACCATGGGAGTCCCTATGTACCCTAATGGCACTCATAATCATCCCTATCATCCTTAAAACAAACCATCCTCTCCTTACTCTGCACATTCAACTGGGCATACATTTTGTTAGACTTGTTAGTCACAAACCACATGTAAGACTATTGAGTATATTTCTCAAGGGTACATTGCTGTTGAAGAAAAAATACACTTGCTTGTCAAGTATCAGACCAGCAATATTAGTAGCTGCATAACCCATTGGGTATAAAAATTATTTGGGAAGTAAGATATTTTGAAGACTCTGTATAATAGTCAAATAATCGAGTTTGTGTTTATCACATCACGTCCTGAGAGCTGGAGGATTGAGGGTGTGTGTTTGTAGTTATCAGTAGAGGAAGGAATCGAGGAGGAGGCAACAAGCAGAAGTCCAGAGCCTTTGTTTGATAATAGGATATGATTCTCTGTCACTTGTCCTTATATTTAAACTAGCGAATTGCCCGTCAAAAAATGACGGCAATGAAATTGCAAGTTAGCTAATGCTATTTGGTGTATAATAACCAAATAAATAATTTGAGTATTGGGAGCATTAGTGGTGTGGAGCTGCTGTGTAAGCGTGATGAATGTGTGCAGTGTAATACTGTGCGTGCGTGAGACCAAACCGTTAGCGTAGTCGTGTACTGCCGCATTGTCGTTAAATGGCGGGTAATGTGTGGTATGCGTCTTAGCGAAATATCCGTAGGTCTTTTGTGGTGCTTTGCGAGTTTCTTGTGGTGTTTTGCATGTTTAGAGTGCTGTAGCCTCGTTTTCATTTTCGGCCATTTTTTCTGTCGCTTAGAGAATTTTTTTGGTGTCTAAACTCTTTTATTTTGAGTTAAATGAAGGTGTAAGTTGTTTTTTTGAGGTCCTGGATGCTCCCTCTTGCTGTTGGTCAGCTTTTTATGTATGTGTTTTGTGTATTTATTGTGTTTTTCATTTTTTCATGTCCGCAGGTTGCGGACGATTTTTGTGAGTCCATAATGGGTGTTAACGTGTCTCGTATGTTGTTTGCGCAAGCCCGCAAGCGTGAGCAACGTCTCGAGCAGGCACGCATGCTCACAACAATATATGTGATGTTGGGAAGAGGATAAGACAGACAGAATAGGTAGATACAATAGGTAAATGAGATGGGTAGAGAGAATATGTAGATAAAATAAGTAGATGCGATAGGTAGATGGGTAGATAAAATGGATAGATGGAATAGGTAGATAGGTAAATTAGATGGGTAGATACAATGGGCAGATTGAAAAGGTGGATGTGATGGGTAGATGGAATAGGTAGATGTGATGGGTAGATAGTAGATACAATGGGTAGATGGGTAGATGTGCTGGATAGATACAATGGGTAGATGGAATAGGTAGATGGTATGGGCAGATACAATGGGTAGATGGTAGATAGGATGGGTAGATACAATGGATAGATAGAATAGGTAGGTGGATAGATGGAATGGGTAGATACAATCAGTAGATATAATGGGTAGATACAATGGGTATAGGAATAGATGTGATGGATAGATACAGTGGTTAGGTAGATAGACACAATGAGTTGTGAGATGGGTAGGTACAATGGGTTGATACAATGGGTAGATTAATTAGGTAGGTGGTAGATGCAATGGGTAAATGAAATTGGTATATAGGTAGATGGAATGGGTTGATGAGATGAATAGATAAGTAGATGTGATGAGTATATATAATGGTAGATACTTTGGTTAGACATAGTGAGTAGGTGGGATGGATAGATGGAATAGGTAGATGGGTAAATGGGATGGATGGATAGATGAGATGAATACATAAAATGGGTAGATAGGTAGATGGGATGTGTAGAAACAAAGGGTAGATAGGTAGATGGAATGGGCAGATGTGATTGATAGATACAATGGGATGGGTAGATGAGATCGGTAGATGGAACGGGAAGATGGAATGGGAAGATAGATTAGGTAGATGAAATGGGTATATGCAATGGGCAGATACAATGGGTAGATTATGGATATACTGGGTAATTACAATGGGTAGATGTGGATAGATATGTAGGTACAATAGTTTGGTTAGATGGGTAGATGCAATGGGTAGATGGAGTAGGTCAGTAGTAGATGGGTAGATCCAATGGATAAATGAAATGGGTAGATAGGCAGATGCAATGGGTATATATGATAGGTAGATACAGTGGCTAGATACAGTGGGTAGACACTGAGTAGGTGGCATGGTAGATACAATGGGTAGATGGAATAGGCAGATGAGATGAATAAATAAAATGGGTAGATAGGTACATAGGATTGGTAGAAACAATGGGATGGGTAGATGAGATGAGTAGATGCAACAGGTAGATAAAATACATAGATAAATAGATGGAATAGATAGACATACATAGAGACAGACATAGATATAGATAGAAACAGACAGATATATACAGACATATAGATAGACAGATAGATGCAGATAGATAGAGACAGATTTATCCCCCACAGACACACACACAGAGCACATGGCTCTTACCAGCTAATGGAGATCCTCACAGACAGCCATGTTTAGAGGAGGGATGGAGGCGGGATCAGTGCAGGCAGTGGTAGTCGCTGGTTCAGTGCCTCTGCTGAATTGATTGACAGCTCGGGGGCAGGCTTATTGGTGACATCACGCATAACGTCAATTCAAGAGCTGAGATGCTGTGTGGCACTCACACCCCTCACATTAAAACATGCAGAGGAGGATCAGATCAGCCTGCACCGGCCTCTGAAGAGGGAAGTATGGCTCCCATTCCACAGCTCGGTGTGTGTCCCTCAGTGCAGCCCCCCGAGAAGCCCCCGCACCACACACCGCCCCCCAAATCCTTCCACTACCCTCCCCTGCACTACGGCTCCCACACTGCGGCTTCACTGGGAGGCACCGAGGGGTTAAAGGGAGGGGTAAGAAGGACTGGATTAGGTTTATATGTGGAAGCGCAGGGCCACAGTTGCTGGCATGGAGCGCCGTCGGCGCTCCATGCCAGCAACTGCGACCCTCGCTTTGCGAGCCCGCAAGCGTTAGAAATGGCTTGAGCAGGCTCGCATGCTCACAACTATATATGTAATGTATAGATATATTTATAGATATATATTGTTATTTTTATTTTATTACTAGCAACTTGTCAGTCAAAAATTATGGCAATAAAATGTAAATCCTGGCAATGCTGTTTGCCACACAATGGGAGCCTCTCCCCTTCTACTTTAGTGGCCTTGTGATGAGTGCCTTTGGCACTCATTGTGAGTCTCTCCCTCTGTCTATTTCCTCCCTTGTGTCTAATTTCCCCCTCCTCTCCCTCCCTTTTGTCTCCTTTGCCCCCTGTGTTTTTACCCCCTCTACCCCTGTGTCATACCCCCTGTCCCCCTGTGCCTCTTTCCCCACCTCTCCCTCCCCTGTGTCTCTTGCTCCCTTCCTCCCCTGTGTCTCTTGCCCCCTCTCCCCCCTGTGTCTCTTTTCCCATGTCTCTTCACCTCTCCCTCATGTCTGTTCCCCCCATTTCCTCCCCTGTGCCTGTTCCCCCTCCTCTACCTCCCCTGTGTCTCTCCCCCTCCTCTCTCCCGAGTGTCTACCCCCTCCTCTCCCACCCAGTGTGTCTGCCCCCTCCTCCTCTGTGTTTCTTCCCCCTCCATCACTCCTTTTTGTGTCTCCCCCTCTCACTCCCCTGTGTCTCTCCCCTTCCTCTCACTCCCCTGTGTTTCTCCCCTTCCTCTCACTCCCCTGTGTCTCTCCCCTCCTCTGTGTCTCTCGCCATCTCATTTACCTGTGTCTCTCCCCCTCCTCTCCCTCCCCTATGTGTCTACTCCCTCCTCTCCTACCCCTGTGTCTCCCCCTCCCCTGTGTCTCTTCCACACAACTCTCCCTCCCCTGTGTCTCTCACCCTTCTCTCACTCCTTTGTGTCTCTTCCCAAACCTCTCACCCTTTGTGTCTCTCCCTCCTCCTCTCACTCCTTTGTGTCTCTACCCCCTCCTCTTACTCCCCTGTGTCTCTTCCCCCCTCCTCTCACTCCAATGTGTCTGAGTCTCACTCTCTCACTCTCCTGTGTCTCTCCCCCCTCCTTTGTGTTGCACCCCCCTCTGTGTCTCTCCCCTCTCATTCCCCTGTGTCTCTCCCCCCTCCTCTCACTCCCCTGTGTCTCTTCCCCCCTTCCTTTCACTCCCCCCGTGTCTCTCCCCTCTCCTCTGTGTCTCTATATGCCTCTATTATTATTATTATTATTATTATTATTATTATTATTATTATTAATAATATCTTTATTTATAATGTGCCAACATATTCTGTAGCGCTGTACAGGGGTTGAGTACATGGCAGAACAAAATGAACACCTTATAAAGAATGGAGGGTTCTGTTTTTGAGCTTAGAATCAAATGTACATAGTACTTGTTTCCAAGGCAATGACACAAGATCGAAAACTCGCAAACTTACAATTTAAAGGTTTAGGTGTGATACAAGAGGGTGACAAATGCAAGATGGCAATGTGAAAGCAATTTGTTTAGTGAAGTGGAGGTGTCTGTGTTTTGTACTGTAGATTGTGGGTGTAAGTGTTATTAAACTGTGGAGTGTGCAGTTGTACATGTTAAGGCTGAAGATGATAAGATTTTTTTAAACAGTTGGGTTTTTAGTAATTTTTTAAAAGTTTTAAGGCAGGAATATAATCTAATGTAGCGGGGCAAGGAGTTCCTTAGTAGTTCGTTAGCAGAACGAGGGGGGTTATTGGGGGAGTATTTTGAAACGAGAGCAGAGATATAAGTGGGTGCACTGTTGTTGAGGGCTTTATATGTTAGGGTCATGATTTTAAATTTTATCCTGGAAGCTATGTGAAGCCAGTGGAGTGATTGACAGAGAGGGTCTGCAGACACTGATCGTTTGGTATGAAAGATGAGTCTAGCAGAGGCATTCATTGTGGATTGGAGGGGAGACAGGCTAGAGATGGGTAGGCCATTAAGGAGTGAATTGCAATGCCTCCAAAGTTTTACAATGCTGAAATAGTAGTTATCCCCAAAGGTAACAGAGATCCTCTCGAAGTGAAAAACTATAGGCCGATTTTGTTGATGAACTGGGACATTTTAGCTAAGATCATGGTGCACAGGATCTTGAAGTTTATGCCTGACCTTATACATAAGAATCAAGCTGGGTTTATACCATTTAGATGAGCCGGGGACAATATTAGGAGAACTTAAATATTCTGCATCTAGCACAAAGGTCATCTACTCCAATGAGCTTTTTGGCTCTTGATATTGAGAAGGCTTTTGACACAGTTAAGTGGTCCTATCTTTACAAGACATTACAAAAGATGTTTTCAAAGGGCATTTTATTAATCTTCTTAAATGATACTATAAAGCTCCGACAATAACAGGCTGGAGAACATAGGCCTTCATCTTCATCCAGAGAGGTACTCAACAGGGTTGCCCGCTATCACTACTTCTATTTGCACTTGCGATAGAACCACTGGCACAGGCTTTTAGGTCGACCCCAGAAATTCAGGGCTTTAGAGTGGGTTTGCAACAGTTCAAATGCACGCTATTCGCCAAAGATCTACTATGTACTTTAGCCATCCCCTGTAGTTCCCTCCCTGCACTCATGACCGCAATTGATCGTTTTAGTAAAATCTCTGGTCTTAGACTAAATTTAGAAAAAACTGATGCTCTAGGAGTAGGTATCCCTCAAAATGCACTTATAAATTTATTTGGTCCAAACATCACATCAAATATTTAGGAGTCAATATCACTGTGAAAATATCAGACCTTTTATAAATCTAATTACCCCCCCCATTTTTTAAAACGCTGGCAGCTGATTTGCTGAAATGGGATAGATATTGTATTTCATGGTCAGGCTGTATAGTAGCTATTAAAATGAATATTATTATTACCAAAGTTAATTGATCTATTCTGATCCTTACCTATACCACTTAACTTAAGAGAAATAGATAGATTTCAAAATAATATTTCCAGATTTATATGGAATAACAAACGCCCCCGCATAGCTAAAACACTAATGTATAGGCACAAAGACATAGGAGGACTTTCTACCCAAATTTGAGACTCTACTTTAAAGTGGCCCAAGTGGCAGTATTGCCTTTAGTCCATTCTCCCTAACATCAACCAGCTTGGGTCTTATTAGAGGACCAACAATTGAAACCACATTTTTGGCATTAACTCCCCTGGATACCTAAAGGATTAATACCCACTTCAACTTACTCTAACCCGATGATTCAGCTAACGTTAACTTCCTGGAATTGGGCCAAATACAGATGACAACTTGCCCCTTGTTTAACTCCTCTATTATCAGTATTATCTTTTCCACATATATTAGGAGACTCAAGTGTAATCTCAAGGCATCTGTGGGTCTCTAGGAACCTATAAAGATTAGAAACTTGGTATCTTAATGTAACCCTTTTCACATATGATCAAATTCACGCTATACATAATATTCCAAGCTAGGAATTTTGTATTTATCTAGAAATCAGGAACTTGGTCACTAAAATGTCTAGAGATATAGGAGTTCCAAAGACATCATGGTTCTCCCTCATATGCCAAAAAGCCACATTAACAAAAGGGATCATAGGATCACTCTATGATACTTTCAATAGATCTAAGATGATTGAGAAACCAAAATTCATGATGCAATTGGAGGAAGACCTAGGACGTAATTGGGAAATAACTAGGTGGTCAGAAGCCTGCTCAAATTTAAATAGGGGATCATTAAATTATAGCATGTTGGAGACTTTGAGCAAAGTCTTACATGATCCTATTGCACGCTGGATAAACTACACAAAATGAATCCCCTAGAGAGTAACCAGTGTTTTAGGGGTTGTCAAACCGTAGGGAATCACATACATACATGGTGATTTTTCTCACTAGTTCAAAATAATTGGGGACAATTAATTCAACTCGCTTCGACACTTTTTAAATACCTGATTCCATTGGCAATGTAATCATGTCTATTAGGGATACACATTGATAGCTTAACCTCTTCCCAAAACAAGTTACTCCAACTTATGGCACTGGCGACCATAACTCATATAGCAAGCAGCTGGAAGCTACCGACCTTAAACTTTTCAGAAGTTATACGAAAAAATTAACTTAATACTGATAAATGAACGCTTAACCCATAGTATATCAGGTAATTTCCCCCAGTTTCTAAAAACATGGAAACCCTGGATAATGAATCCAATTAGTATATCCCTTATATAACCTTTACTTGCTAATATCCATATTCATTATCTGGCATGTGAGGTGGAGAGGAACTGAATCGGGACATTACCCAGAGGTATGGAAAGGGAAGTTAAGGTAAAAAGATAGCAGATTTTTTTTTCTTTTTTCTTTATTTTAATTTATATTTTTCTTTCTCTTTTTTTTCTCCATTACCCTCCTTGTTTCTCTTCCCTTACTGGGAGGATTTATTTAACTTATAAATTAAAATTAGATATTAGATATTTTATACACATAGCTCTCTCACTATTATACTCTGATTTTTTGCTTTTATTCTTTATAGTTACTATTATTGTTATAATCAAAAACGTTAAAAAAGTAAAGGCGTAAAAAGTATATATATATACATAATGTTTTATTTACATAGTACAATATTACATAGCAAGTAATTTTATGTAACTCGTGTATGTGAAATGCAATGATGTACTATCATATGCCTTTAATAAATATATATTTAAAAATAAATGATAGTCCAGGATGAAGAAAAAGAAGACGTGCAGTATCTAGATTTTAGTAAAGAATTTGACTTTGTCCCAAACAATAAACCTTAATTTAAACTGTTTAGTCTGGATACAAATGGAGTTGAGTGAATGGGACTTGGCTGAAGTATCAGTGTTAGAGAGTATAGTTAACAGAACATTGTCAGAGAAAGTGATGGTCACTAGAAGAGTGCCTCATATTGTTTATGTTATAACTAATGGAGTATAAACCAATGTGGAATAATCATAAAAACTACATAAATACATCTATAAAAATAAACTAGAAGAATGGTCAAGTACATGGAATTTTAATTTTAATTCTGATACATGCATCTTTCTGAAAAAGAGGAACTCGGATAGCTACCATGTCATGGAGAAGGGGGTTGTGTACCTCACTGAAGCTAAACCATGTAGGGTCACCCAAGATGGGTGGGTCATAGTAGAGAGGTCAGAGAAATTATGGTTCACTGGAAAAGGAACTGGCAACCCACTATAGTATCTTTGCCAAGAAGACCATATGGATAAGCACAGAGACATATGTGCCTTTCCATAAGGCCACAGATGGTCACAATCTGTCTCCTGCTTATACTGTGTGACTATTTTAAAGTTCAAGCATAAAGTCATTGTAAACTTGAAGATGGCTTCCCTCCATGGTAGCAAAGTTGCTGGTGGTCACAGTCCTGCGGTCATTCTCTGCCGGTGTTCCTTCACTCTAGAATTCTTATTTAGAAGTCCATCAACTGACCACCGGAAACCTGACAGCCAACCACTTGGCAACTTCTGCAGCCGTGTTTTGTTTTAATGTCCATTATGTGCCTTTTGCCTCTCATCACATACCTCAAATCCATTGGTTTTAGCATAAACTCCTTCTTGAGGCATATTCTAAGAATAAGACTAAATATATCCAGCTTAAGTGCTCCTCAGCTTGAGACTCATAACATAACTATGATACTGATACTTCTTGTCATTCTTTTTGTGACTTTTAATGTGGATGAAGTCCTAATAGATTCATTCTATATATAGTTCCAACATATGGACTGTTCTAGTTTGGTATTGTACGTTACTATATCCCCCAGTCCAATCTGTCATTTTGATCTCAGGCAATTCCAAACGTATTATGGTTTTCTATTGGTTTGTCCCATGGATTTAGCAGTGATCAGTTCATATTAATATTTGATGTGGATATATGTTTATCAAATTAATGTAATCAAATGTTTTGTTATGGAAATATCTTAGATTCTTAATTAAATTATTTATTTAATGAGTTTTGTTCTGGAAAGTAAACATTCACTGCAATGAAGGAAGGTCTACCAGAAAATTATAGTTTAAAATATACAGAATACTGAAAAAGTTATTTTTGATTGAAACCCCCCACCCCATCTTTTTGTCTCATCATTAGTTTCTATGTGGCACCATTAGTATTAAATATTGTGTAAGATTTATTCTAGTCATGTTGGTAATACAAATTTTGTAAAACTAAAATACTAATATTTGAATGGCAAACATTTAGGGCCCTATTAAATTCTCCCTCGTAGTTCTCTCGGTGCTCGCAAAAGGCAGTTTTCCTGCTGTTTGCGAGAACCGAATCTCTCGCAGCCTGCTTTACGATATGACTGCGAGAAAATGGCCGAGAATAGGCTCCGAGAGAGCTACGTAGTCACACGTAGCCTT
This sequence comes from Discoglossus pictus, assembly GCA_027410445.1. Taxonomy (NCBI): domain Eukaryota; kingdom Metazoa; phylum Chordata; class Amphibia; order Anura; family Alytidae; genus Discoglossus; species Discoglossus pictus. The sequence continues at coordinate 2,251,413 of CM050172.1, read as the reverse complement.
AAATCTACGCATGATTATCGCATTTCGTAAGAATCCCTACGGGCACAAAAAATGCCCGCATGGGATCCTAAAGCCTCTACGTGCTGCCTTGGAGCAGCCCGAGACAGCAGTGTGAGGCTCCCCCCTGCACCCTATACACATCCCCATGCTGCAGGGGTCTCTATCAGGACCCCTGCAGCACCCCCACATTAACCCCGTGCAGCGGGGGTCCCCGATCTGCATAGATCAGGCCCCCCGCTGCATTTAAAACTTTTAAATTCCCCGCCGCGGCTCCTTAAAGGGACCGTGGCACACTATTACCCAATCCCGGCCGCGGCACTTAAAATTAACCCCCCTCTATGCTGGGGGTCCCCATCGGGACCCCCGAAGTGTCCCCACATAAACCCATTGCAGGGGGGGGCCCCGATCTGCATAGATCAGGCCCCCCGCTGCATTTAAAACTTTTAAATTCCCCGCCGCGGCTCCTTAAAGGGACCGCGGCACACTATTACCCAATCCCGACCGCGGCACTTAAAATTAACCCCCCTCTATGCTGGGGGTCCCCATCGGGACCCCCGAAGTGTCCCCACATAAACCCCCTGCAGCGGAGGGCCCCGATCGGCACCGATCGTGACCCTGCTGCAATTAAATTTTAAATTTCCCGCCTCGTGGGTCCTCAAAGGACCGTAAAGGTCCTGAAAGGACTCGCACTAAAAATATTAACCCCAGGCAACTATAATTACCCCATTAACTTATGGTGGTCAATACAGACCACCATAAGGCCTAAATTAACCCATTAACTCATGATGGTCAATACAGACCACCATAAGGCTCAATTTAACCCACTAACTCATGGTGGTCAATACAGACCACCATAAGGCCCAAATTAACCTATTAACTCATGGTGGTCAATACAGACCACCATAAGGCCTAAATTAACCCATTAACTCATGATGGTCAATACAGACCACCATAAGGCTCTATTTAACCCATTAACTCATGGTGGTCAATACAGACCACCATAAGGCCTAAATTAACCCATTAACTCATGATGGTCAATAAAGACCACCATAAGGCTCTATTTAACCCATTAACTCATGGTGGTCAATACAGACCACCATAAGGCTCTATTTAACCCCATCAGTCCCATAAGGGTACATTATTACCATTATGGGCCTGTTACAACCCAACATTAACCACATAAGTGCCATGATGGTCCTCAAGGACCATCATGACACTAACTACAAACAATACACTATAACCCCCAATAAACCATTTAATCTAAACTAACCCCCCTCTACACTAATCTATTAACACTTACACTACCTACCTACACTACCTACCCCCTAATAAACCTCCCCAACACTCTAATTACAAAAAATAAAAAACCTACAGCACAGAAAACAAAAAACCTACAGTACAGAAAAAAAAAACAAATTACAACCCCACCCCCCACTACTGAAAACAAAAAAACAAATTACAACCCCACCCCCCACTACAGAAAATAAAAAAATTACATTGAGGGGGGGTTAATTTTAGGTGCCGGGGGGGGTATTCGGAGTATCCCCACGGCAGGGCTTATGTGGGGGACTGCCGCGGAGGTCCCTTTTAGGACCCCCGCAGCAATTGATGAGGAGTGGGAGCCTGCGATATCATCTCGCAGGCTGTCACTCCTCATGTACATTTACGCAGTGTAGATACGTACGGCCCTGCTGCGTAGCTCATACGTTGCTCGCAGCAGGGCTAATTTAATAGCATTGGAACTTAGAGAAACTTTGCAGTACGTAGGGCTTAAGTAGAAGCCTCTTATTTACGAGGCTGGAATTTAATAGGGCCCTGTACATTGCACACTTAATTAGTAAAAAAATCCCAAAAAGTTTTTTTGGGCTTCTGTATTAAATATGTAAAATAAAGGGACTAATGCTGATAGACAATAATATTTGATTTATTTTGTTACTGATAAGCAAGATTATCAATATATTAAGATTTTTTTTTTTTTTTTTTCATTTCCAAATTTCATAAGATTACAAAATTTACAAACAGTAAAATCCAGACATCAAAACATCAAAACTACAGACAATCAGACAAGAAAAAAAAAGAAAAAAAACACAAAAGTGTAACCACAACTGAGCTTAAATAATTCAGGATAAGTCATAAGAAATAACATTTGTCATAATATCAAAAGAAATTTAATATCAAACATTCCCTGCTCTGTGGGAGATTTTACAGAAAGTGCTATTATATGACTTTTCTAAGGGTTTACTGAACTTCTTAAGTGTATTTGTAAGGACGTTTGGAAGTGCTCACACCCTACTTATCTTTACATTACAAATCCTCGGGCTACGTATGGAAATGTTCTTACATGAGCGTCACTGTGGGGGCCGTGTAATAGCTCAGTAAATTCTGTCATAAGAACTTCTGCTGATAAGAGTGAGCCTTGTGGGAGATCTAATGGGAGCCATGTAATTGGGCACTTAGGGTTCCATGGTGGTCCAGTTGTTAGGATTTGGTGCTTTCACCACTGTCGACCTGGGTTCAATTCCAAGTAAGGCAACACACTTCTTTAGTAACACAAAACAATATTTAAAAATATAGATCAATTTTGTATAATCCTACACATTATAATTATAATCCTTCATAATATAATGAACATTGCTCTACATAACATAATGTAATATACTCACTATGTATTTGTGGTTATTTCTGACCTATATCATGTCCTAAGTAAAACTCATATACACATACAGTATATACATTATCCCGAGCTCTGGCAGCTGAGCCCGGGTGACTAAACCTCCTTTATCAGGATCACTGTGATGAACATTTTCTATTTGGTCTTTTTGAACAACAAAACTTGATAATTTACTATAAAGTAAAATACACAGTCTTTACATTTCTCACTAGTATATTTATTATTGTTGTAATAGAGACGGACATTTTCTTCACAAAACTTCCTGTAGCATAATTACATATACAAGTCATAATCAGAATCTGTGTTACTAGTTTTTAAGAACATGTTGACTTTATTAAAGTGTAGCTCTTCTTTTTTTTTTTATTACCATGTTTATATTTCAATATACATTAACATTTATATTGATATGTTATTTGCATATTTTCTATAATTTCTTAAACTCATAGGGCCTCATTCTATTATCGGCCGTAGGAGATGCGGGGCCGCAAGGACCGGCTGCAAGCTATTCGGCTATTCTATTCCCCTCCGGCCGGGGATTCCGGCAGGCTTGCGGCCGGTGCCTTGCTATACCTTGCGGCCGCACGCGCCGGAGGAAAACCTTTGATCTTAAACGGCCTCAAGAGTTTCGGCCGCAAGAAAAGCCCCGGTTGCTATTCTATTGCTCCGGGAACCCTCTCTGCAAGGCTAAAAGCGAGCCGCAGCTTACTTGCAGGAAAAAGGTCCCGCTAGCACCAATTAAGCACATTATAAAGCCAAAATAAAGCCATCCTGCACTCTGAGGAGACTATAAAGTGATTGTAGGTGTTAGCAAAAATAGCACAACATTCCCCTATACTCAAATCCTTAAAAAAAAAATTTTTTTATATATGTCAAATATCCATGTAAAAGGTCCAGAGTGCTTGGAGCACCTCAGACCCGGCCACGCTGCGGCCGGAAAATAAACAGTTAATGTAAACTCGGGTTTGGGCTGATGTGCAAGCTTGAGAGGGGGTTGCTATTAATCCTCATGTCCCCCAATATGATCCCTAGCATTTACAGAGCTTTACAGTGCTGTCTTGAATTTATTTTTGACTTTAAAGATTTCTGAGCTTACGGCCGGTTGCAAGATATACGGCCGTCCGTAAGAGGAGATCCTTGCGGCCGTTTTACGGCCGATAATAGAATGAGGCCCATAGTAAGGCAAGTGCGGGGAAACTAAAGTCAATGTTAAACATTTTTCTGAAACAACCTTTTCTGGGCTATACATTCCCACAATTCTACTAAGTCATTATCATCAAATTCATCCTCTGATTATTAATTTACTTGTGAGATTTCTCTTCTGCAAAAACATCTGAAGACCCCACAGGATTGTTTAAGATTCTTGTTTCCAAAAATCAGTGTAAGAGCCTGGAGGTGATAAAACAAATATATACAGACACCACAAACCCAACTAAAAGGGGAATTATAATCATTAGTGAATGATAAACCCAAACATGCTAAGTAGAAGACTATTTGCAGTGTTAGCAGTAGGGTCATGGTCATAGCTGCATGAACATGAACTTTCACATGAGAGAAGCTAATGGTGGATGATCCTCGGTGCAGTCTGAGGACGTGTAGGATGAGGGAGGTGATGGTCGATCCCAGTGATATTAGAGTCAGAAGCAATGGGATGGAAGCTCCTGTGTTTAATCCATACAAAATGGTAATAATGTTCGTCATATGAAAAATATTTTCTTTTCTGCTGGAAGCTGTGTCATTCAATGAACTGATGACATCATCAGTAATTGCCATCAGAAGAGTAATCAGACAAATGGATAACACAATGGATCCTGTGAGCAGCCAAGGCAGGAAACTGGTGAATCTCAGCCTTAGGTAAGTGAGGAGACGGTGCTGGAAGGTGACAATCTTGATGCAGTAGAAGGTACATAACCAGGCAATGATCCAGGAGCTCGATAGGATTGATGCAAACACAATGGTATAGAGAATGTGTAGGTTGTATGAAAATAAATTGTTATTCACAATCATTACAGTATCAGCAATTAATAGAAAGGTTTGAGCAATGATGCCAAGTAGTCCTTGGATGGTTAAGATGAGATCAGGTGGACTTTGATATCCTCCCATAATCCAGGATCTGATACTGACCATCACAATAAACGCATTGAGAGGAACGCAGCTAAAGAGTGAGGTAATGGTAAACATTAAGGAAGCTAAGTCTGCACTCTGCATTTTATTTGCCTCCTTTACTTAAGAAGAACTTTAGATGCAGAATACAAAAATTTTTAGTTTTGAGGATTGTCCTCTACCTCTGTGGTCTGTTTCTCTCTGTCGTCTGTAAATATAAAACCAAGCAGTACATTTATACGGCTGCCTCTCTCTTATGTTATTTGTCTGTATTTCATCTACTTTGCATGTCAGGATAGTTTTGCTGTAATCAGAGAAATTTATGAATTTGAATTAAACAAATTTAGTGATTATTTTGCACTGCTCTAATACTTCCAAGTAATTGATGCCATAGCACAGACTGGTATGTCAGGTTACACAAGCCGCTTGCATGACTACCTGTATTCTGATTACAATATAGACAAACAAATAACACTATTGTGTAATGGGTATGGGTGCTACCCCCACTATTACAATAATTATTTTCACAAAAGAAACCAATAGAGTGTTAACTTGCACTTTTTATAATCCACTTAGTGTCTAAAATTTGTTATACTGAAGTAAAGAAAGAAAACAGTGGATAAATGACCAAACTTTATTAATTATTATTTAAAACACTCTGGTTAAAAGAAATTAAAAACTATTGCAAGATAATGGCTCCCACTTGATGTTACCTAAATATTGTAGATCATTATACAGAGGATGAGAGCGGGCCATGCAAATCTAATGTTACCTGGATACTGTAGGAGGTCAAGGCAAATTTTATCACATCTTATGAGTTTCCTCCTATCTGGAAGGCACATCTTAGTTTGGCCCCAAAAGCTAACTTGAAACCATGCATTAAAGAAATGGTAACATCTAGATTTTCTATAGCTTTTAAATGTCTCTCTTATGAATTAGATGTAGACTTTACATTAGTGATGTCGCGAACATCAAATTTTCGGTTCACGAACCGCGGACGCGAATTTCATCAAATGTTTGCGAACGGGCGAACATCGGCGAACCGCCATAGACTTCAATGGGCAGGCGAATTTCAAAACCCACAGGGACTCTTTCTGGCCACAATAGTGATGGGAAAGTTGTTTCAAGGGGACTAACACCTGGACTGTGGCATGCCGGAGAGGATCCATGGCAAAACTCCCACAGAAAATTACATAGTTGATGCAGAGTCTGGTTTTAAGCCATAAAGGGCATAAATTACCTAACATTCCTAAATTGTTTGGAATAACGTGCTTTAAAACATCAGGTATGATGTTGTATCGATCAGGTAGTGTACGGGTTAGGCCCGCTTCACAGTGACAGACCAAACTCCCCGTTTAACGCACCGCAAAAAAAACGCAAACAGTCCATTTGCACCACCGCAAACTCCCCATTTGCACAAGGTTGGATACCAAGCTAGCCATGTCCCATTCCTTGTCCTCACTGATGTCATTGAAGGTCTCTTCCTCCACCCAGCCACCAAGGGTCCCCGAAAGGTGACAACAAGCCCCCTGGGACGCCTGCTGTGTTTGGTCTTCCACCTTAAATGTCTTAAATGTCACTGTACACTAGGTTGCACCAGATATGAGTGTCACTGTGCACTGGCAAAAGTTGGCAGAGTAGATGCAATAGGCTTCACACACATGCCTGTAGGCAGGCAACTGATATTCAATCAATTACAGTCAAAAAAGGGTTCTTATATGTCACTGTACACTAGTTTGCGCCAGATATGAGTGTCACTGTGCACTGGCAAAAGTTTCAGAGTAGATGCAATAGGCTTCACACACGCCTGTAGGCAGGCAATTGCTATTTAATCTATTACAGTCAAAAAAGTGTTGTTTTATTTCACTGAGCACAATAGAAGCTGTTAGGTGTTAGCCTGCCACACACACACGCTGGCAGACAGGCATATGCAATTAGATTATACAGAAAAAAAGAATAAAATAAAATAAATTATGTTCTAGCCCTAAAAAGGGCTTTTTGGGTTGCTGTCCTTGTAGCAGATATCAGATAAGTCCTTCAGGTGTGTAGTGGAAGCTAAATACACAGCCTGGCTATCTATTTCCCTATTAAATCAGCAGCAGCTACACTATCTGTCCTCTCTCAACGCATGTAGCTTCAGAATGATTCTAAAATGGAGTCTATCCTTCAGATGGAAGGCTCTGAAAGGGAGTGTATGCTGCTGATTGGCTGGAATGTGTCTGCTGACTGTGAGGTGCAGGGTCAAAGTTTCCTCAATGATAAAAAATAGGGGGTGGACCGAAAAGCGCATGTGTTCGCCGTTCGAACATGCCAAAATCGCCACAAATAGTCCGCGGGCGAACTGTTTGGGACATCACTACTTTACATATCATCTTGCGTTGGCGCACAAGCTGCCATGATAATACAATTTGGAAGTCAGCGTCTTGAGCTGATTCAATCACATGCAATATGATGTCATCACGCTAACAGAGCAAAACTCTGACTCTAACTCTATGCTAAATCAGACCAGTAGCTGGATATATCAAAGATGAATAGTAAGGGTATTGCACTAAGGACATTGCACTAACTAAAAAAATGTATATAAATCAGGTTAGGAAAATCGTGAAGAGATTCCATAAGGACTCCTCCACCATCAAGAGAGCTTTGATAAAGCCCTGTAGGAAATTATACATTTTATATGCTACAGTTTAAAATAGATGACAGTCAGGTCTCAGACTTAAGTGTGCATGGAAAATCAGCTATTTTAAGAGTTTATGTTTTATTATATACTAGCGACTTGCCCGTCAAAAAATGAGGTCAATATAAAAGAAAGTGTTGAAATGCTGTTGAGAGTGTACTGTGTGCCTCAACTATATAGACCCCTCTAACACAGTAATGAATGCATGTAATAACACTATAAGTGCCATGAGGGTCATCCAGAACCCTCATGACCCAAAGTGTAAGGACTACACCATTTTAACCCGGTCACTTATGGGGGTCTATCCAGACCCTCATAAGCCTGTACTTAACTCCATCAGTCCCATAAGGGTATATTATGACCATTATGGGCCTGTTACAACCCAACATTAACCACATAACTGCCATGGCGGTCCTCAAGGACCATCATGACACTAAGTATAAACACTACACTGCACTATACCCGCAATAAAACATTAAATATCAACTAAACACCCTCTACACTAACCTGTTAACAACTACACTACCTACCTACCTACCCCCTAATAACCCCCTCCCCACCACTGTAATAACAGAAATCTAAAAAACTTAAGTCATCAAAAATCGACATTACAAAAAATAAAAAAATCTAAAATCCCCAAAAATAAAAAATGCACATTGCAGAAAAAAAAACCTAAGTGACAAAAAATAAAAAAAAGGAACATTAAAGAAAATAAAAAAATACATTACAACCCCCCCACTACATAAAAAAAAAGTTACACACCTGAAAATAAAATACATATAATACATACAATACAATACAACTAAATACAATACAATACACCCCTATCTAATATACATCCCCCTATCTAATATACATCCCCCTATCTAATATACATCCCCTATCTAATATACAATACTATCTTTCTAATATACAACCCCCTATCTATCTAATATACAAGAAATACTATCAATGTACTATACATCCCCTATCTATCTAATATACAATACAGGCTATCTCTATATAGCAACCCTAATAAAATAATTAAGACCACTTACCTTTGAGATGTTTCTTCAGATCACCAACCTAGGGTAAAAAAAGATAAAAAAAATTACTACAACACGTTCACATAAAATAAATAAACATTCTAAACATTCTAAATATTATACTCACCTTTCCAGCATGTCCCGTCCTCAGACAATCTTTGCTTCTGCAGCGCGGCCCCTGTTAAAAAATAACATTACACTAGTTCACATACATAAACATAAAAGCAAGTAAAATCAACACAATCTAAATTGTACTTACCTCCCCGCGATTTCTCCGGCCTCGACCTCTTCTGCCCCGGAAACATCTGCGCTCTTTAAAAAAAAAAAAAAACACACATCCGCCCTAGCGGATGTCCCCGACGCTAATGAGCTTGGCAATGGCGGCTTCTGAATGGCAGAAAACGCTGTTTATCAAATTCAGCCAATGAGAAGACGCCAATTGTGAACCAATGAGAAAGGGATACACCCCAAAATCCCACGCTGATTGGATAACGCACCTGTCAATCTTTATTTGAACCAATCCGAAGGCTTTATTGCCATCAGCCAATCACAATGGAATAAACCCTCACGTACTGATTGGTGAAGACATCTGCACCTTCCCATTGGCTGTAATACTGATTGACATTGACAATAGCCAATGAGAAGGCGCAAATCCTTCACCAATGAGTACGTGGGGGTGTATTCCATTGTGATTGGCTCTTGTCAGTGCAACCAATCAGAATGCGCAGATGCCTCCAGCCAATCACCCTGTGGGGGTGTATTCCATTGTGATTGGCTGAAGGCATCTGCGCCTTGTGTTTGGTTTAAATAAAGATTGACAGGTGCATTATCCAATCAGAGTGGGATTTTAGGGTGTATCCATTCTGACTGGCTCACACATTGGTGCCTCCTGATTGGGTGAATTTGATAGACAGCGTTTTCAACCAATCAGATGGCGCCATTGCCTATTTTCTTCCGGAAAAGTCTCCGGGAGCCTCATTAGCGTTAGGGATGTCTGTGAGTGCGGATGTGAGTACTTTTTTTTTTTTTTTACAGGGTTGGGCAGACGAGAAGAGTGTATAATTTTTTTAAAAATAGCACAGTATTAGCACTATAAATGAATAAGGTAAAGTAGTGACTGACTAACAGTCACAAGGTAAAAGGGTAATATCAGAAGAAATTAGCGCTAAGTCACTATAGCACAAGCACTTTAAGATAAGAAGTTTTGAATAACACAACTTGAATTATAATGCACTTTAAGTAATAGAATTATGAATTAACATAAATAACAGGATAAAAGATTAACACAAAAGAAACACAAAGGCACTTAAAACATATACTCAAGTGAAGTGCTGTATGAATAAACAAAACTATAAACAGATAAAAGGATTATAAAACTGTATCTTAATCTTATGTAAAAATCTTAATCTTATGTAAATTAAAATCCAGGGTACCTGACAAGGATTTGACTAAGGAAACATATATCCAAAAATACACAAATACAGTTGAATTGAAAAAACAAATCTTTTATTGACTTGAGCATAATAAAGTAATTAAATAAAAAAGCTGTGATCAAAGCAAAGAATATAATACCAACAAAAATAAAACTTAAATAAACCTTTAATAATTTGATGGACGTCAAAAAGCCCAAAGGATTAAACACCTTGGGCCTCATTCTATTATCATCCGTAAATCGTCCGCAAAGCTGCAATTCCTTGTGGGGCTCCCGTTACCTTGCAATTCAAATAGACAGCGCCGCAAGGATATCCCCTTATGGCCGGCCGCATATCTTGCAACCGGCCGTAAGCTCAGAAATCTTTAAAAGCAAATATATATTCAAGACGGCACTGTAAAGCTCTGTAAATGCTAGGGATCATAATGGGGGACATGAGGATTGATAGCAACCCCCTCTCAAGCTTGCACATCAGCCCAAATCTGATATTTCATTAACTGTTTATTTTCCAGCCGCAGCGTGGACGGGTCTGAGGTGCTCCAAGCCCTCGGGACTTTTTACATGGATATGTGACATAAATTTAAAAAAACATTATTTACGGATTTGAGTGTAGGGGAATGTTGTGCTATTAATGCTAACACCTACAATCACTTTATAGTCTCCTCAGAGTGCAGGATGGCTTTATTATGTGTTTATTTGTGTGCCTGCGGGACCTTTTTGCTGCAAGTAAGCTGCGGCTCGGTTTTAGCCTTGCAGAGAGGGTTCCCGGAGCAATTGAATAGCAACCGGGGCTTTCTTGCGGCTGAAACTCTTGCGGACGTTTTAGATCAAAGGCCGCAAGGGATAACAAGGCGCCGGCCGCAAGCCTGCCGGAGTCCCCGGCCGGAAGGGAATAGAATAGGCAAATAGCTTGCGGCCGGTCCTTGAGGTCCCACATCTCTTACGGCCGATAATAGAATGAGGCCCCTTGGGTTTAACATGATTTTTTAATTGTTGTATTTTTAACAACATTTTAAATGTACAAATAAAGATTGATTTTTTAAAATTAGTATGTGGCAATAATAATTAAAATAAATGCTGCTTAAAAGGTGTTTCTGTACAACCATGGTTGGTTGTTCAAGGATTCCTAAATAGGATCCACAGGACAATATTTTGCTACGTATTTAAGTAATAACACCTAGGCCTAAAAAATAAACTAAGATCATTTTTTGAGTATTATCAATATTTAAACATATAGAGTCAAATTGTATAATCTTACACATAATAATTTTAGCCCTGCATAATATAATGAACATTGCACTACATACTATAATGTTAATATTTATAGTTATTTCCCACCTATATGATGTCCTAAGTAAAACTCATATACACATACAGTATATACATTATCCCGAGCTCTGGCCTCTGAGCCTGACTAAACCTCCTTTATAAGGATCACTGCGGTGAATATTTTCTATTTGGTCTTGATAAATTGCCATAAAGTAGTGATGTAGCGAACATGAAATTTTCGGTTCGCGAACCTCGAACGCGAACCGCCGCAAATGTTAGAGAACCGGCGAACCCGGTGAACCGCCATAGACTTCAATAGGCGAATTTTAAAATCCACAGTGACTCTTTCTGGCCACAATAGTGTTGGCATAGTTGTTTCAATGGGACTAACACCTGGACTGTGGCATGCCGGAGGGGGATCCAAGGCACAGAAAATTACATAGTTGATGCAGAGTCTGGTTTTAAGCCATAAAGGGCATAAATTACCTAACATTCCTAAATTGTTTGGAATAACGTGCTTTAAAACATCAGGTATGATGTTGTATCGATCAGGTAGTGTACGGGTTAGGCCCGCTTCACAGTGACAGACCGAACTCCCCGTTTAACGCACCGCAAACAACCACAAACAGTCCATTTGCACCACCGCAAACTCCCCATTTGCACAAGGTTGGATACCAAGCTAGCCATGTCCCGTTCCTTGTCCTCACTGATGTCATTGAAGGTCTCTTCCTCATCCCAGCCACCAAGGGTCCCTGAAAGGTGACAACAAGCTCCCTGGGATGCCTGCTGTGTTTGGTCTTCCACTCCCTCAAAGCCACCTTCCTCCTCTGACTCCTCTTCTTCAGACTCCTCTCACTGCATTGCCTCTCTCTGCATTATTATAAGGTGTGTTAAGTAGTACTACTCTTATCAGTTTAATACCTGTTACAGCACCTATTAGGGGGCATGTATAAGGCCTGGATTTTTAGAACCGGGAGATGGAAAAAGATGCTTGGTTGGTCGTATCACTTCAATTTTGGGGCACGGCACGTGCAATCAAAGGTGCCACCAGATAGGAGTGGCGTGTTTGTAAGTACTACTCTTATCAGTTTAATACTTGCTACGTCACCTATCAGGGGGCGTGTATAAGGCCTGGATTTTTAGAACCGGGAGATGGAAAAAGATGCTTGGTTGGTCATATCACTTCAATTTTGGGGCACGGCACGTGCAATCAAAGGTGCCACCATATAGGAGTGGCGTGTTTGTAAGTACTACTCTTATCAGTTTAATACCTGTTACAGCACCTATCAGGGCACGTGTATAAGGCCTGGATTTTTGGGACCTGGAGATGGAAAAAGATGCTCGGTTGGTCGTATCACTTCAAATTTGGGGCACTTTGTGACATTAGCTTCTTACGCTCAAACATGTCCTTTACAGGCACCTGACTATGGGCAGATGAGCAGGAACTGCTCAAGAGAGATACGGAGTGGTGGATGGTTGAGAGGGGGCAAGAAGGACAGCAGTGGTTGATGTGGCTGATGATGCTGGACCAGGAGGAGGATGGCGGCTTTGAGTTTGTGTGCTGCTTGTACTCATGTGTTTTTCTGGAGTCACCCAAACATTAGGTCTTAACATGTAGAGGATAAGTGAACCGGCTACTCTAGACCTCATTCATCATTACAGGTTTTGACAGATTGGTACTATGCATGCAAGCTACTGTGACAACAGATATGAGTGGCACTGTGCACTTGCAGAAGTTGGCAGAGTAGACGCTGTAGCTCTGACACACACACTTGCAGACAACTAACTGCTATTCAATCTATTACAGTAGAATTTTTTTTTTTGTTTTAAATGTACAGTACTGTTACACCAGATATGAGTGGTGTGTTAAGTAGTACTACTCCTACTCCTATCTTTAATCCCTGTTATGTGCCTTTTTGGGGGTTTTGGTTGTTGAAGCCACAGTGCAGCACCAGAGGCCAGAAAAATTAGGCATGTACACATGCCTGAAAAATTAGGTATTGTTGATCTTGCAGCGAGCAGAGAAGAAGGTAGGCCTGATTCAACGCCCCAGCGCCGCATACCCACACTCAGAGATTGAGGGGGGGACCTGAGAAGGCCGGGGGCCAGAGATATAAAGGGGGGGCATCCTAAATAAGCACACAAGCGGGGACAAAGGTAGTGTAGGGGACATAGAGGCCCATGGACTGACGGTCGCCATCTTGGCAGGAAAAGGGCCCAGCAATTAAGCCAAACTGACCCAGCACAGGCAGCTACTTGAGTCAAACGCTGTACAATTACACCTTAATAAAGCTGAAACATGCAGCAGCAGGGATTCTAAACGGCCACACGGGTACAAGGAGGCTAACAGCCCCCACAGTCTCTGCACCACTCTTTTTAACAGATAACCCAAGGGGCTAACCCGGGACCTTGCCCACATAAAAAAACAGAATTTTATTGGAAGGAATTATTAGTGTCTTTACCGCCCAAGAGAGGACATAATATACGGTATCTTTAGACTACCTGATGGCCAAACCTCCTTAAGCCCCAATGCTATCCAAGAAACATTTCAAAACTTCTATCAGACCATATATTCATCCCAATCCCGCTGCAGCAGATCTGACATAGAGTCCTTCCTACTACAGCAAGAAGTCCACAAAATACCTATACCTCAATTGGACAGCTTGAACCTAGACATATCCTAAGAGGAAGTTAAATCTATAATCCAAGATCTTAAATTTGGCAAGTCCCCAGGGCCAGACGGTTTTACTCATCTGTACTATAAGAAATTTGAGCCCTTGCTTACCCCCGCACCTAACATCTTTGTTTAACGCTATACTAAATGGAGAACCTATGCCCCCTTAATTGAATCAGGCCGACCTCATAGTCTTTCCAAAAGAGGGTAGGGACCCTTTAGAGGTTAAAAATTATCGCCTCATACCCCTGATAAATGTGGATGTCAAGATCCTTGCTAAAATTATGGCCAAACGAATATCTAACTTTTTACTGGACAAAATATACAAGGACCAAACGGGGTTCATTCCTTTCAGAGAGGCAGGAGATAATGTTAGGAGGGTTCTGAATTCCCAGTTCTTGGCTCAACACTATAACAACCCAGTTTGCCCTCTAGCCCTAGACATAGAGAAGGCTTTTGATATGGTGGAATGGCCATATATGTACAAAATGCTAGATAAGTTTGGATTTGAGGGATGCTTTCTCAACCTGCTCAGAAGGTACTATGACTCACCAGTAGCTAACTTAAAGATACCAGGGGACCATAAGGCCAAAATCCAAGTACAGAGAGGGACCAGCCAGGGATGCCCACTCTCCCCACTGCTCTTTGCTCTTGCCCTTGAACTCCTAGCGCAGGCAATCAGAACCAACCATGCCATCCAGGGGGTTTAAGTAGGACACCATCAGTTTAAGTGTTCACTTTTCGCGGACGATATGCTTTGCACCCTGACCAAGCCCCTTCTCTCTATACCAGCACTCATGTCCACTATAAAAGACTTCAGCTAAATCTTGGGCCTCCAATCCTTGCAAAAGGATATTTCTCTTTCAATGGAATCCTGCTTACTGGGGATACACATAAAAAAACTTATCTCAATCCTAGAACAAGCTATTCCAATTAATGGCTTTAGCATTCAAAATACACATAGCTACCCAGGCCCGGATGGATTTACAAATCTCTATTACCAAACTTTTATAGACTTGGTATTACCCCACTTAGCCACACTTTTCAATCATATTTTAGAAGGCTTTACCATGCCACAAGAACTAAACCATGCAAATATGATATGTTTCCCGAAAGAACGACGAGACCCATTAGAACTTAAAATTACTGCCCCATATCACTCCTAAACGGGGATATAAAAATGTTGGCCAAATTAATGGCAAACAGGATTTCGCAATTTCTCCCCTCCATAATCCATAAAGACCAAACAAGGTTTATCCCCCATCGACAAACGGGGGACAATATCAGACGGACACAAAATTGAATCTCATGGTCATCCCTACATCAAATACCCACATGCCTTTTGGCGTTACATATAGAAAAGGCCTTTGATACATTGGAATGGCCTTATTTAAAAGCAGTATTACAGAAATTTGGGTTTGCAGGCAAATTTATGAACTTGATAGATACATACTACAAATCCCTGTTAGCCAGATTAAAACTCCCGGGAGATCGCTTAAAACACATAAAGATTCAAAGGGGAAAAAACAAATTTTTTTTTTATTTGGAATCATAAAGCCCTGAGGATCACAAAAAATAATATGTATAGACCAAAAGGGAAAGGGGGCCTATCGTGAACGAATCTCAAACTGTATTACAAGGCAGCACAGCTGGGTTTCATTCCTCTGGCGCATTCTCCCACACATCAGCCGCTCTGGGTATTTATGGAAAATGTAAGCATGTCACCTTATACATGGGATACAGTAATATGGATTCCAGGCCTGTATACTTTTTTGAGAAACTTGAAAAACCCGTTGATTAAGCACTCATTAAAAATATGGACGGAGATGAACTGGACACAAAAACTGGACACTCGGGTATCAGATCTTACCCCTATCGTACCCAATCCCCACTTTAAGATACATCTTCCGGAAAGCTCTCTCAGTTGGTGGAAGTCTCAGAACCTACTAAGGGTTGGTCCATGGTGGCATGACGACAAAATAATGACCTTTGAGTGGGTGAGAGATAGATACAATTTACCCCTAACTGAACACTATAATTTTTGCAGGATACATCATTTTATATATACGATAAGTGGTAGGGGAACCCCCCAAAGAAACACCTGGCTACTCAAAAAATCTAGGGATTCCCCCTTTCAGCCTGGTATTATTAGCCTCATGTATGAACTATTTAATGAAAACTCATGGGCAAACAAACCAGACTATACCAAAGCCTGGGAGAGGGATTTGGGCACTGAGTTGGCAGACAGCACATGGGATAAAAGTTGGCGAGTCTTAAGTAGGGGATCTTTAAATTAAAGTCTGCTTGAGACTTCAATAAAGGTCCTACACAGGACATATATTACTCCTTTTAAGCTAAATAAATGGGATCCAAAACGGAGCAGCTCATGTTTTAGGAACAGTGGTAATGAGGCTACATTTATTCATGTCTGGTGGGAGTGTTCGGCAGTCATAAGACTATGGAAAGAAACATGCTTACTAGCTTCTAAAATGTTTAAGATTCAGATTTCTGCTAATATAGAAAACTGCATGCTGGGTGTTCCACATGTCTGTCTCTTGCCCGCTCAAAATAGGCTATTAAAGTTCATCATGTTGGCCACAAAGAACCATATAGCCAGACAATGGAAATCGGATACCCTACACTTTCAAGTGGTTAAAAATAAATTAAACTTTATCCTTATAAATGAACGCCTTACCCATTTAGTAGACTACTCCATTGATACATTTTGAGATATATGGTCTCCGTGGCTACAATTAAGGGATAGCATATCATCTGGAGACAATTAAAGAAATGTCGATCCGGAATAGGGGCTCCCCTAAATGGGAGAGGATATTCTCAAGAGAACGGGATGGATGGAGGTGTGTGTGGATACTTAGAGGGGCGGAGGACGGAGGTAAGTGCTATAATTTACATCATAAAAAATGTTAAAACTAGTTATTTTTTTCCCCAATTATAGTCGGATTCAAGACTTAAAGGGAATCAACTTAAAACAAGCTGAATTAAAGCTATATTAATAACTGAAAAGTAAAAAAATATATATATTTTTAGGCTACAGGCACAACCAAATCCAGATAACATACTAGCCCTGGATATGGTATAAGCTCCAAGATTATGGAATGGAAAGGGGTAAACTGAGTATTAATAGAGATAAGGTAACTCAGTGATGTATTAACATGTATGGATATATATGTAACATGGAAATGGTTGTTTGAATATGATATATTACCTGACCTAATAAAATATTTTTTGAAAGAAAAAATACACATAGCTAGTAGTTAGAAAACCCCAAATTAAAACTTTCAGGAATTAATAAAAAAAATCAACTATTTAGTGCTCAACGAGAGATTTAACCATGTAGTCTTGGATAGAATCACCCAGTTCCAAACAATTTGGGATCCCTGGATAACATCCCCATTGAGTGCCCCCCTAATATAATAAAACATTTGTTAATGGTTGAAGCGACTCGGGGGGAAGGACCGGAGTGGGGGAGCCCTGGAGGAGACCCTTCAGAAGCAACCGGCGGCAAAATCATCCGAGGAAAGGAGAGGTCGCCTACTGAAGCCTGTCCTAGGGTAACCCAAGGGCGATTGAGCAGGTTAGATATTGTAAATAATAAGCTACTGCTGGAGTGATGATAGATAATAGGACTTTGGTGTTAACTGCTGATTTACTCTTTACTATTGTCTGTTTTACCATGTCTTAGGTTTCTTTTAAAAATTGCAATCACAGTAAAAAAAAAAGAAAATTTATTAACCAAAAAAGTAAAAATAAGAAGGCCTAGCCAGCTAATTTTAACAAAATGTCTTCATTGTAAATATGTATTTTTGCACAACTGTAGTGTTATGTAAGACTGTTTAATATGCTTTCTTTGTCATTACATGCCGTACGCCTTCTGACATACAAATTTAAATTAAAAAATTAGGTATTGTTGCAGCCGCTGCTGTTGCGGCCGCTGCTGTTGCAGCGGCCAGAAAAATTGACCTTTGTTCCCCAGGCAGAAAGTTCCATAAAACATTGCGTCTTCATGAACCCTAGTTGGTGGCGGATAAGTCACGCAAGTCATCCGGCATTCACAGATAACATACCGCAGCGTGTGGACCAGTTTTAGCCGAAGGCAGCTCATCTCATCAGGCCTTTTTCAGTCGAATGTATCGCCCAGTGTCAGTCCCTTCGGGATCCATCCCTCATTCATCTTTATAAAGGTGAGGCAATCTAGACTTTTTTGCCCTAGGCGACTTCTTTTCTTGGTGACAAAACCTCCTGCTGCACTGAAGGTTCTTTCTGACAGGACACTTGAAGCGGGGCAGGCCAGAAGTTCAATTGCAAATTGGGATAGCTCAGGCCACAGGTCTAGCCTGCATACCCAGTAGTCAAGGGGTTCATCGCTCCTCAGAGTGTTGATATCTGCAGTTAAGGCGAGGTAGTCTGCTACCTGTCGGTCTAGTCGTTCTCTGAAGGTGGAGCCCGAAGGGCTGTTGCGATGCGTAGGAATGAAAAAGGTCCGCATGTCCTCCATCAACAACACGTCTTTTAAACGTCCTGTCCTTGCCGGCGTGGTCATGTGAGGAGGATTACTTTCACCTCTTCCCCTGTTATATTGCCCTTGTGCTGTGGCATCACCCTTATATGCTGTGTAAAGCATACTTGTTAATTTGTTTTGCACCTGCTGCATCCTTTCTGACTTGCGGTAATTTGGTAACAAATCAGGCACTTTCTGCTTATACCGGGGGTCTAGTAGCATGCACACCCAGTACAGGTCGTTCCCCTTCAGCCTTTTTATACAAGGGTCCTGCGACAGGCACGACAGCATGAAAGACCCCATTTGAACAAGGTTTGATGCCGAGCTACCCATGTCCCGTTCCTCGTCCTCAGTGATATCGCTGAAGATATGTTCTTCCCCCCAGCCACGTACAACACCACGGGTACCAGATAGGTGACAACGAGCACCCTGGGATGCCGGTTGTGATTGGTCTTCCTCCTCCCCCTCAAAGCCAAATTCCTCCTCTGACTCCTCTTCCTCACAATCCTCTTCCAGCGTTGCCGCAGGTCCAGCAAGCGATGCTGATAAGGATGTTTCTGGTGGTGATGGTGACCACAACTCTTCCTCTTCATGCTCATCTACGGCCTGATCCAGCACTCTTCGCAGTGTACGTTACAGGAAGAAAACAAATGGTATGATGTCGCTGATGGTGCCTTTGGTGCGACTGACAAGGTTTGTCACCTCCTCCAAGTGACGCATGAACCTACAGGCATTGAGCATGAGCGTCCAGTAATGTGGCAAAAAAATCCCCAGCTCCGCAGAGGCTGTCCTAGCACCCCGGTCATAAAAATACTCGTTAATGGCTTTTTCTTGTTGGAGCAGGCGGTTGAACATTAGGAGTGTTGAATTCCAACGTGTGGGGCTGTCACAAATCAAGCGCCTCACTGGCATGTTGTTTCCCCGCTGGACATCTAAAAAGTGCGTCATGGCCGTGTAGGAACGCCTGAAATGGCCACACACCTTTCTGGCCTGCTTCAGGACGTCCTGTAAGCCTGGATACTTATGGACAAAGCGTTGTACAATCAGATTACACACATGTGCCATGCACGGCACATGCGCCAACTTGCCCAAATTCAATGCCTCCAACAAATTTCTTCCGTTGTCGCAAACCACTTTGCCAATCTCCAGTTGGTGCTGAGTCAGCCATTGATCCACCTGTGCGTTCAGGGCAGACAGGAGTGCTGGCCCAGTGTGACTCTTTGCTTTCAGGCAAGTCAACCCCAAGACGCCATACACTGCCGTATCCGGGATGTGGAAAAGTATTTGGTTAGCTGGGGGGGGGGGGCGTTAATGTGGAGCACGACGCAGCAGAAGAGGACTCAGCTGAGGAAGTTATGGAGGAGGATGGAGTAGGAGGAGTAGAGGAGGTGGCAGCAGGCCTGCCTGCAAGTTGTGGCGGTGTCACCAACTCCTCTGCAGAGCCACTCATTCCATGATTGTCAGGCGTCATAAGGTTTACCCAATTCGCAGTGTAGGTGATATACCTGCCCTGACCATGCTTTGCAGACCAGGTATCAGTGGTCAGATGGACCCTTGCCCCAACACTGTGTGCCAGAGATGCCATTACTTCCTTTTGCACAATCGAGTACAGGTTGGGGATTGCCTTTTGGGCAAAGAAATTTCGGCCGGGTACCTTCCACTGCGGTGTCCCAACCGCTACAAATTTTTTGAATGCCTCAGACTCCACCAGCTTGTATGGTCAAAGCTGGCGGGCTAAGAGTTCAGACAAGCCAGTTGTCAGATGCCGGGCAAGTGGCATTTGTGGCATTGGCTTCTTACGCTCAAACATGCCCTTGACAGACACCTGACTGTGGGGAGATGAGCAGGAACAGCAAGAGGCGAGAGACGGAGTGGCGGATAGTTGAGAGGGGGCAAGGAGGACAGCAGTGGTTGACGTGGATGAAGATGCTGGACCAGGAGGAGGATGGCGGCTTTGAGTTTGTGTGCTGCTTGTACTCATGTGTTGATCCCATTGGCGTTTGTGATGTGACATCATGTGCCTTCGCAAAGCAGTTTTACCTAGGTGGATGTTGGACTTCCCACGACTCAGTTTCTTTTGGCACAGGTTGCAAATGGCATCGCTGTTGTCAGAGGCAGACACACAAAAAAAATGCCACACTGCTGAGCTCTGCGGTGACGGCATTCTGGTGGTGGCAACAGCATGCATTGATTGTCATGTTGTCTGGCTGACCCCGGGTGCTGATGCATGCTGTCTGACTGTGCCACTAGCTCGTTGTGATGACCTCCCTCTGCTTCCAACTCGTCTCCTCCTCCTCTCTGTCTCCCCATCTGAACTTTCCCCCTGTTCTTCTTCTCTTCCAGCGGGCACCCACGTGAAATCCACGGACGCATTGTCATCATCATCACCCGCCTCACTTGTATATGACAACTCAACAAAGGAAGCAGCAGCGGGTACATCATCATCATCACATCGTACGTACATGTGTGTAATGCTGCCTGACTGAGACATATCCCTGTTATCTACATCCTCTGGCAATAATGGTTGTGCATCACTCATTTCTTCAAACTGATGTGTAAATATCTCTTCTAACTGATCAATTGAATCGTCTGTGGTACTAGTGTTGGTGGTGGCGGCAGGCGGGCGAGTGGTAACTTGAGAGGTGCCCGAAGCTAAGCTGGAGGATGATGGTGCGTCAATGTACCAAGCGGAAGTTGTAGAAGATTGGGTGTCCTGTGTTAGCCATTCAACTATGTCCTCTGAACTTTTCAAGTTCAGGGTAACTGGCCTCTGAACACTGGGCATTATTGTAGAGCCAAAGGGAATCACAGCACCACGACCATGACGGCCCCTGCAGGGTGTCCTGCCTCTGCCTGTCATTTTTTTTTAAAATGTAGACTGCTGTTTCCCCAAATAGATTGGATTGGTTGAACTTGGCATAGTACTTGTAAGCCTTAAAAAACACACACTGGCTTGCGGTCAGACAAATGAACTTAGATTGACGGTCAGGAAAATTAGCTTAGATTTAAGAAAATAAAATTATTGTTTTTTTAAATGTAGACTGCTGGTACCCCAAATAGATTGGATTGGTTGAACTTGGCACAGTACTTGTAAGCCTGATAAACACACTGGCTAGCGGTCAGGCAAATGAACTTAGATTGGCGGTCAGGCAAATGAACTTAGATTTGCGGTCAGGCAAATGAACTTAGATTTAATAAAATAAATTTATTGTTTTTTTAAATGTGGACTGCTGGTACCCCAACTAGATTGGATTGGTTGAACTTGGCACAGTACTTGTAAGCCTGACACACACACTGGCTAGCGGTCAGGCAAATGAACTTTGATTGGCGGTCAGGCAAATGAACTTAGATTTAACAAAATAAAAGTTTTGTTTTTTTAAATGTAGGCAATAAGTAAACAAGATTGTATTGGTTGCACTGTGCACACACAGTATAAGCTGTAATCCTGACACACACACTGGCTAGCGGTCAGGCAAATGAAATAAGATTTAACAAAATGAAATTTTTTTTTTTTTTAAATAGACAACTAGTAAACAAGATTGTATTGGTTGCACTGTGCACACACAGTATAAGCTTTAAGACTGAAACGCACACTGGCTAGCGGTCAGGCAAATAAACTAAGATTTAACAAAATAAAAGTTTTTGTTTTTTAAAAGTAGACAACTAGTAAACAAGATTGTATTGGTTGCACTGTGCACACACAGTATAAGCTATAAGTCTGACACACACACTGGCTATCGGTCAGGCAAATGAACTAAGATTTAACAAAATAAAAGTTTTGTTTTTTTAAAAGTAGACAACTAGTAAACAAGATTGTATTGGTTGTCCTGTGAACACACAGTATAAGCTGTGAGCCTGACACACACACTTGCTAGCAGGGGCTAGCAGGGAGACAGGCAAATGAAGTTAGATTACACAGAAAAAACAAAGAAAAAAAAATGATGTTATAGCCCTAAAAAGGGCTTTTTCGGGTGCTGTGTTTACAGCAGATATCTGATGAGTCCTTCAGCACTGCACTGGACACTGAATAAACTTGCCTAGCTATTGATTTCCCTACTCAATCAGCATCACCTACACTCTCCCTCCTCTCAGTAAGACTGCAAGTTAGTTATGATTCCAAAATGGCTGCTGTCCATAAGTTAGAAGGCTCTGGAAGGGAGTGTATGCTGCTGATTGGCTGGAATGTGTCTGCTGACTGTAACATGCAGGGTCAAAGTTTGTTTAATGATAAAGTATAGGGGGCGGGTCGAATCTCACATCTGTTCGCTGTTCACCGCAAACGCGAACAAGCTATGTTCGCCGGGAACAGGCCGCCGGCGAACTATTCGCAACATCTCTATTCCTAATCTCTGTTCGCGAGGCGAGGGAGCAGGGGGAGCCGGGGGGGAGGGAAGAAGCGGAACAATGCTAATTTTTGTCACACTCACCCACTAGGCTTATTGTCCCATATTTTCCATTTATATCTAGGACTCATAATAATACCTATATCCTCAAGATCTGTTTCCAACGCACGAATTTTAGCAATTTTGGTAAATATTTCTGAAACAGAGAGGGTTTCTTTTTGTCTCCATTTCAGTGCAATACTGCACTTAACGGCCATAAAGATCTGTATTAAGAATGCCTTGAGTTCATTAGAACAGGTTTCAGGAAATATATGAAATAAAATCATTTCAGGAGAAAAACTCATTAAAATCTCATAAGCCTGTCTAATGTGCTGAAAGCAATCTTCCCACAATTGTCTGATGACCGGACAGGACCACCACACATGTAGATGTGTCCCCACTTGGCCGCATTCACTCCAGCACAATTTTTGAGATTCATTTCTAGTAATTTGGTACACGTTATACGGAGCTAAGTACCATCTATTAGTTAGTTTAAAGAAATTTTCTCTGTAGGGAGCATTTTTTATGATTTTATCAGTAATTGTAAATGCTTTAATCCAAGTTTCAACTGGCCATTCTCCTTTGAGCTCCGACTCCCATACTCTCATTTTCATAGTTTTTTTGAAGTTATTACTTTTCTTTATTATATTATAACACTTGGACACTAGATGTGATTTATCTTCCGCTAGGATCAATTTTTCCAAATCCGAATTATTTTCATTTTTGAGATTATTGAAACCCAATGATTTTAAGAATTTTTTTTAATTTGAGATATTCAAACCAGTACCTGGATGACAATCCAAATATTAAAACTAAATGTTCAAAGGGATATAGCCTATTATTTTGGAAAAGCTCTTTAAGCAAAATCACTCCCTTTTTTTATCATAAATTTTAATATTGGAGATGGATATATTTTATCTAATAATAATATGGGTGTAACCCCACGGGAAGAAGGTATTAATTAATATTTTTGATTGATTTTTACCCAAGCACTCGTGTATTTTTTAAGTATGTTATCTCCGGGTGGTAAATTTCCCCAGTCTTTTCATTGGAGAAATATTAAGAGACCCAGATCTCCATTCCTTATTTTTTCATTTTCTATCTGACTCCAATGGTGATCTATAATAGCTTCAGTATTTCTCACAAGGTGGGTGAGTAGAATAGCTTCTTGATATTTAACTATCAATGGGTACGCCATTCCACCTTTTTTGAATGTATTCACCATATAATGAGCTTTTATTCTTATTCTGCATCCATTGTGTATGTATTTATCAAGAGTGCTTTGAAGTTTATTAATCATAAAGCTTGGAAATTGGCTCGGAATACACCTCATTACATATGTAATTAGTGTCATGAGGGTCCTGGAGGACCATCCTGACACTTATGGGGTTAATATTAGGGTTCTTATTGTCCCATAATGGTCTTTATAGACCTTTATGGGACTGACAGGGTTAAATAGAGGCTGTATAAACCCCCATAAGAGATGGTGTTAAATATAACCGCACAGTAAGGGTTAAAGGGGGACAGTTGAGTTTGATGGGATTTAGTTAATGGGTTAATGGGGTATGGTTAGGGTTCATAGAGTAATGTAGTGCTTAGACTTTGTGTCATGAGGATGTTAGTTCCCGCGGTGGAGGATGTTAGTTCCCGCAGTGGTACTTACAGTACCCTGCGGCATGGGATTAACCATTAGTGTGCCGCAGGCCCATTGAGGACCCATGGCGGGGAATTTAAAAGATTTAAATGCTGCAATGGTCCAGATCGGGACCTCTGCATTATGGGCTTATTGTGGGGACAATGCGGAGGCCCAAATGGGGACCCCCAGCATTAGGAGGGTTCATTTTATGTGCCGCCATGTTACTTACAGTACCCCCAAGGCCGCAATTATGCAATAGTGTGTTGCGGGCCTATTAAGGTCCCGCAGCATGAAAAGTAAAATTTTTAAATGCAGCGGCGGTCCCAATCAGGACCCCCACTGCAAGGGTTAATGTAGAGACACTGCAGGGCTATCGTTTTTGGGGGTTTGATTTTATGTGCCCGGGGGGGAACTGGAAGTACCCTGGTTTACAGTTTATCTGCCGCGGGGGTTCCGATTGGGACCCCCGGGGCAAGGGTTATTTCTGGGAGGCTTCGGGGTCCTGATCGAGATCCCTGCAGTATGGGGATGCATTGTGGGAGCACGGGGGAGCTTTAAGGGCTGTAAGGGCTTTTGCCGCTCCGTTGGCGAGTTACGCGCTTGTGGGGAACTTAATAGCATAATTGGAACCTAGTGGGACAGATCAAAGGGTTGCGTGTTGTGATGTTCCACGTTGCACTAAACATAGGCATTTTTTGGCCAACCTGCGTTCTAACACACAGTCTGCAACATAAAGGTTTACAAGGCTAATTTAATAGCCTCCAGCCCTTCTTTTTTCACTACTTTTTAAAATGTCGTCCTTATTTAATGAGGCTTTTAATCTTTGATTAATGTTAATTTTTGTAGTGGTGGAGAGGGGAGATGAGGAGAGAGGAGAAGAGGAAAGGTAGAGCTGGTGTGCTGTTGCTCATTATATTAGGCACATCTAACTCAGGGTCAAAGGTGGAGGGGCTTGATTCCAGGGGGTGGTAGTGCAGAGGAGGGACAGGCCTCAGGGTCAGATGAGGGAGTGCAGGATCCCAGTCCACAGTTCAGAGGGCAAGAGGCTGTGGCACACACTGGGCACCTAGCTAGACACAAGGAGATGGTGGTCCTCCTCTGTGCCATTTGCATGTGCCCCACCCTCCTTGTGGGGGAAGGGAAGCTAGACCCAGGTCCAGGCCTCAGGCTGGAAAGAAGGTAGAAGCCACAGTCACAGCAGTGGGCTTTACAGAAAGGGATGTGAAGTTTGTCAAACACCTATTTGATGATGTCCAGGCCTAGGTGAGGAGGATGATGGCCAAAGAGAATGGTGCAGCACCGAGTGGTGGCCCCCAAGTGACTATGAGCTACAACGAGTGGGAAAGGGTGCTCAAAGACATGCTGAGCCAGGTGCCCATCTTTGGAGTTCCAGGCCTGGGGGCCCAACAGGATACAGGCTTCATGTCAGGTGAATATCAGATACACCAACATGCCACCACATGTACATCACACACACATAAAAAAAACTCATATAACTGTTGACCAACAATTACACTGACATGTCAGCTACCTTGATTTAGCAAGGGATAGATGGATCAGTCATGCATCATTAAATCTATGAAGCTGACAAATACCTGTCATCAGTGGGCACAACATGTGTAATCAACCAATATGGAGTCCATGTATGGGTGTGCCCACTGCTGAGTATGCAGATACAGGTCTCAGCCAGAATTAAGATAATGCTATGAACCAATAACAATCAAGCTCATGATCCAAAAAATAGATCACATCTAGCAAATGACAGAAACTCAGTTTAGGAAGATCCAGGTTCCAGACAAGATGTCATATAATTAGGAATGAACAGAAACCAAAGTATCATTCAACATGATTAACACATATTCCATTTGTGTCTCTTTTTCAGCTGGCAGGAGGACTGGGTCCAGTGGTGAGCCAGAGGTAATCATTCATAGCCAAATGTTGTAGGAGGCAACAAG
The DNA here is from genome assembly GCA_027410445.1 of Discoglossus pictus. Lineage (NCBI taxonomy): Eukaryota > Metazoa > Chordata > Amphibia > Anura > Alytidae > Discoglossus > Discoglossus pictus. Next base: position 2,225,073 of record CM050172.1, on the reverse strand, counting down.
AGGAGCTGAAGGCCTGGGATATGAGGACCCAATCATCTGGGCAGTGGGGTCACAAGCTAGACTGTAAGCCACACCCATGGCATTTGACCCCACTCTCCCTCTCCTCCAAAAACTAGTATCACCACCTAGGCCTTCCTAATGGACTGACTCACAGTTTTTTCCACGTCCTCCTCCCAGCAGCACCAATACATGACTCCCACCATCATAACCAGGCCCTCGGCCTTCATGAATGAGCCAAGCTCAGCAGAAGTGAAGTGTAAAACGTGCATCAGATTTTAGGAGGCGTGTGTGTCGTACAGAGTGTCTCTCAGACAGGGAAGCAGACACAAATCCGAATGCTCTCGGTTAAAGAGATTTCTGAATTCCCTATTTCATTTAGGACCATTTGTTGCCCATAATAAATATTCAATATCCTGACTTATAACTCATGTGATCTGAGCAGATTATGCTACAATATAATATTTCAGCAAGTTTGTCTCTGAAAAACCTTCTTTAGGTTGTGTAGGTATATGAATTCATTATGTATCATCTTTTACCTTTCCAGATACATTTATTAAATCCTTTTTGTGAGGCCTTTAGATCAGCAAACAGGCAAAAATTTAAATAATATAATATGCTGGGTAAAGCATACATTTTTTTATGTATGAATGTGCCCCAACCTTATATTTGATTTTATGAGCAACTTTACTGATATTTTTTCAGTTTACGTATTACTAAAGGACAGTCCATTTTATACACATGATCAGAATATAATGGAATATTTACATCTAGATAATGGATATATTACAATTTCCATTGAAACTCACAGTTAAGATGAAGTAGTGTTTTGGTTACTGGTGATATATTAAGGCTTAATGCTTCCATTTCCTTATTATTAATTTGTAAGCAAGAACACTTACTAAATTGTTCAATGTCTCAGCCCTTGAGTATGATTTAGGGTAAAAGGGCACATTCTTCTTCACTAAAATCAATGGATCTTCTCTTCGGGTCATGGAAACGTGCCAATCCATAAATATCGGCATATAAAGAAAAACATATAAAAGCAATTTTAAAAAGTAAAATATTTTTTTCACATGATTTTACCCCCTATATTATGTTGCAGAGACAGGGGGTATTTAAATAACTTTTTTTTAATAAAATGCTCTTAGTAAAATGTTATTTTACAAGAATAGAAATTATTTACAGATCAGTACTTTATTATACATTAAGGATATTAGTAAATTAGAGTCTTGATTAAGCAACCTAAATGGGACTGACGGCTGTTTGAATAACCAACATACTGAATACAGAGGAAATGGATGGTAGAAAGATTAAACAAATTGTAGATTAGTAATACAGTAAGTGCAGAGCAAAATAAATACTAGTTTTAGACTTTATTGTTGGCAAAGTGTATCTGATGAAAGAGTAATTATATCAAAGAGGGAAAACTGCACCAGGATCTCCAGCTCAATATTATACAATGGGTGGTTGGATAAACCAGAATATTGGATAATAGGTCAGATCATCGAGACTCTACTGTATAACCAAACATAATAAACATATATAATCATAAACACATCTCATGTAAATGTATAAAAACTCATGTATCACGTCCTGAGATAATATTCCAGTCACTCTCCAGGCTTCCAGGATTGAGACCCATATGAGCCTATGACATAGCGCATATAACCCTTCATGTTCTGAGTTTTCTGCAAACTGTTCTACTTTACTCCCATTTTTGATTGTACTAGACTGCTGCTAGCACTGTACAAACTTACATGAACACAATAAATAAATACATCTGTTAAGTTTGAATGTGTGATTCTAGCATTAGCTTAGACAATTCATCCCTGTAATCTTATGTTTAGCTGAAGATCACAACCTAAGGTTTGTGTATTTTCAATATAAGTTTTCTAAGTGCTGTTATCAGTTCCTTATTTCTTAAACTGTAAATTAATGGATTTAATAATGGAGTAATCGTTGTGTAAATGACAGATATTATTCTTTCCCCAATATCATGGTGAGTTGGAGCAGGACGAAAATATGCGAAAAAAAGAGTTCCATAAAAGATAGAGACAACAGTCAGGTGTGAGGTACACGTAGAGAAAGCTTTATGTTTCCCTTCCTTGGTCGGGATCCTCAAGATCAACCTGAATATGTGCATGTATGGGATATAAGTTACTCCGAGGGCAAAAAGTCCTATAGTTACAGTTGCAAGGCACAGGTTAAGTATATTTATAAAAATGTCGGTGCATGAGAGCTGTAATAACAGAGGGAGGTCACAAAAGAAACCATAAATAATATTTTCTCCACAAAAAGTCAGTCTAAGTGTACCAATGGAGTATATAAAAGCATTGGTAAATCCAAGCACCCATGCACCCAATGCCATCAGGGTACAAAGTTTAGAAGACATGATAGAGGTGTAACGAAGAGGTTGACAAATGGCGACATATCTGTCGTAGGACATCACAGCCAGCAAGAAGAGCTCAGCACTTACAAACATTAGGAAAAAAAACATTTGTGTTACACAAGCCATGCAGGATATTGACTTCATTTTGGAAAGCAAGTCAACAATCATTCGAGGGACAGTGACAGTGGAAGACAAGGCATCTATACATGCTAGGTGGCCAAGAAAGAAGTACATTGCGGTATGAAGATGGTGGTCATGCTGAATAAGAACTAGAATGACTAGATTCCCAGTCAAAGTGATCATATAAATAAGTAAAAATAGCACAAATAATATAGATTGAACCTTTGGGAAGTCAGAGAATCCGAGAAGGAAGAATTCATGTTCTACAGTTTGGTTCTCCAGACTTGTTACTCTATGAAAGTCCCTGTCTGTATTAAAAACTAAACAAAAAACAATTGATAATATTAGTGCTTAGGAGAGTATATGCAATCACAAATATAAATAAAGACATGATCTAAAATATTTGTAAGCAGTAAGGTGATGTCACAACATGGCACCAGCAGGCCCTGCACGCTCTGGAACTCCCACTGGTTCGGTCCTCGTATCAGGTGGGTATGACTATCCTCAGTGACCACAGGCAGAGAAAAGAGATTCACTTTTGAAATTAATCTTAAAAGCCTTATAAATTAGCTTCCCTGAACTAACGAAGTACATCATTGACCAGAAGTGACTGTATTGGGGATGGGTAAGAATTCTTTATAGGGTACTGAACAAAAGGCTAGTCAGACATTACACAGGAAATAACCCTTCCATATACCCAACTTAAACCTTTTCCTTCTGTACGTAAAGACTGCACGTAGGCATGTCTCCCACTCTGGGTGCAAGCAAGAGATAACGTAAGGGGAATAGATTGCAGCTTAGCCAGGGTTCAGGTGGATCCTAGTTACTACGTAGGGTACCATGTCCATGTCACAGGTGATATTAAGGTATGAAAGCTCTGACTCTGCTTGAGATGGGGAACCAGCAAGACCAATGAACTTTTATAGATTAGATTTTAACCAAGCTCTTTTTGGCATAGTAAAATAATGGGCAAGAAAATAATATATATATATATATATATATATATATATATATATATATATATATATTTATTTATTTAAACTATATATTAAAAGGGGGCTATCAGCATAAATAGCAAGTATGGCTAGCCAGGTCAGCTTGCCTACCACATTAATTTAATGTGCCTGGCAGTCCGAGGGTTAATACATCTTAATGTTTCTTTTATATCATATATATCATTTCCCTCCATGATGGGCTGAAACCAAACAGTCATTATCATAAAAAGTATACCAGACAGGAGGTATTCAGTGTTTCCAATAATATACACAGTTCATTGTTATAATTTAATTACTTGTAATAACAGTTGTAACATGAATAACCACAGAGAAGAGTTCCAGGTAGAAGTGATAAGAAAAACAGTTTCTATAACTTATCAGAGAGATGGATGGATTTTATTAGATATTTAAATATTACAGATTAGGACAATTTTTCAATCACCTTTTTCTCTTTTTTTGTAATTTTCTGTTTTTCTTGTTTTGGATTTGTGCATTATTGATGTTTTTAATAAAATGATTGTATGAGGATTTTAATATTTATTTTGTGATCTGTTTAAAAGAGTATGTTATTAAAATATATATTATCTAAATACACTATTACTATTATTTTGTCACGTTTTTTACTTTAGATGTTATGGTGATATAGCAGTGCATCAATATGATAAACTCAGTGTTGTGTTTACACAGAGCATTATAAATTAAAGTATATTCTGTGATATAAAGCTCTTTATTGTAACGCCGGGTGCAGGATTATGGGATCTAGTGACCTCAGATAGGACAATGTACAATAATTACAGACGTCTCATATCTGCCTTTTGTTATCTTCAGTCCCCTTCATGTTCACCTGTATCACTCCACTCAAATTATACGTTTATTTACAAATATACTTTCAACTGTTTTTACAGGTAGATAAATCGATTTGAAGGCATATGTGAAGCAAAAAGAGGGCCATCTGGACATCTGGTCTGTCTATTCTATTTAACTAAAAAGTCTGTCTTACTTAATGCTCCAAATAGCCTCATGATTAAATTCCTTTTTGTATAACTATAGTTTCCCACATTATCCCCAAACCTTCCACCTTCCAACCCAAGTCATGACCACTTGCCCTTGTTCTTCCTTTCTTCAAATATGTTTCTCACTTGAAATTGTCATGGAGTCGCTTCTAATCTATACATATTAATATCATGGAGTCCTCTCTAATCTATACACCTTAATGTCATAGAGTCTCCTGTAATCTATGCATATTCAGGTCATGGCGACTTTCCTTATAAGATGAGTCTTTTAGACCCTGCTCCATTTTAGTCACCTTTGTTGAATTATTTCTATTTTTTTCATTATTGTTTGTAGATCTGGTCTCAGAACTGGGCTCAGTGTCTATGTCTATAGTGGCATTAATATCTTTCTCTTTCTGCTGCCAGTTCCTCTTCCAACACCTCCAATCTTCCTATTTGCTTTTCCTGGGTTTTTGTTTATTTGATTGTCTACTTTTAAATCATTTGATACCATAAAACCCAAGTCCTTTCCCTCATCAGTTTCACCATCATTTTACAATTATGTAAATATTCTACTTTTGGGTTTTTATGGTCTAAGTGTGTATTTTTACATTTTGAATTTCAGATCCCACATATGTGACCATTGCTATAGTTTTATTAAAACATTCCACGTGACACCTCCTGGAATCTCTACACTGTTACATATATTTGTGGCATCTGAAAACTTTCTCTTTTGCTAAAATAGAATAATTTATCCATCTCACTGATGTTACTTTATCATTGGAAGCTGGAACCAGAAACGAGACGGGGAGGTGAGGATAAAATGCAACACTGTGGATAAAAGCCCAGGTAACTGGGTATCAGAATCGGAAAGGATCAAGTGACTTGATGTAGACACTTAGAATATTAACAAGAAACAAAACTAACTCCTAGATGATCAGTTTCAAATTCTTATAATTTTATTTGTATATGTGTCTGTGATGGACTATATGACGAGGGAATACCATGTGAAATTAGTTTCTTTCATATGAGAACAAAATCATTAAGTTATGACATTTATTTATGTTTTGATTAAAATTAATATTCTAATATATTTTGTAAATGTAATATCTTGATAAAACATCAGTATGATTATGTGCAACCCATAATCTTATGCTGAAAGTTTAACATCATTGACGAAAATCATTTTAAATGTTTTACATTTTAATAGAAATCTGAAGGAGCAACAGTCCCTCCATCCCACGTGGTCGTATCTCAGCCTAAATTACAAGATTTGTATTTCCTTGTTTGCATTTGATGTGATTAAATTAGTTTAAGATATTGCATAATTTTGCTATCACTAAAATGAACCCCATATCAGGAAGATGTCCTGCCCCCAGTAGAAAAATCTCCAGACCCTAAGCCTATGATATAAGCCTGGTTGTTACCTGTAGGTTGTCTTCAGTTCCAGCCTCTGAGTCCTTTGGTATAGATAAGAATCTGTCACACGTAGATCTGCTGCACAGGTGGGTCCCTTTGGCAAAGTGTTTCTCTTATAAGACACAGATCTTCCTTAAATAGCTTACAAGTGCCTATTTCTTGAGACTTAATTACTAATTAGAACATTATTATTTCTGTTAGATCTCATGAGACTTCTGCAAATATTCTCTAAGATTAGAAATTGCACATGTTAACCTCCTCTTATCTGAAAATCAGCTCAATTCAAGAAAAATTGGAATTGAATTCAATGGCGGGGAGGGGGGGGATCCAGGAGGAAAAAGACCCAAACTTCACCAGAGGTTACCCACTTCTAGATTCCAGGATGTGACAGAAGTAGACAACTCATCACAGGCTGCTCCTCTATTCATTTCCAAACTCAGTAGAAATAAAACTCATAATTTACATAGGCTACAAAGTCATACATTTTATTTGCCTTGCTATCCATATTCTAAAGGACACTGTTGTGGAAAATAATAAATATGCATACCTTATTAAATATATATATATACACATATTATACTTTTATTAACAAAAACTGTACTTTTTCAGTGTAGCCTTTAAGGTAGGAAACAGTTTACTATGTATTACATGTAATTCTTAGTTATTATTATAAAACTGTAAACAACTCCCCATTCTCATAATAATTTGCTCTCAGAAGAAAATAGATACCCAAAACAATGTGTCCTTAAGAATCAAAAATGAAGGTTCAATAACACGTTATTTACTGCAGAAGTTTTGTGAAAGAGCAAGGTGAAGTGACCACAGATTGGGCTGGGTACGTGTTTTCATTATAATTTGCCCAAATATGAAAATAATTATTCATTGGTCTAGCGATAGGTTATTCCATGTTTTTGGGTGGGGAGGATGGATTGTGCCATTGTCTTATGTAAACAACAATAAAAGGCCATGTTGTTTATATATCCTTCGAATTCAGCAGACATTTTTAGAGTGTGCTGTTGTGTTCCCAAGCTGCTTGTAAATAAATCAAATACAGTGCCTTGCAAAAGTATTCACCCCCCTTGGCATTTTTCGTGTTTTGTTGCCTCACAACTTGGAATTAACATGGATTGTTTGAGTGTGCATCATTTAATTTAAAGAACATGTCACAACTTTTAAGTTTTTTTTCTTTCTATTGTGAAGCATACAACAAATAGGACAATATAACAGAAAAAGTAAATGTGCATAACTATTCACCCCCCTCCCCCAATGTCAATACTTTGTAGAGCCACCTTTTGTGGCAATCACAGCTCCAAGTCTGTTTGGATAAGTCTCTGTGAGCGTGCCACATCTTACCACTGGGAGTTTTGCCCATTCCTCCTTGCAAAACTGCTCCAGCTCCTTCAAGTTGGATGGTTTGCGCTTGTGAACAGTAATCTTTAAGTCTGACCACAGATTTCCTATTGGATTGAGGTCTGGGCTGTGACTCGGCCATTCCAACACATTTACATGTTTCCCCTTAAACCCCCCAAGTGTTGCTTTAGCAGTGTGTTTGGGGTCATTGTCCTGCTGGAAGGTGAACCTCCGTCCTAGCCTCAAATCACACAAAGAGTGGTACAGGTTTTGTTCAAGAATATCCCGTATTTAGCACCATCCATCTTTCTCTCAACTCTGACCAGTTTCCCAGTCCCCGCTGCTGAAAAGCATCCCCACAGCATGATGCTGCCCCCACCAAGTTTCCCAGTCCTGGCTGCTCATGGTATTCTTTGGGTAATGTGATGTGTTGGGTTTGCGACCAGACATAGCGTTTTTTTTGATGGCCGAAAAGTTCAACTTTAGTCTCATCAGACCAGAGCACCTTCCTCCATACATTTTGGGGGTCTCTGAAACCATAATTTGGTGAATTTGCTTGAAAAAAAACCCTAAGGAATCCAACTTGAAGTCTGCTATTATTGCTTTAATGATTAAAACCTACCAGGAGCATGCTGAAATGTTGAAATGGGCTTCAGGAGTGTGGGCAGTTTGGACCAGGTGTTGTCCAAGGCCCTGGACAAAATGTGGATTGTGGAATGATTCATGTTTGATCTTGATTGAAATGTTTATGGGAACAAAGGGAAATAATTAAAAACAGAGAGAATACCGGGATATGGAAAAATGTATCCAGTTTTGGAAAAAAGGGATTTCACAGAAAAGTGAGATAGAGAGTGTTAGAGAGAGTACTATGGAGGAAGGAAAAGCTTGTCCCACTAGTGCCCCACCTGCACAGTTATATCCTACCCTTCCCTATGGTGATTTACCTCTACCACCTCCTCCCTCATATCTTGAGGCGTACATGATGGCGCAAAGACACATTCCGAAGCAGCTTAAAAGTTGAAACAAGAGGCACTCCGAGGTAAATCTCAATGCCCTCCTACTATGGGATACAGTGTTATAGACAGAGAAGTGTTGAGAATGGGCACTGAGAATGAGTAGATCAGGAAGTTTTTATAATCAGTAAGCGGACTAGCAGGAAGAAGGAGAGAAAATATAGAGTGCAAAGGTGAAGCAAAGAAGAGGAAAGTGAAGATGAGGAGCCCAGAGATAGAAGTCTTAGCATGCATTCAGCAGAGACAAAGAAAGGAAGATCTAGAAGTGCTAAGAAGCCAGGAGAAAGAGAGGCTAGGCTACTGAAAGCAGATACTGACAGACTTAAAAAGGCAAGAATATTAAAGAGAAGGAGCAAGGTCTAAGCGATCTGAGAGTAGAAGGAGAGCTAAGGAGTCAGGTAGAACAGCTCAGGACCTGACGTATCAGAAAAAGCTAAAAGAGTATCTAGATGCACAGCTTAGTGTTAAGCAAAATGTAGCAAGGGACACAGAAGCTCAAACTCAGCAGCTTCAGTTTAACAGTGAGGATGTGACACTGATGAATCAAATACTTATTAAAGGTTCATTTTATGCCCCAGTAATAAATGATGTACTTTGGGGACACAGAGATCTTAAAGGTTCAACCAAAAGCTTGCTGACAGAAAGTCAGAAGTGGATTACTGCCTTTGAAGCTCAGACAGCTGGAGTTGCTTTGCTATAGGAGACATGAAAGCCCTACTGTACAAAATCATACCTTACCAAATTGCTTCCATTTTTTCTAATGTAGGGTTGGGAAGTTGTGTAAATAACATTAATCATGATGATTCCTTATTTGATGTGTTTAGGAACAGACTGTGGGCAGCACTTAAAACTTCATTTCCTACTGTAAAAGACCTTCGGTCCTGTTGGGGCTTCCTAATCAGTAGTTGGCGGCTTAGAAATACAGGCCCAAACAGAATTCTGTGAAATTTGTACTGGATGTAAGACACACACACACAATCAGTCTCAGTACTAATTCCGTTTATTGCTACGTCATTGCATAGAATTTATACTTGCAAAAGAAGGCGGATATTAGAGCGATTTTCACAGTTCACGTTAGTCGGTACAAGGACATATAATCAGGTGTTTTCTGTTTCTTAGAACAACTAGAAATGTTTTGTGTTTTAGTAAGGTCGAAAAACATCCCAAGGATAGGCACATGATATTATGGTTAGGCTATGTGTCAGCAAAATATGTTAACCCCTTCATCAGCAGAATATGTTAACCCCTTCATTCCCCTCTTAGATCACAACGTGATCTTTATTTGGGATGTAAGCAGTGGTGTGTACATATGATAGGAAGCGAAATGAGGCACTGGAAGGTGATAGACCCTCAAGGGTATCAGTACATGAGATATACCTGTGACTGTGTTGGTGTTAAGTCACAGTATTTAGCTGAAAATTCTTAGGAATAAAACCTTGCAGCATGTAATAAAAGCACAAAGGAATACAAGGGAAGTAATGACAGAGTAAACAGAATTATCATCAATATAAGAACAACATTCTTTACCTATTAAAGCACACACACCGCCTTTGCAAGCTAAAACATAATCTAAAGCCATTCTATTCTACAAAGTGACCATTCTAAATTTGCACCTGCTCCTAGTTTAGTTTCCCAATTGCTTCAGCAGAGCTATTCAATGCCCTCTGTACGAGTAGAGAAAGTATGGATAGTTCTACCTTCGGTATGCCTACATGTGGGAAGGTTATACCTAGGGTGTTTAGGAATATTTTCCACCCGCACTTCTGCTCTATATCCCTCATGGTTCTGATGCGGCCTTGTGGAAGTGTTGGGGTTGTGTATATATATGGGATTACTTGACCTAAATAACAACTGCTCACCCAATTAGGGGGCAGCCGTCGATAGGCATACCTGCCACAGATAAAGTATACATTCATGGCTGGAGAAGGCGGCATAAGGTGGAAGAGATTAGACACGGACCCATTAGTGTTGTTACAACCAATACCATTAATTGATATATTATGTAAAAGATAAAATAAGTAGGGACATCCGGGACCTCTACAGCTCCAAGGTGAACAACTCTTGTACAGGTCAGAACGGTAGGAGGTCCTATAAAAATAAGTGTGGTATTGGAGCAAGTGGACCAACCAACAGATTTACATTTTCCTAGGGCCCTAAAACAGTTATACCCTGGGTTAGTGTGGGTTAACATAAATTATACACTCTTATTATATTTTGATGAGAAATACGTGCGTATGAGGTGTTGCATCCATATAGAGTTAAGTGGTGTGGCTGATTGTACATAAGTAAAGAAATTCCATTTGCGGGGTTGTGTACTGCCATTGTAATATATGTGGCTTTGAGTGAAGTTTTCTGCTGGAAGGCCAAATAGAGGCATACCCATTTCCCCATGTGTAACAACGTGTGAACTTACCCAGCAATTGGAAATTTTAAAGGAGTGAGCATATCCTTGTAATGTATTACGTTCCCAGTAATGATTTTGTATAATTGTGTTATCACGTGTGGATCTCTTGTGTCTATGAGGTGAACTAGTATTGGTGTGAGTGGAATTGTGTTTACCACAAACAGACTTTAGTGGTCCCAGTTCGTCTGGGTCATAATGGCAATTAAGAAATGTCCATAAGGGCAAATAAACCAGGAGCATAATTCACATCAACAGGAGAAAGTTCTTCCATGCATTCTGTGGATGCAGGAGTAGGTTTGAAATTTTTATTATCGCTGTCTTCAATCGCTTTCACGGGGACTTTGTCACCTGCTTCACCCCTCTTTGGACACAGCTTCAGACGTGATGCATTGATCCAGATGTCCTCTGAGTCAGTGAGGACGGCAGTCCTGGTTACTGCTACATCGGTAGTCAGTGATCCGAATGGGAAGCCTCCCTTCTTTGCTCTGTTCAGTTGTCGGACACAGACGAGGTCACCTGGTTGGAACGGATGTGTTGGTTCCTGTGAGGGTAAAGGAAAGCGAGAAGACACATCACCATAGATGCCTTTCAATTTATCAATCAATTGTTGCACATATTGTTCTCTTATAAGATCAAGATCACCAGACATAATTACAAGTGGGCTTTTTACCCAAGGAGTTGGAAATGGTCTTCCCATTAGAATCTCAAAAAGGGGACAATTTAGTAGACTTATTAGGAGTCATCCTAATTTCTGCTAGAATGGCAGATACGTATTTCTGCCAGTTCACCCATGTACCTGCAGTGGCCTTTGTAAGTTTCTCCTTAATAGTGCGGTTCATTCTTTCCACTATGCCTGAACTCTGAGGATGGTAAGGGATATGGAATTTCCAGGTTATCTGTAGTCATTGTACCAGTTCCTTAATTACCGCACTAATAAAGGCTGGTCCATTATCAGAATTAATTTGCAATGGGCATCCATATCTCAGTATTACCTCGGTAGTTAATATTATAGCTACCGTCTTAGCATCCTCTCTTTGTGTTACAAAGGCCTCAGGCCACCGTGAGAACTGGTCTACTATCACCAACAGTTACAATTGCTTTGATCCTGTCTTTGGGATATGAGTAAAATCAATTTTAAATAGGTGAATGAAGCTGTTGGTGGAGGCAAATGATCATGTAATGCTTTTGTTAGGTACTGGCCTGGAGTAGGGACTACATTGGAAAATAATGCAACGGGACACATACTACCTCTGTGATCTTGGGCACAGACCGCAGACATGGTTTTACAGTTGTCCCTTGCATACAAATGAAATGGTTTACAATAATCAGGTAGTCCTAAAATGGGAGCCTGCATAATGCTAACTTTTAAGGTCACATAAGCTTCAGTCATGTCTGGAGTCCATTGAATATGCTCTGGGCTGTCCCCCTTAGCAGCCGTACGTAAAATGGAGTCATAGTGAGCATTCAGGGATCCATTGCCTGCAATAATTAATCATCAACATGTGTTGCCCCCATTTGTATTTTGTTTTTAGTTACCTTGTGACCTTCAGCTGCTAGGTGCTGTAGCAGACTGAGTGAATCCTGTCTTTTTGGCTTCCCCGTTGGGAGTACATACCAAACAGTAGGTCCTTTTGACGTACTGAATGGGGACAGAACCATGACACGGGTCCATGACCGCAAGGTATTGTTGGAGAACCAGTGAGTAAGCAGCTGGTGAATCCACGTAGCCTTAAAGGAAGACGGGTCCATGTTATTTGGCACCCATCAAAAAGTGAAAACCATAAGTAGTTGTGTCTCAAGGTCCAATGGGACCAAAAATAATGCGTTTGATAAATCAATAATAATAAATATAGTGGCGTCATGGGAAATGGCCGTAATGAGAGCAGTGATATCAGGGACAATCGGGGCAATTGGGATGACTAAGTAATTAATTGCCCTTGAATCCTGGACAAATCTAAAGTCATTGTCACGTAATGGAAGGGACGTTAGCCCAATTCCATCCTGACTCTGTATCAGAGTCTAAAAGTCTGTATAAGAAGTCTGATGTCAGTCTGAGTTATGTATATTCACTTCACATACATCATATATGTAGAAGGATTAATTCAGGGGTTAAGGGCTGCCTGTTTTCTCTTTCCGTATTTACTATTTGCAATCTATTCAAAAACAAACTCCATTTTGGATCAAATTCACATACAAAATCTCTCTTCCAAATCACTTACTATAACATTCTAGGAACTATTCGCTTCAGTCCCGTACTTAACTTACAATAATTCCCAACTAACACTCCACTTCTTCCTGAGACCTCTCCACAAACATGTAACTACCAATACTGAAATCCACCTTAAAAAGTTAAACAACAACATTCCATACACATCTTATCCAAACTAAATACGACCTTAAGAATTTTCTGAAAGGAGACAGAAATTCACAGCCTTTTTTTTTTTTTTTTTTTTTTTTGGGATGCAGAGATGTTTTAGCAAGCTTTAAAATAGAATAAACACACTGTCTTACACTTACAAACAAGATAGACCATAAATCCTCCACTGTTACATATTTCTGGAAAAAGATTTCCTTTTTTTAAATATATGCCGGCTTTAGAAATATATCTCAGTGGTAGACAAAAACTATACAACCCTTAAAGACACAGAGGAAAATTCTCTAACCTGCATTTCTCAATTGTATTGCAAAGAAAAGAAAGTACAGCAAACACACATTTATTTGCAGCAAAACACAAGACAATCCATCTACTTTATAAACAAAAGCAATCAGAATATTATATAAATGTATGTAAAGAAAAAGTTCCTTAATATTTCTGTGTTCTTATCTCGTTTGCTCTTTCAAGGGACCTGATGTTACGCTGTGTATATAATTACATATGACAGCTTTGGGAGGTGGGTATTGTGTAGACTGGGAAGTAACCAATTACAACTCATTACTATCCTTCTAAAAAAAAAAACTTTAGGTGGTTGTCTCAATAGACAATGTAACCTTATTTGCTATCACAGTTTTTTAATCCGAGAACAGGATTCGTCTGTACTGAGCTGAAATAGTTCGGACAGTTCCGAAAGATATTCTCGAGTTAACGGGTTGCACCTAGACACAGAGACGGTGCGTCTTACAGTGTCCAGAGTCCTTACTTCCTGGTTTTTACACAGAATAAAAAAACATTTCTTATCTTAAACAGCATAGCAATACAGCAAAATTAATGAGCAAGCAAAAGCGGATTTTGGGCACTCTAAACCAAGCCATCAAGTATATATTTATATCAATTTTTATCCTTTCTATTCCCACCTTAGGAATAATATATATATATATATCTCCTTGATATATATATGGCCTTCCAGAGGCCTAATTTTACACTCTCTTCCTTAGAGAGTCTCCCTACCTTTTAGGGATTATACCTACAGTCTACCAAAGACTTAATTCTTAATTCTCCCTACCGCAGGGAGTGTGTGCCCAACTTATTTACTTGTATACAGTTTACAAAGGACGACGAGAGTGGGAGCAAAGGAAGGTGCAAATAGACACAATTCACTATACTCACCCACTCCGTCGTACTTCGATCTCTGTATCCCACTCGTCTGACACCAGTTTGTTGGGGCTTCCTAATCAGTAGTTGGCGGCTTAGAAATACAGGCCCAAACAGAATTCTGTGAAATTTGTACTGGATGTAAGACACACACACACAATCAGTCTCAGTACTAATTCCGTTTATTGCTACGTCATTGCATAGAATTTATACTTGCAAAAGAAGGCGGATATTAGAGCGATTTTCACAGTTCACGTTAGTCGGTACAAGGACATATAATCAGGTGTTTTCTGTTTCTTAGAACAACTAGAAATGTTTTGTGTTTTAGTAAGGTCGAAAAACATCCCAAGATAGGCACATGATATTATGGTTAGGCTATGTGTCAGCAAAATATGTTAACCCCTTCATCAGCAGAATATGTTAACCCCTTCAGGTCCGTTACTAAGTTTTCTTTGGGATCCAGTGAAGTTCCTGTAGACTATATGCAAAGGTGTCAGCAGGTGTGGAAGGAGGAGACTGAGGATGACTGGGACATGACGGATGGGGTGAGAACACTGTTTATCACTGCCATGTTGGGAGGTTTGCCAAAACCTGTGCAAGCAAAATTGACAGAAGTTGTGGGATTGCTTCAATTGCCCTGGGGTCAGATTCATGCTCATGTTATGTACCATGACTATGAATAGAGAGAAAGATGAAGAGCAAGGTAAACTGAAAAATACTCTGTAGGCTAAACTTGTGAAGAATCAGTTGGCATTGTTAGGAAAGCCTAAAGAGGATGGAGAGACAGACCCAGAAGTGTCACAAGCTCCCGCCCGTACTCCTGTGCCCCAGCCAAAAGTTTACTATGGAAACTATCAGCAAAAGGGTGGCACAGAAAGGAGGAGAGGCAGAGGTCAAGCAGGGATGCAGAATGGCCCTTTGTGTTGTTATTGTAATAACTATGGACATATTTCTCCCAATTTTCCTAGAGACCCCCACAATTAGCATATAGGCCCAAATCAGGACATGCATGCCCAGGGACCACCCCAGTACAAGGCTAAAGGTCCACAGTGGAGTTACTAGGACAGCCCAAGAGAACCAAGGGGGCTATCAGTGTTAATCGCTTTGCAGGTTCATTCAAAAGGATCGGAGGATGAACCTAAGGTTACATTTACCATTGAAGAGACGCTGTGTGAGTTTCTTATAGATACAGGAGCAACATACACCAGAGTAAATACAGGACTATACCCCATGTCTTATACTTCTGTGACTACTCAAGGGGTCTCTGGGCAAATACAATGCATCCCCCAAACTAAACATCTAACCATTGTCTCACCTGATTTTAAGACAAAAGCTTCAGTGTTATACTCACCATTTTCACCTATTACTGTGTTAGGAAGAGACTTGTTATGTGCTTTAAATGCTACTATTTCTTCTACCAAGGATAGACTTGTTACATCTGTCCAGGAATACCTCAACAGTACAGATGCTGAGACAGCCTGCCACACCTAAGCCTCATGTATTTTGGCTATTGTTACCAGAGACTAATTGGCTGACTGTGATGTGGCAGTGGCTCAAGACTGCACTACCCCTAAAATCACGCAAAAGTCAGTAAAGCTGAAAGCCTACATTGCACCCTTCATTATGACCCCACCGGAAGTGATGAGGAATACTTAGTGGAATGGATTAATTTATTCATGACTAATTGGGGACTTTAATCTGCCCTGCAAGTATACTCAATCATGATTGGAGATGAAGGAGTGGCAGCTGTAGTTTATCTGGATGATATCCTGTACCCATATTTTTGCAATAATGTCACTGATGACCCTCACATATCTCTGGTGCCATCCAGAATATGAAGCAAATGATCTTGGGCCTATGGTGAAAAAGGCCTACAAGGAAAAGAACTGGCAGGAACGGGTTCTACAGAACAACTACAGACAATCTGTTTAAGGTGGACATCCTGATAAGAGTTCCTGGCACACCCCAAATAATTACCCTCAAGGAGCTTATACTCATGCCTTTGACAGAAGTTGAGAACAAGGAACTACCAGAAACCTTGTGGACTACAGGAGGAGGAGATGTGGGACTCATAAAGGGAGCAGGAAAAGTTGTGGTTCAGCTTAAACCTGGAGCCATCTTGCCCCGCATTTGCCAGTACCCCATGAGCAAATAAGCAGCAGAAGGAATCAGAGACACCATTAAAAACATTGCTTTACAATGGAGTCATCTATCCAACTATAAGTATTTGCTCCTATATTGCCAATAAAGAAAGCAACTACAGGAAAATGGCAAATGGTGCAAGACCCGAGGCCTTTAAATGACATTATGACTGCTGAATTTCCTGTGTTACCAAACCCTGCTACCATCTTGTCAAATGTACCTGACACATCTGCCTGTTTTACTGTGGTGGATTTGTCAAATGCCTTCTTTAGCATTACACTGCTAAGCAAATCCCAATACCTCTTCACATTCAGCTATGAAGACCAACAGTACGCATACACATGATTGCCTCAAGGATATTGTGAATTCCCATCCATCTATAACCATGTCATAGCCATGGTCTTGAGAAACATTGCTCTACAAGGAACTTTAATCCAATATGTGGAAGATTTGCTTTTGTGCTGCAAGGACTGTCAGGAGTGTAAGCAAGACACCCTCACACTTCTCAGACAGCTTGCAGAGAAAGGACATAAAGTTAACAAAGTCAAGTTGCAATGGAAGAAGTCATTGATTCCTGAAATAGTTGAACCCATAGCCAAGACCCCAAAGCCAATAACAAAGAAGCAGATGTGCAATCCTTGAGCCTGGAACTGGAAAAGAAACATTGACTGGACTGAACAGATGGAGAAGGACTTTGTAATCCTGAAAGGAGACATTTTTTTTAGCACCAGCGCTTGGTATTCCTAACTATGAGAAGCCTTTCTACTTATTTACATTAGAGAAAAATGGACTTGCATCTGTTGTGCTCACTCGGAAGTCATCAATGGGCCATCACCCCGTGGCCTAGTTTAGTTGCCAATTGGATGTTATAGCACAAGAATTTCATCAATGTGACCGAGCCTTGGTAGCAGCTGCATTTGGTGTAGAGAAGACAATTACTATTACTTTGGGACAACCAACTACTCTGTATGTTTCTCATGCTGTACATGCCCTGATGACCAGAGGTACTTCTTATCTAACTGTTCATCAAAGATCTGGATATTAAGTCCTGCTGACCCAACCTGAACTCCCCATAGAGAGTTGTAAAACTGTGAACCCTGCTCTTCTTCTAGCCACTGCAGAAAATGGGGAGCCACATGATTGTATACAGGAAGAGAGAAAAGATCCTATTGTAGGGCACACCTAATCATCCTCATCTTAGAAAGAAGAGAATAAACTATACGATAAAACTTAGCTTTTACTGGTAATTAAAATCCTTATTAAAATATATGCACATAGGTAGCAGAGAGATGGTGGAACTGTAAAATTGGTAGAGATGATATTTCTAAATAGAGAATTCTGTCCTTGATGGACTGGCCATATACAATATAAAGTGCTAGTGTTGTCACAAGAAAAGTGACTATTGTGCAAAGAAAGTGCTAAGTATATAAGCTGCACGGTGCTATAATTGGTAGTATACAGCTGTATGCTATACACTTATCAAAAGTGCAAAAATCGAAATAAATATGTATATAGTATATAGCGAGTTATATAGGTCAAGAAGATTGTATTGTCCAGCTCTGTGCTGGTATCCCTGAGAAAACACAGTGACAAATATTGAGTGCTGAATACTTCAATATTACTATAAATTTGGGTAGCTCAATACTGAATGTTTGTAAAATTCACTGCACTTCAGGGTATGCTGATTAAATATTGCCTGAGTCTAGTCTCAATAATTGCAGCGTTAATAGCCCAGATTCATCTATATATGACTAAGTCTTCCTTCTATAAATGAGTGTGCTAAGTAGCATAGCTCTTAGAGTCAGGGAAGGGACTTTAGTCTATGGGCCTGAGAAGAAAAAACGTCATAGCTCTACCAAAATTGCCTCAATATTTTCGAAATGATTTTCGGCATATCTTATCAGGATCCTTCTATATATAGCTATGCCTTCTTTAATTGCTATTATTAGCTGAATAGCTTCTGTCTGGAACACAGGGAAGGGGCTTTAATCTATGGGCCTGAGAAGAAAAAGCGCCTGCTCTCTGCCTAACACGCCGCGGTCTAGATGCTTCGAAATGACGTCATTGACCCCCGACTGCGTTCCTCCGTGAACCTGATGTACGTTTCTTGAATTTCATCAAGAGCCACATGATTGTGTTGAAAAGAGCGACATAGAAACACTTTTGAGGAAAGACTTATCTGCTGGTCCCCTGGAAAATCCTGACTTGGAGCTCTTTGTGGATGGATCATCCTCCCTAGACCGAAAGGGAGAGAGAAGAACTGGATCAGCAGTTGCGGAGAT
Organism: Discoglossus pictus; assembly: GCA_027410445.1. Lineage (NCBI taxonomy): Eukaryota > Metazoa > Chordata > Amphibia > Anura > Alytidae > Discoglossus > Discoglossus pictus. The sequence goes on along the minus strand of CM050172.1, from coordinate 2,206,438 downwards.
AAAAGAGGATCAGCCAATCACCATCTCAAGTCTAAAACTGCCAAAAACCCAGACAGCTCAACAAGCAGAATTGACAGCCCTGATTGAGGCCTGCCAAATTTCAAAGGACAAAAAAAGTTAATATCTACAGCAATTCAGCCTATGCGTGTGCAGTATCTCATGCCCATGGGAAGATCTGGAATGAAAGAGGATACCAGAGAGCTGACAATTTACCTGTTAAGCATGCTTCATTGATTAAGGAACTAATTGAGGTCATCCACTACCCTGGCAAGATTGCCATTGTAAAGTGTGCTGCACACACTAAAGGAAAAGACAGAGTTTCTTTAGGAAATTATGCAGCTGATGAAGCAGCTAAGGTAGCCATTGAAACTGGTAAAGAAAGGACCCTGTCAAGACAACTGCTAGTAAAAAAAGCTAGAACTCTTCATTCAACATCACTACAACAGTTGCTGGAACTGCAACAGAAGGCACCTGTAGCTGAGAGAGCAGCCTGGGAGGCAAGAGGCTGCATGGCGGACAAAGAGACTGGGATCATGAGACAAGCCTGCACTGGAAAAGCCATATTGCCATCCTTCCTATTGATTGAAGTGTTAAATCAAACTCATGGTTCTGCACATCTTCCCAGAACACAGATGATGAAGACACTTGCTGAAATATGGTATTCACCTTATATGGCAGAAGCGGTACAAATCTTCATAAGCAAGTGCCATACATGCAGGAGCCATAATCCTCTGATGACTACTGCTAGTTCTTTGGGGTTTATGCCACCTCTTATGGGTCCATTTTTTGACCTGGTAATGGACCTTATTGACATGACTGAGAGATGTGAGCATTACAGATACGTGGTTGTAATTATTTGCAGGTACTATAAGTGGGTGAAGGCTTTCCCTTGTAGGACTTTGCAAATGAGTTAATGAAGAAGTAACTACAAATTAAGGAGTCAAGCATAAATTCTCCTGTGGGTATCACCCGCAATCTAATGGTATAGTAGAAAGAGCTAATGGTATCCTTAATAACAAGCTAGCCAAGATTTGTCAACAGAGTGGTCTGAGTTGGGTAAAAGCCTTGCCTTTAGAAATGCAGTAAACATTGTGACACTTGACACCACATGAAATACTAACAGGAAGGCCTATAGAGGTTCCCCATGTGAGAACTGGCTTGTTAGTGGCAGGAATTGATATTTTGCAACAAGAGCTAAAATATTATGTCCAAGCCTTGGTTACTGTCTCCAAATCTATTTTTTTACAGGTACAACCTGCTGTTGCTACTGATATCCAGACTACCTCTGTTGCACCTGGTGACCGAGTGTACATCAAAGTCTTCAAGCAAAAGTGAAAGCAGCCGAGGAGAGAGCATCCATATCTGGTCATCTTTACCATGCCCTCTGAGGTAAAGGTTGCTGAGAAAAAGTACTGGATACACAATTCACATTGCATCAAACACTATGACAAAGAGGTGCCAACCACATGATGAGATATACTCTGATATGGAGCATGCCATAGACTATGTAGACTTTGTTCCAATCACAGTGGCCTCCGTTGCTACAAAAAGACTAAGGAGACCATGGTCATCTCCCATGACATTAGCAGTGCTCAAGTGCTACCCTGTGTGGATTTTTATTGCAATTTTTGTGTTTGGACTAGTGGGAACCTTGGAGTATAATTTGGGACTATTCAGCCCATAACAAGATAAATGCCACTTTTAAGGTTCCACATCCATGAGTTAAGAGATAACACAATGACTACACTGATGTTGGGGGCTAAAAATTTATTTGTTATCATGATGTCTAGTTATGCTAATAAGTTACAGCTGACCAACTGTTGGGTGTGTGCACACATATCCACTCATGGTTCTATGGGAATCCCACTCTTAGGTATACCAGCGGAAAACTTCAGTAAATTCCAAGTGCCCTCTACTGGGGACACTGTCGTATGCATACTGGGATTTTTGTACTTATCTAGAGAGTGCCATAACTCTAGGAAGTGCCCAAGTGGAGAAAATGCTATTATTACAGTAAGCTACCCTAAAAGACTAAATGGTTCCCTTTCAATTGAATTAGCTGGTTCTCTCCAAGGTTATAATTGTCTATCAGCTACTGGAGTAGGTACACCTGTAGGTAAATCGAGATGTACTAACCTTACTGTTTCTTTTCTCAGAACAGATACTAACCAGTATTTTGCAGGAAGCTACTCTTGTAGAAATACTTCATGTGCTGGGGAAAAATGTCCTTATCCCTATCAGGGACTGAGAAGTACTGGTCTGATGATAAACCAAACCACGTTTTGTGGTGTGTTTAATCCTACACTTCCTAGCCCAGCGAATACATTTATTCTACATTTGTGGTAAGCATGCCTAGAGGTGGGTGTCCCCAAATTTGGTAGGTACCTGTTAACTGGGTCAGGTAGTTCCTTATGTGTACCACTCCCAGCATCTCCCACAAGGTCATCCTAGAAATGTTAGGAACACAGATTCTGGGTGGGAGAGTATTTTTTCAGTCATGGGTGTAGTCTATCTATTTTCTGGTAGTGTACAAATGCAAATTAGTTGGTAAAGAGTGTTGCACATACATTGGTGATACCTCCATTGCTGTTACTAACGATTTGGATAAAAAATGTATGTAAGCAAAAGTCTCCACAGATTGTTTGGGAGGAAATGTTTTCATGGTTAGGTTCGCTTGGACAAAGGATTTTTATTTTCTTTTTAGTATGTATTACTTTTCTGCTTTTCCTTTGTATCATCATCTCATGTTGTAAAGCCCTTGTGAGGAAGATTGTAAGGTAAATGTTGAAAAGGACTCCATGAGATGAAATATCTCTATGTTTTATCTCCATGTTGTAGGAATCTCATCCGTGCTGATCCTTTAAGGATCTTAAATCCTTTTACGAGCCAGTTGTAAGATCATACCTCAACTTCCTCACATGGTTCTTATTTTAATTGTTTTTTGTTATTGCATGTTTGAAACGTTCATTAAGATTGCACCCTAGATAAAATATCTATATTTATCTAGACTTTGCTTAATGTAGATGACACTTATCAGTGTCATGGGGGGGGGGGGGGGGTTGTAGAAAACTACACATATGCATATCTTATTTAGCAGATATATACACATATTATACTTTTATTACATAAAACTGTACTTTTCCATTGTAGCCTATGGTAGGAAACAGTTAACTATGTATCATATTTAATTATTATAAAACTGTAAACAACTCCCCATTCTCATAATAATTTGTTCTCAGAAGACAGTAAACAATAGATACCCAAAACAATGTGTCCTTAAGACTCTAATATCAATTTTCAATAACACGTTATGTACAGTGCAGGTTTGTGAAAGTGCAAGGTGATGTGCGCATAGATTGGGTTGGGTACATGTTTTCATTATAATTGGCCCAAATATGAAAATAATTATTCATTGGTCTAGCGATGGGTTATTCCATGATTTGGGGAGGGGAGGATGGATTGTGCCATTGTCTTATGTAAATGATCATAAAAGGCCATGTTGTTTATGTATCCTTTGTATTCAGCAGACATGTTTATACTGTGCTGTTGTGTTCCCAAGCTGCTTGTAAATAAATCAAATATAATCCGAGACGTCTAAGTTTGTGTAACATTCTTAGGTTTTTGGTGAGTAGTGGGTAATAGTAGAGATATTTTTCCTGATCAATACTCTATTGTTTATTAGTAGATTCTCCCATAGTTTTACTTTCTTTAAAATATATTTCAAAACTCATCTATTCAGAGACTCTTACAACACAGTCTCCTAATACCTACCCTAAAGACAAATTACAGCAACACACAAATAGTGTATCGCTGGGTATGAAGCGCTCAAAAGACCTCTACTGGTCTCTCTAAATAGATACAACAGAACTGAATACAGCAGTACCAAACAGTAACGCAAATGGTCTGTATGATATTCTATAAAATGTGACCAAAAATGTCCAATTAGTATATCAGACTAACAAATATCCATAGGTAAGTCTACATAGAATTAGTCCAGATAGTAGTGGAGAAATGAACGTCAATAGAACTAATCTCGAACAGTCCAAGATCAGTCCATGTATGCCTGGGGTGTTCCCACCGTGTCCTAGTAGATAGTATAAACAAGAAGAAGGATAGGGGAAGAGACAGAGCACCACCTCCTAGTGCAATATGAACACTTGATAGTCACGTTGGCACATAAAATGTACACTATATCACTCACATTTAGTGACCTCAAAAGAATGAGGTATCTTAATAGCTCCAACGGGGTACCTTTGTATCCAGCGTACCCCAAGTCACCACTTCTAGGGGATAGGTGTAGTTCACGTGATGTCCACCTCTGGGTTGAGTTGCAGACAGCACTGCTAGTAATACTACTATGTAGTGTATTTATATTGACCACAAGAAAGGGTCTCAAACTATAATATATGTACACGTATTGTAATAATAATGGACCTTCAGTCTCCTGTATGTGCTATGACTGGCAGCAAAGATGGCAATGAAACACATCTGATATCATTTGATTTGAGTGTTTGTATGTATACATTTTTAGGAGTGGATTGTTGTTATCCACAAAAAAATATAATTTTTTTAACCTGCTTGTTTTGGCAAATACTGTGCAAAATAAAAAGATGGAAACACACGTCTGAGGAGCTAGTGTGAGTTAATTGCCATCGTTGTTACCAGTTATAGCGCATACAGGAGACTGAAGGTCTATTATTATTACCATACATGTACATATATTATAGTTTGAGACCCTTTCTTGTGGTCTAATATAAACTACATAGTAGTATTACTAGTAGTGCTGTCTGCAACTCAACTCAGAGGTGGACACCACGTGGACTACATCTAGAAGTGGTGACTTGGGGTACGCTGGATACAAAGGTACCCCGTTGGAGCTATTAAGATACCTCATTCATTTGAGGTCACTAAATGTGAGTGATATACTGCACATATTATGTCCCAACGTGACTATCAAGTGTTCATTTTGCACTAGGAAGTGGTGCGTTGTCTCTTCCCCCATCCTTCTCCTAATATCTACTATTTACAATTCAAACAAAAATATTATTTCTTACTGGTGTCCAAAAGTGTTTTTAAAACCTAGTGAAATGTTTTAAGTTTCTATTAATAAAATCTATTGCCCAGTGTGCTGTTTCACATGAGACATTACAGTTTCACAGGTTGGAAAACCAATACATAGATTTAATGTTGTAAGATGCATATTTTGGTATAAATGACAAGCAATGGAAGAAAATAATAAATTAGTACTTATTCAAATTTAGGTTATTCTAAGATAAAAGTAATATATACATACGTATTATATGTAAATGTTGGATGCATCTGGTTTAGATGCTGCACTGCACGAGTGATATATAGTGCCCATTAATATCTATAGTTGCCTTCACATTCAATAAAACACACTTTTAATGTTAAACTTCCTGCAAATAGTGTTAACCATTCTGTAATTGGAATTGAGTGAGTGCAAATCCAGTGATACTGTTAACCATTCCTGCTGAATTGATTTTTCTCACTGGCATAATAATGGTATAACATGAAGTGTGTGAAAAAGTTCACCATCAGGCCCTAGGAATGGATGAGCTTGGCTGGAGGAGCACTGTTTTGAAAACTGGGGCATATAAAACTGAACATTTGCCATGTCCAGAAATTGGATGAATGACCAAACAGTAATGGTGGATAAGTTCTTTGACTACTCCAAGGGTGGAGTCTGGTTCAATAAATAGTCCCATGGGGATATTTGTACATGGACTACGGGAGTTGCACTGTCAAGTCTATTATTGTGCACAGTAAGCCTGCAGAGGGCTTAAGGGACCCTGGATCCTGTCTGACCAAGACCTGGTGAGCCCCTCCGTTATGCTGAAGAAATGGCTGGACAACAATTTAGACATGATATTCCCTTAGCACGGAACCAGGGCAATCGCTGCACTAACCAAATGCCTTTTATAGGCCCAGTGTATCACAATATGCACTAGTTTACTTGTCAGTGCTTTGGTAGCTGTAGACTGAAGCAGAAGGCCCCCTTGCAGTGATTGCCAGTTATAGAAATACCCAGCTGTGGTCAGTCCCTTATCATCCCATGACCAATGAATGACTATGATTGGATATTTTATGCTATAAATAGAGCCTTTGTGGACCAGTAGAAGGATATGGAGAAGTAGCTTCCCTACCTTCTTGTTGCATACAGAGAGGTCCCTTAAAATGCCACAGGGCTCTCCCCCTTTAAACTCTTTTTGGGTGGTGAGTAGAGATGTCGCGGACAGTTCGCCCGCGGACTATTCGCTGCGATTTTGGCTCTTTCGCGCTCGCATCGGACAGCGGACACATGCGCTTTTCGGTCCGCCGCCTATTCTTTATCATTGAGGAAACTTTGACCCTGCACCTCAGAGTCAGCAGAAACATTCCAGCCAATCAGCAGCATACACTCCCTTCCAGAGTCTTCCATCTGAAGGACAGCATACATTTTAGAATCATTCTGAAGCTGCATTCGTTGTAAGAGGACAGATAGTGTAGCTGCTGGAGATTTAATAGGGAAATAGATAGCCAGGCTGTGTATTTAGCTTCCACTACAGACCTGAAGGACTCATCTGATATCTGCTGCAAGGACAGCAACCCAAAAAGCCCTTTTTAGGGCTAGAACATCATTTATTTTATTTTATAATTTTTTCTGTGTAATCTAATTGCATATGCCTGCCTACAAGCGTGTGTGTGTGAGAGGCTAACACCTAACAGCTTATATTGTGCTTATTTTCACTACTCATACCTGGTGGTGTACCATACATTGAAAACAACCATTTTTTTCTGTAATCTAATTTCAGTTGCCTGCCTGTGTCAGGTTCACAGCTAATATTCTGCTCTGTTTCACCAGTCATAGTTGGTGTACCATACATTGAAAAAAAACAACCTTTTTACCTTTAATCTAATTTCAGTTGCCTGCCTGAGTCAGGCTCACAGCTTATATTGTGCTCAGTGAAATAAAACAACACTTTTTTGACTGTAATAGATTGAATAGCAATTTCCTACCTACAGGCGTTTATGTGAGGCCTACAGCGCCTACTCTGCCAACTTTTGCCAGTGCACAGTGACACTCATATCTGGTGCCACCTAGTGTATAGTGAAATAAAAGAACACTTTTTTTTCTGTAATCGATTGAATATCAGTTGCCTGCCTACAGGCGTGTGTGTGAGGCCTACAGCGCCTACTCTGCCAACTTTTGCCAGTGCACAGTGACACTCATATCTGGTGCAACCTAGTGTACAGTGACAAAAAAGAACAATTTTTTTACTGTAATCGATTGAATATCAGTTGCCTGCCTACAGGCATGTGTGTGAGGCCTATAGCGCCTACTCTGCCAACTTTTGCCAGTGCACAGTGACACTTATATCTGGTGTCACAGTAGCTTGCACGCAAAGTACCACTAATCGAAAGGGAATCACAGAACCACGACCACGACGGCCCTTGCGGGGTGGCAGAGCAGGTCACCCCGCACGGGCCGTTGTGGTCGTGGTGCTGTGATTCCCTTTGGCACTAGAATAATGCCCAGTTTTCAGAGGCAACGTACCCTGAACTTGAAAAGTTCTGAAGACATGGTTGACTGGCTAACACAGGACACCCAATCTTCTACAGCTTCCGCTCGGAACCTAGACGCACCATCCTCCACCAGCTTAGCTTCGGGCACCTCTCCAGTTACCACTCGCCCGCCTGCCGCCACCACCAACACTAGCACCACAGCCGCTTTACCTGATCCATTAGCAGAGTTATTTACACATCCGTTGGAAGAAATGAGTGATGCGCAAACATTAGTGCCAGAGGATGTAGATAACAGGGATATGTCCTAGTCAGGCAGCATTACACACATGGACGTACGGTCTGATGATGGTGATGATGATGATGTTGTACCCGGTGCTGCTTCCTTTGTTGAGTTGTCAGATACAAATGAAGCGGTTGATAATGACGATGCTTCCGTGGATGTAACGTGGGTGCCCGCTATAAGAGAAGAAGAACAGGAGGAAAGTTCAGATGGGGAGACAGAGAGGAGGAGGAGACGAATTGGAAGCAGCGGGAGGTCGTCAAAAGTAGCTAGTGGCACAGTCAGACAGCATGCATCGGCACCCGGGGGGCGGCCAGACAGCACGCCAGTCAACGCATGCTGTTGACACCACCCGAATTGCAGTGTGGCAATTTTTTCGTGTGTCTGCCTGTGACAACAGTGATGCCATTTGCAACCTGTGCGAAAATAAACTTAGTCGTGGGAAGTCCAACACCCACCTAGGTACAACTTCTTTGCGAAGGCACATGATTTCACATCACAAACGCCTATGGGATCAAAACATGAGTACAAGCAGCACACAAAGTCAAAGCCGCCATCCTCCTCCTGGTCCAGCATCTTCAGCCACGTCAACCACTGCTGCCCTGCTTGCTCAACCATCCGCCACTCCGTGTGTCGCCCTGAGCAGTCCCTGCTCATCTGCCCACAGTCAGGTGTCTGTCAAGGACATGTTTGAGCGTAAGAAGCCAATGTCACAAAGTCACCCCCTTGCCCGGCAACTGACAGCTGGCTTGTCTGAACTCTTAGCCCACCAGCTTTTACCATACAAGCTGGTGGAGTCTGAGGCGTTCAAAACATTTGTAGCTATTGGGACACCGCAGTGGAAGGTACCCGGACGAAATTTCTTTGCCCAAAAGGCAATCCCCAACCTGTACTCGATTGTGCAAAAGGAAGTAATGGCATCTCTGGCACACAGTGTTGGGGTAAGGGTCCATCTGACCACTGATACCTGGTCTGCAAAGCATGGTCAGGGCAGGTATATCACCTACACTGCGCATTGGCTAAACCTGGTGACAGCTGCCAAGCATGGAATACGTGGCTCTGCAGAGGAGTTGGTGACACCGCCACGACTAGCAGGCAGGCCGGCTGCCACCTCCTCTACTCCTCCTACTCCATCCTCTTCCATAACCTCCTCGGCTAAATCCTCTTCTGCTGCTGCTATGTCTTGCTCCACATCAACGGCATCCCCCCAGCTTCACAGGTACTATTCCACATCTCGAATACGCCAGTGTCACGCCGTCTTGGGGTTGAGTTCCCTGAAAGCAGAGAGTCAGACCTGACCAGCACTCCTGTCCGCCCTGAACGCACAGGTGGACCAGTGGCTGACTCTGCACCAACTGGAGATCGGCAAAGTGGTTTGTGACAATGAAATAAACTTGTTGGCGGCATTGAATTTGGGCAAGTTGACACATGTGCCGTGCATGGCACATGTGTGTAATCTGATTGTACAACGCTTTGTGCATAAGCACCCAGGCTTACAGGACGTCCTGAAGCAGGCCAGGAAGGTGTGTGGACATTTCAGGCGTTCCTACACGGCCATGGCGCACTTTACAGATATCCAGCGGTGTAACAACATGCCAGTGAAGAGCTTGATTTTAGACAGCCCGAGACGTTGGAATTCAACACTCCTAATGTTCGACCGCCGGCTCCAAAAAGAAAAGTCTGTTAATGAGTATTTGTATGACCGGGGTGCTAGGACAGCCTCTGCGGAGCTAGGGATTTTTTTGCCACGTTACTGGACGCTCATGCGCAATGCCTGTAGGCTTATGCTTCCTTTTGAGGAGGGGACAAACCTGGTCAGTCGCACCGAGGGCACCATCAGCGACGTCATACCATTTGTTTTCTTCCTGGAGCGTGCCCTGCGAAGAGTGCTGGATCAGGCCGTAGATGAGCTTGAAGAGGAAGAGTTGGCTGAGAGGAAGAACATACCTTCAGTGAGATCACGAGGACGAGGAACGGGACATGACTAGCTCGGCATCCAACCTTGTGCAAATGGGGTCTTTAATGCTGTTGTGCCTGTTGAGGGACCCTCATATCAAAAGGATGAAGGAGAACGACCTGTACTGGGTGTCCACGCCACTAGACCCCCGGTATAAGCAGAAAGTGCCTGAAATGTTACCGAATTACCACAAGTCGGAAAGGATGCAGCACTACCAAAATAAATTAAAAAGTATGCTTTTCACAGCGTTTAAGGGTAATGTCACAGCACAAGGCCAATTTAACAGCGGAAGAGGTGAACATAATCCTCCTACTCCAAACGACCACGCCGGCAAGGAGAGGACACTTTAGAGAGGTGTTGTTGATGGAGGACATGCAGAGCTTTTTAAGACCTATGCATCACCACAGCCCTTCGGGGTCCACCCTCAGAGAACGACTCGACCATCAGGTAACAGACTACCTCGCCTTAACTGCAGATATCGACACTATGAGGAGCGATGAACCCCTTGACTACTGGGTGTGCATGCTTGCCCTGTGGCCTGAGCTATCCCAATTTGACATAGAACTTCTGTCCTGCCCCGCTTCAAGTGTCCTGTCAGAAAGGACCTTCAGTGCAGCAGGAGTTTTTGTCACTGAGAAGAGAAGTCGCCTAGGTCAAAAAAGTCTAGATTACCTCACCTTTATTAAGATGAATGAGGGATGGATCCCTAAGGGACTGACAGTGGGCGATACATTCGATTAAAAAAGGCCTGATAGATGAGCTGCCTTGAGCTAATAATGGTCCACACGCTGCTGTATTTTATCCCTGAATGCCGGATGACTTACGTGACTTATCCGCCACCAACTAGGGTTCAAGACGCAATGTTTTAGGGCACTTTCTGCCTGGCAAACTAACATCAATTTTTCTAGTCGCTGTAACAATACCTAATTTTTGCATTTAAATTCTTTTATTGTCAGAAGGCGTTCAGCATGTAATAAAAAATAAAGCATTTTTGAACAGTCTTGCATAACAGTTGTGCAAAAATACATATTTACAATAGAGACATTTTGTTAAGGTTAGCTGGCTATTCCTTCTTATTTTTACTTTTTAGGTTAATAATTTTTTCTTATTTTTTATTGTGATTTCAATTTAAGAGATACCTAAAACATGGTAAGACAGACAATAGTAAAGAGTATATCTGCAGGAAACACCAAAGTCCTATTAGCTATCATCCATCCAGCAGTATTAGCTTTTTATTTACAATATCTAACCTGGGCAATCACCCTTGGGTTACCCTAGGGCAGGCTTCAGTAAGCGACCTCTCCTTTCCTGGGATGATTTTGCCGCCGGTTGCTTCTGAAGGGTCTCCAGGGCTCCCCCACTCCGGTCCTTCCCCTAGTGTCGCTTCAACCAGTAACAAATGTTTTATATTTGTAAAGCGACCCAATGATCCCCCTTGATAGAGGTTTATCTTTACAAATTTTGGAGAACCAATTTAAGATCGGTGTCCCCTGTTTCTGGGTCAGGGAGTGTGTGAAATGCCTCAGCCTACAGTAATTGTAATGTTCTGACAGCGGTAGCTCATGCTTGTCCCTCAGTTCCTCATAGGTGAGCATCTGGCCCTTTACTAACCAGTCTCCCAGTCTATCTAGTTTCCTTGACCTCCACCAGTGTTGTGATGTTGTGCTCATGTGTTTCGGGGCCTGAGGGTGGTCAAGAATTGGGGTCATTTGGGTGGATCCTGGGAACAAACCCGTGTGTTTCTTGGCCCATTTCCAGTATGATAGTGAGTGTCTGATTAGGGGGTTTGTTGAGTTTTTAAGCCACCTTTTCCCAGGTTAAGGGCCTTAAAGTGTGGTTCTCTAAATACACACAGGCCGGTTGATGACATATAGAATGTGCTATTGGGAGGAAAGATAGGTAACGTAACAGGTATTACACTGATAGGAATGAGTATTACAATTTAATACAACTCTCTATCTGGTGGCACCTTAGATTGCATGTGCAGTGCCCCAAATTCAAAGTAGGAGGTCAAACCAAGCATCTTTTTCCATCTCCCTGTTCCAAAAATCCATGCCATATACACATCCCCTAATAGTGGAATAGTACTACTTAACATTACACACCTTATAATAACGCAGACAGAGGCAACTCGCATAATCTTCTATGCTGTGCAGTGGAAGCCCCCAAACTCTGACCTGTGTATAATATTCCATGCTGGGCAGTGGAAGCCCCCAGACTCTGACCTGTGTATAATATTCCATGCTGGGCAGTGGAAGCCCCCAGACTCTGACCTGTGTATAATATTCTATGCTGGGCAGTGAGACATGGTCCTGTACTGGACTAAGCTGGACCATGTCTCATAAGCATGTTAACACCCATTGCTGAGCATTGGTCACAGATTGATCAGTCTCACACACTGCATAGCAGATTCAGATGAGCACGTGTACTAATGAACTGCACATGGCACACCGCACCAGCTATATATACTGTATATATTTATATAAGCCATGATCCACAATGATCATGATACATCTCAACATTTATCTGCGGGTAACAATTACCACAGCCATTTACAAGTAACCATGATGTCAGGGATATGGAAACACACAGAAAACAATTGTTTAGAGAATCAATTCTCAAATACTAATGTCCTCTCATTTCAGTACCCAGGAGGCGTACCCCACCCGCGGAGACACAGGCAATGGCTCCACCAGAGCCACCGCCATCACCAACACAGGTGATGGTGGAGGAAGCTGAGGGCCCAGGCCCATTACAGAAGGCTGGACCATCAGCAGCAGAGCCATTGTGGGAATCACCCCCTGGCCCTCCTATGCATCACAGGTACATTCCCAGCCCTTTCAGATTACTGGAAGTTCAATGAGCCACCAACCACCTTCAGGGATGTCAAGCTCATGGGGACCACACTCTACAGGCCCACTACTGCCACCAGGTGACATACAGGCTATCCATGTTCTGGACCACAATCCTCTCCCACTCCTGACTGGGCCACAACAGATGTTGACATAGCAGTGGCTTTCTAAGAAGTGGCTGGCCCAGCAAATGGCACAGAAGATGTCGCAGCCATTGGTGCCCCTGAAGATGTTGCAGCCATTGGTGCCCCAGCTGTTGTTGCAACTGCTGATTTTGCAGCCAATCTTGCCCCAACATACTGGGCCAACAACATGGGCAACAGCATCTCCATTGCAGGTACCAACTTCGTTGCCAGCAGCACCATCTCCAGTGCTGTCAGCACCACCTCCAGTGCCATTACCTTCTCCATTGTCAACAGATTCCCTACTGACAACACCATCCCTATGCCAACGGGGTACACCAACACAAAGGGGAACAGCTCTGGCCCCACCACAGCACATCCACAGTACACCATCATCTGGAGACAGAACTCATGTTCCCGCACCAGGCACCTTGAGGGACTTATATTGGCACATCAGTTTGGCTTATGAGTGCGAGAACAGAGCAGTCCTTCAGTTCTACAGGCTCCACCACTACCACCGCAGCCAGAGCCGTCAGCCTCCTCATCTCACCCCTTACCGCCAACGACAGTTGCTACACAGACATCACTGCAGCTAGAGCCTATAGCCTCATTTCACCCCTTACCGCCAACGACAGTTGCTACACAGCCACCACAGCCATAGCCTACAGCCACATCTCAACCCTTACCACCAATGAGATCAACACCTCCTGTCCTTGGTAGAGGGAGGAAATGAGTGGTTCCAGAAGGTGTGTGCCCAATGTTCAGACAGAGGAAGTAGGTGTGAACATCCCCCAAGTAAGTGGTTGTCAAACCTTTCCCCAGGACCCACCATAGACCACGAGTTGTGTGAAACACTGTGTGAATAGACATGTGAAGACATTTGAGGATACACCACCTGTTGTATACAATTTTCCTCATTTATTGTTTACCATAAATCATGGCCTTTCTGATGGCTCCTGATAAGAGGATTGAGAACCACTGCCCCCCTCATCCACACTCCATAATGAATATCATTTTGTATTAATGTTGACATACTTATGGCTGGCTACAGAGTGTGCACACATATGGTGATGTTGAATATTTCTGCAATTGATGTTCAGTGTGGATTGCCGTTGAGATAAGATATTGAAGTCAATGCAAATAGTGTTCTGATTGATATTTTCTTCTTGCCTCTGTAGGTCTTAATAGCCCAATCTCACGACCATGAAGGCATGTTCCTCAAACTTCTCTTTCTGTGTCACATATTCTACTCTTTTCAATATGATGAGTTATGTACAATGGAAAATTCTTTTAATAAGAACTTCAACTAACAATAAAATAAATATACCTAATATAACCCAATATTAAGTGTCATGTGCTGTGTTATATAAAGAATGTCCACTTCTTCTAATTCCACTACATTCACAAGTGTATTATAATAAAGCCAATATATATGTCTAAGCCACTAGCCATTGACGGTATTAAAAATAATATCAGAAGAGGCAATGTTGATAAGGAATTACTAAAGAAGGAGGCCTATTGGATTTTTACACTCAAGACTAAAAAACCTTGGGGCCTTAATGACGGTTTTACCTTTACCCCATTTATTTAAGGAATTTATTATTTATGGGTATAACCAGGTATTTATATATTATTTTTGTACCATTATACATATTGAATTTGAAATCATTATATTATATTAATACACTCCTCAATAATTATAACATATAGAGGCATATAAATAATACTTCCAATAATCCTACACAGAGTAGCATATCCAATATGAGAAATAATAAATTAATATCAATAATATTTATATATAAATCTCTCTTGATGGATAATTGTGCTCTACTCTTTTCAATATTATGAGTTATGTACAATGGAAAAATGATTTATTAATAGTATCCACATCAAACCATAATCAAATGACATATTATATTATGAAACGAATACTAGAGTGTGGAAGAAACTAAGCTACTCAGCTCCATAGATTGCGTGGGGGCATACACAATCGATATTACAATTATAATATAGGGCTTTACCTTCCAATATAGGACCTATACAATATACCTATATCCTCAGCAAGCACTAGCACTTTATTTATTGTATTTATTAACATAACAGCTCATTTATCTATTCAACTATATTGGCACTTATCACTTTAGATAGCAATAATAATTATAAAAAAAAGGTGCAATATTGACAAGTGCAATTATCACTATTTCTACAAGCACTAGACACTTTGTTCAAAAGTGCAATATATATAAGTGCAAACACATAGGCCTTAGATTTTGGACCTATGCTTCTGCTACTCATTTGTATTTCACTTCACTATATGCACTTTACTTCCCACTATTCATCATCACTTTAATAATGAGGATATTTAATTTATTCCTATGTATTTAATTTATAAGGAAGCCCATATAAACATTTCTCATTCCCCCACCAACTTTATCTTGTCAGAATTTCAATATTTTAATAACAGTTTTTAATTATATTAATAAATGTTAAGTTTTATATAATCTTTCTTTCTACCCTATATTGTCAAACTGGGCAGAGGGTGTGCACTTACAGTCTAAAGGATACTTGTCCTGTTTTCTACTTTTTTTGTCTTGTGTCACATATTCTGCTAATAATTTTCTGATTATTCCTTAATATCTGACAACACACTGTGTGTGGATTAGATCTTTATGAGATTATCCATGATTATGTTCATCTGTTTCATTGAGCAGATCTAGACAAGTTGTAAGTGCTATACTCATTAAAGGTTTCTTCAATTAAATGGAGTGATTTCTAATGTAGTGTAGTGACCACGTGACCCTGGTAGGTGCTATGCATCATGCTTATTCTAGACTATGACATTACCCCCGTTAGGTAGCTACTCGTTCACAAGCACAACCTGTTGCACTTCCGGTATCCACCTACAACACACCCACAATATTAATGCACAGTCTTGTCCATTTCTGATTGTGCTCTGTGTATGAAATAAAGCTTTGTTATCCTGTTGTAACTCTTGGCAGGTTTGCTGTTGCCATGTTCTTTCCATTTGGTTATGATAGATTTGATGGTGCTCCTGGGGGTCATCAAATATTTGGATATTTTTTTATAACCTAACCCTGACTTGTACTTCTCAACAACATTGTACCTTACTTCTTTGGAGAGTTCCTTGGTCTTCATGGTAGTATTTGGTTAGTGGTGCCTCTTGCTTAGGTGTTGAAGCCTCTGGGGCCTTTCAAAAAAGGTGGACATCATTTCACTAATTATGTGAAATGATGTCCACCTTTGTGCAATCTAACTGTCACATGATTTGTCATTACATATACACGCCTTTTTTGAAAGGCCCCAGAGGCTTCAACACCTAAGCAAGAGGCACCACTAACCAAATACTACCATGAAGACCAAGGAACTCTCCAAAGAAGTAAGGTACAATGTTGCACCAGAGCTTTTTATGGGCTTCATAACAAAGGGGGAGAATACATACGCACATGACAAATTATCTGTTTTATATTTCTAAAAAATAGTTTTATGTATATATTTTTTCTCATTTCACATCACCAACTTAGACTATCGTGTTCTGATTCATCACATAAAATTCTAATTAACAAAACATTGAACTGAAGGCTGTGATGTAACAAAACAGGTAAAAAGTCAAGGGGGTGAATACTTTTGCAAGGCACTGTATATAAGGTGATCTTTGTAGTTTTAGGATCCAAATTAGAGCCTCTGTAAATGAGAAAGAGTTAATATTTCAACCATTTGCATGCATTTGTGTTGCAATTTAGTGAGGTAGCGTGTCTTTAATAGCTTTCAGCATGTTGCAGCATGACTTTTCATATTGGCATATGCACGACCATTACAAAGGATGTTGAAAAATTATTTTAATTTTTTGCAATATTTGATATTTGGGAGTTGTTGTGTAATTGTAATGCCTTCCATTGCTTTGCACAATGTTTAAATCTGTTTTGGTGTATTTATATTGTCATTTGCAGTGTTACCAACTAATCTGTAAATCCTTTGCGGGTCCCATTTGTAACCTGTAAGCTTTGGGCTGCCATTTGGCGTTTGCGATCTTGATTGCGGCTGCGGTGTTGAGCGATTTTTACAATTGAATAATGACTCACGATTTTCACAATTGTAAATTCTGCGGCCTTGACAGATCAAAGGCTTCTGGAGGCTGTAAGTTACGATATTAACCATCAACATTTTTTCAAGCCCATAACTCAGAAGCCATTTGGAGCTCGCAAAAATGTCACCATTTGAGTAGCAAATTAGCTTGCGACCTCACTTACAGGCTACCTGATCTCCCGAAACCTCAATTGAATATGGCCCTTAATGTCTACCATACTCAAGACCATTACTATTTACCATAATACCAGCTATGCTATACTACATGGTCTAATTGACTAGAAGTTGCTCAGCATCCCAATGAGATGATTTTCATAGGTAAGAGGTGGGTAACAGGTGCAAGAAAGGTTTCCTTTTCCTTGTGAGAATAAACAGACTTGACAAAGACTTAATGAACTCCCTGGAAATGTGAGACCTGTGAGGTTTATAAGGTGGAGCTGAGTCTTGTGAGTGACATACACTATAAGATAAAGACAGAAAGGAACCAAAGGCTGGAACAGCTGGCACCCGATGGGCATCAGCCGTAACACCCCCAGCATTGTGTCCGGTAAGTCATGATATCTGACTGACAAAATAATCATTTTACTGGTAGGAGAATTACACATGAAATTACGAGCAATAATAATACATTGTTATAATATCTGCAAACAGCACGAGCATGTCTGCAGGGTTATTATATTCCAATAGGCAGGAGTGTGTCTGCAGGGTTATTATATTCCAATAGGCAGGAGTGTGTCTGCAGTGTTATTATATTCCAATAGATATGAGCATGTCTGCAGGTTATTATATTCCAATAGGCAGGAGTGTGTCTGCAGGGTTATTATATTCCAATAGGCAGGAGCATGTCTGCAGGGTTATTATATTCCAATAGGCAGGAGTGTGTCTGCAGGGTTATTATATTCCAATAGGCAGGAGTGTGTCTGCAGTGTTATTATATTCCAATAGGCAGGAGTGTGTCTGCAGGGTTATTATATTCCAATAGGCAGGAGTGTGTCTGCAGGGTTATTATATTCCAATAGGCAGGAGTGTGTCTGCAGGGTTATTATATTCCAATATACATGAGCGTTTCTGCAGGGTTATTATATTCCAATAGTCATGAGCAGGTCTGCAGGGTTATTATATTCCAATAGGCATGAGCGTGTCTGCACGGTTATTATATTCCAATAGGCACGAGCGTGTCTGCAGGGTTATTATATTCCAATAGGCATGAGCGTGTCTGCAGGTTATTATATTGCAATAGGCATGAGCATGTCTGCAGTGTTATTATATTCCAATAGGCACGAGCGTGTCTACAGGGTTATTATATTCCAATAGACATGAGCATGTCTGCAGGGTTGTTATATTCCAATAGGCATGAGCATGTCTACAGGGTTATTATATTCCAATAGGCATGAGCATGTCTTCAGGATTATTATATTCCAATAGGCATAAGCATGTCTTCAGGATTATTATATTCCAATAGGCATGAGCGTGTCTGCAGGTTATTATATTCCAATAGGCATGAGCATGTCTGCAGGGTTATTCTATTCCAATAGTCATGAGCGTGTCTGCAGGGTTAATATATTCCAGCTCTTCTTTTGCTAATGTTACATTTAGCACGGCAGACAGTGTGATCATTACATAGAGAGGAGATAACTGAGTATTTTCAGTCTGTTCATTGCAACTCTGATTTAAATAATGGATAGATATCCTACAACAAATGTGTGAGCAATGTATATAATGATGTATGTAACACTTATATAGTCTTATCACATTAACACAATGCTCAGGACACCTCCTGGATACACCTGCACAAATTCTATATAGGATCCATAGTGTTGAGGATAGATTTATCTCTATGTCTGCTTACCTCTGTTTATCTCCACTTAACTCTCTTTAAAAAAAAAAAAATTGTTTCAAAAATATAACCTAAATTATGTAAGATGGTATCCACAAAGTAGGGGGGATTTACTAACCCAGAGGCTTTGAGCTGGTTGGGTATTTACTAAGCTGCGATTTGCTGTGATATCAATGGTGGTCTATAGGAAATAGAGAATATTAAACACAATAATGCCAATTACAGCCACGGGGCGCTACTCACAACAGCTTAGTAATACCCACTCAGTATTAGTATATTTTGAAAATACAAGATCTGAATAAAGAAAACAACAGTTGCTAAAGAAAATCGCCAAATTGTATATCTTTGATAGATCTTTTCTTTTTTTTAACAAAAACATTGGTTACTATAGGCCAATTGACAATGTGCTTGATTATAAGTTTTTATCTTTAACCTAAAATGAACATCTTCATAAGTACTAACATATATATATATATATATATATATATATATATATATATATATATATGCACAATTGGACAGGCTGTATGTAATGTAATATCGTTGCTCATTTGTGGTCATTTGATCAAAGTAATTGCCCAAAACCCTGTTTTTCTCTAATTATTACACGTAACAAATAGCTGGTCTTTACAGGCCATATATGTGAGTAAATAGTAACAGGTTTACTGGAGACATTTGGTACAACGTATAAAATCTTTTATAGAAAATATATAGTGGTGTAAACCTAATCAGTTTAGATATAGAAAATGAATTTGTATATACAGAGAAGAATAAAATCAAAATCAGACAGGAATAACTGTAAAAGATAACAGAAGTATTACCTGAAAAACGCTCTGTAGTCATTGCAAACTAAAAATACAACTTTTAATAAGTTTCTTAAAAATATATTGATCAAAATAAAAAAACAACTCTACATTGGAGGAAATTACATCTGTGTTGTCTCCGCTGTGATCAAATATTTAAATTATGCCATTGGTCTCACTAGTGTACATACTTAATTATATTTCAGTTATAGTAACCCGCCTATTATCCAAGGTTAGTCGCTAATTTGTATGTGCTTTATAATACGGCTACAATGCACAAGACATCTTAATTCACAAAATGAACATTTCTAAGCAAATCTTTTCATACTGTTGCCAAAATATATGCGTAATATAATGATAAAGCTATAGGTATGTCACAGCCTGTTATTGGTACTCTTAGTAAGAGAGTATAGCCAGCACTAGTCTTACTACAAACTGGAATAAATGTCTCCTGTAGGATCACTGTGTGATGGGATCACCGTGGGACTGGATCTCACGGCACCCACGCAAACCATTTTATGAATTGCAATCAAACACAAGTAAGGGCTGTGGAACAGGCATAGGAACCAATGGGAAATGCCAAAAGGCTGAAGTAAGGGCTGTGAAACAGGCATAGGAACCAATGGGAAATGCCAGAAGGCTGAAGTAAGGGCTGTGAAACAGGCATAGGAACCAATCGGAAACGCCAAAAGGCTGAAGTAAGGGCTGTGAAACAGGCATAGGAACCAATGGGAAACGCCAAAAGGCTGAAGTAAGGGCTGTGAAACAGGCATAGGAACCAATGGGAAACGCCAGAAGGCTGAAGTAAGGGCTGTGAAACAGGCATAGAAACCAATGGGAAACGCCAGAAGGCTGAAGTAAGGGCTGTGAAACAGGCATAGGAAACAATGGGAAACGCCAGAAGGCTGAAGTAAGGGCTGTGGAACAGGCATAGAAACCAATGGGAAACGCCAGAAGGCTGAAGTAAAGGCTGTGAAACAGGCATAGAAACCAATGGGAAACGCCAGAAGGCTGAAGTAAGGGCTGTGGAACAGGCATAGGAACCAATGGGAAACGCCAGAAGGCTGAAGTAAAGGCTGTGAAACAGGCATAGGAACCAATGGGAAACGCCAGAAGGCTGAAGTAAGGGCTGTGAAACAGGCATAGGAACCAATGGGAAACGCCAAAAGGCTGAAGTAAGGGCTGTGAAACAGGCATAGGAACCAATGGGAAACGCCAGAAGGCTGAAGTAAGGGCTGTGAAACAGGCATAGAAACCAATGGGAAACGCCAGAAGGCTGAAGTAAGGGCTGTGAAACAGGCATAGGAAACAATGGGAAACGCCAGAAGGCTGAAGTAAGGGCTGTGGAACAGGCATAGAAACCAATGGGAAACGCCAGAAGGCTGAAGTAAAGGCTGTGAAACAGGCATAGAAACCAATGGGAAACGCCAGAAGGCTGAAGTAAGGGCTGTGGAACAGGCATAGGAACCAATGGGAAACGCCAGAAGGCTGAAGTAAAGGCTGTGAAACAGGCATAGGAACCAATGGGAAACGCCAGAAGGCTGAAGTAAGGGCTGTGAAACAGGCATAGGAAACAATCGGAAACGCCAAAAGGCTGAAGTAAGGGCAGTGAAACAGGCATAGGAACCAATGGGAAACGCCAGAAGGCTGAAGTAAAGGCTGTGAAACAGGCATAGGAAACAATGGGAAACGCCAGAAGGCTGAAGTAAGGGCTGTGGAACAGGCATAGGAACCAATGGGAAACACCAGAAGGCTGATTGAAGGACAGGAACAGGCCTTAAAAGCCAAGCACAAAGGCCCAGAATGTAACTGTGTTGTAGCTTTTCAAGTAAACACAAATGTCTTAGGAGTCCAGAGGGTTTTTGAGTGAGAGAAAGAGAGAGAGAAGGAAGGAGCTCTGTCAGTGTTTTCTATCAGTTTAATTATATCCTGGTTAAATGATATCACTCTTAAATTATTTAACACATAATTATTGATTACACCCAATTTTCATACACATAGGGCCCTATTAAATTGGCCAAATTGCAATTACAGGAGCCCGTAAAAGTTATGGCTACCAGCATCCGTTACAGGCTGAAAAGTAACTGCGTTTCTCAAGCCTTTGATCTGTCAAACCTGCAGCAGTTACGATAGCTGAAATGGCAAATCGCTATTAAATACTACAATTCCTCAAGCCCGCCATTGCTTTCACACCCGTAAATGGCAAATGTAGACAAAGATCCTATGAGTACCAGAGATAACTCTCAATGGGGTTAAACACCTGTTTATAACACTGTAAAAGCAAATAAAAAGATCAATATTACTCTTTAAGTTACAGGGAAAGCGATGAAAGACATTAGAATTAATTGCACAACAGTCTCCAGCTCCCAAATCGGCAATACAAAATTATTTATTTCAGATTTTATTTCTGTGTTATATCAAGCTCGGGAATCAAGGAGTTAATACATCTCAGGCCACCCACATGAACTAGAACAGTTTCCTCATTCTTTTTTAAGGATTTCGAAATCGGACCCCTAAACGCTAATTGATTGATGTTTAAACACCATGTTATACTGATGTCATGATGACCGTCTCATTTACTATTGGCTGTTTCTAAATCTGTACTTACGGGCTTGCTTAATTGATCATGCTCATGCACTGAAATGCTACTTACGGGTTCATGGTTTACAGTTTTGGCTTTCGGCCATTTAGTTGTGGGCTTTTCTTTTAAATTAATCTGTAACTGTTGCAATTTTTAAATACGGTGCATCACATTTATAGTTGTGGATCTTTGTGATGTTTGCAATGTTTGCCATGTTGGTAACACACTTGCGGCCCTCGTGAAGTGAGGCGAGCCGTTGTTGCACGCTGGACTTAGGCTGCAATGAGCGCCAAAGTCACTCACTGCACTGCGAGCCTTGCAAAGTGAGGCAATTGGTTGAGGCACGCAGGACTAAGGCTGCAATGAGCGCCAAAGTTGCTCATTGCACTGCGAGCCTTGCGGTGCGAGGCAAACGGTTGCTGTTTTTCGGCAATTGAAAATCGGCTAAGCAAGGAAAAAATGGCGGACGAAAAACGTAAAAAATCTGAAACAGGATGAAAATGAGGCTGAGCAAAGCCAGGCACGCGGGACTTAGAAAATACACGATGGCAAAGACAGTAACACTTACACCAGGGGTCACCAAACTCGGTCCTGGAGGGCCACACCCAGGCCTGTATTTATGGATATCCTTGCTGCAAACAGGTGCGCCCTTGCTTCTTCAGTCATCCTGATTGACTCACCTGTGCACAGAAAGGAAATCCTCAAATCCAGGCCTGGGTGCAGCCCTCCAGGACCAAGTTTGGTAACTTACTCCAACAACGCCAGGCACGCAGGACTTTGAAAATAAAACAGACAGCAGTTAGCGAGCGCCACGCAGAGATATTGAGGAGAAAGAAACAGGGGGGAGATGGCATTCCCAAGAAAAAAACTTGAAGGTTAATACGGTATAACCTGCAATGAGCAGCCCGTACAGTAGTGATGAGCACCGCAAGCGGGATAGGCTTGCAATGAGCACTGAAGGTGCTCATTGAGAGCCCCGCGATGATCGCTGAAGATGATCATTTCAAGGCAAGAAGTTGAAGTACATGGGGGAGAGGCTCACGATGAGCACCAAGGGTGCTCAGAGGAGAAAAATCTTCACATTGTGTGGCAAACAGCATTGCCAACCTTACAACGTTATTCCCTACTGGCAATTTCCTGGTAGAGTAATAATACACATATATACATATATATTGCCAGGCCACAGCACTCCTTATCCCATGACAGATAATTTTAAACACATAGTACACACATTTTTTATTTTACTTCAAACTCACATCTATCTATCTGTCTATCTTTCTATCTATCTATCTATCTATCTATATTGTATTGATTTATCCTTATATTTCTTTGTTAGATCTTGAGGAGAAAAGATGAGGGGAGGATATTAGGAGGAGTAGGAGTGTTAGGGGGTCATCTTTGGTTGAAAGGAGGGGAGGAGGATATGAGGAGAGGAGGAGAATAGAGGAGGAGAAATGGAGAGAATGGGTAGTCAGGAGAGAGGAAGAGGAGATATGGGGCACTCTCAGGAGGTCAATATTAATGGGTACGTGTTAACACGCCATGATATCTTTATGATATAGCTGTATAGATATCAAATGTTACATCACTGTGGTTTATCAACATCAGATGGAGACAGTGACAGTCCACTTGGCAAACTGAATGTGTTCATAGCTAATCATTTATCGTGAAAGCCCACATCATGACTATTGGTCATGGCTGTATTACTACTGCTTGTAGATTAATATCAGATAAGCTGTTTCACTATAAAAGTGTAATGTATATACAGATATTGATGCATTTCTCTCCTCCTCTTGCTCCTTTTTAAACTTCTGACCATCTTTTTTAAAATTTCTCATGTTCTATATATAGAAACACACTATATGTGTGTTTTTGAACTGGATTAAATAATCATTGAATTGATCTGTGTAATTGAGCAGATAATGACACAATGTATGTGCTGTGCACATGAATGGTTACCTCTATTGTATTAGGTAAGGACAGATGAGATATCTCTTAATCTGATTATTGTTTCTGTGGTTTAATGTCCACATTTGACTACACCATTATTATACAGTTTTACAATGTTTGATTTTCCATTAGTCCCTTGTGCAAAACAGCCTCTTGCCCTCTTGGGAGTTTTTTGTTAATGCACAGTTGTTTATGTATATGACTGAGCTATGTGTATATAATAAACAAATATATTGTTATACCATGAACTATGTCTCTGTATTTATGACTGTGACTGATTTGGGACATCAACATAAATCACATTTCCATAACTAACAGGGTTATGTACAAAGAAACAACCTTCACATCCTGTGTTACACCATAGTTGATGTGTATAATAGTTTCATTTAGTGATCACATGCATTTATATAATAAGGACATAGGGATTACAGCATAATAAATGTATAAATCTGATTGTGAGATATATCTCCAGTAATTATTACTAGTCTCCTGTGTTTACTTTTAGCTAATTTCAGGTTCATCCCTATTGATGTTGTTATGGCCAAGTGTTTACTCATTCCATACTAAATCTTATGTTATTATCATCATTATTCAAAGCCAAATGACATATTGGTGCACACAACACTAAAAATATTATTATTAACATTATTAATATTTATATTAACAGACCAATGCTAATTGTTCAGGCATTGGTCATGTTTTGTGCATTATTAAGATGCATCTTGGATTAACGTGTTTAAATTATATTCATGTTAAAACACATATCAACATCTAAGAACACAATTGATAAAAATAGAGAGAGCAAATCACCCTAGAACAAACATTTTGTCTTAAAAATTGTATATTTATTTGTCGATAGGTCAATATAATGTAATCAGCATGAGATATAAACACAAAACCACCATATTAAAAATTTCATAAAAAATGTATATATACATAGGACATTAACAACAATACAGACATTCAATGCATTAGCTCATTAGTATCATGGTGGGAAAAGTAGAGAGATTAAGTCACACTATGAAAAAGGGATATAGAAACACAATGCTAACAGTAGGGATGACATTGAGATGGATTACATATGTGGGGGAGTAGTACAGTAGACATAATGATCTACTGTGAAAATTGAAAGTGTTTTCTGGTCTTTGATTGAGCACCTTTATTTGTGCTGTTGCATATACTAAATTAAATCTTCATCCTAACATGACCTCAGTAGCAGTTATGTTAGAACCCTCCAGTTACTGTTCCTCATATGCACATGAAGGTTGACATTAGCAGTAGGAAAGATAGAAGGAAGTATGATGCAAGTGTCCACATAGGCCAGGTGGAGGAGAGGAACAAAGGTAGAAATCTGCAGGTTCCAATCAATTAATGAAGAGTATGTGAGTACATACATGTGCTGACAGTATGCAAGCAAAATTAGCTGCTATTTAAAACATGACATCTACAAAATAATATGACAGCAAACCTTTAAAGCAATTTTCTGATCATTAGTAATGATCAAAAATTACACTGGATACCTTCACATTAAGAAGGATAAGAAACATGAACATACATGATGCAATGTGACGAGCATGTCTATGGATTGGCCTGATATAAAATGCATGGTCTGTTCTGACATTAATTCATATGACACATTGTAATGATCTGTTACAAACATACAGTGAATTAATTATGTGGAGCCTTCAATATCCTCTTTGGCAAGGCTATTCAACATATACCATCACATGCAAGTATGTTTGAACATCTCTTTACATGTATGTTTTAGAAACAAATCATTGATATAGAAAACAATGCTGAGGGCTATGTAAACTTATTCTCAAGGTCTCAATATAACATCCTTTACACATTTAACATTATTTTGAGTTCCAAATGTGCTACTTATGTGGTCATCATGATATCCATGAGGAAAAAATGTTCACACAGGACATGGCTGCAGAGGCTGGCACTGCTAATATTCCGCTTCATTAGACATATATCATATCATTAATCTGTCCCCTACTGTGGCCTAACTGATATTCTGTATAAGGATAAGAAAACAGGTTAGAGAATTATGAGTCATACAGACAAAAGATACATTAAATATATTTTTTATTAGTTGTGTACTTACATGTGAAGTACTCACGTATGATCCTTGCACATTGTTGTGACCCCTTCACATGATCTGGAGCAGGGGGGGGGTACAGGCTCTTCATCATGTTGTTCTGGAGCCTCATGAATGCCCCCCAAACAGTTTGGCTTGTACTGATATGTTATGTAGACAATAGCATGCAGGGATAATTTAGCAAACCTTGTCTGGGCTATATTGGAGGGCCCCACCAAATGGATTTAAGCATCAGAAAAGCATCTTGAGAAGACCAAAGGTGCGCTCAGTAATGTTCTGACATCCTTTGTGGGCCTCATTGTACCTCTCCCCTAAATGTGACCGATGATTGTTCACAGGGAGTATACAATAGACATGCATATCCGGCATCACCTGACATGACACACATGGGATATGAATGTATTAGTAACATGTTTTGATTCCTGCCCAAACTATTGTATGTGACACATACATTTTACTTCACATTATGATTTGCATTGTTTTGGTGTTTTTCTTGGATTCTTATGTATTCATTTGTACTGCTGATTAATGGTTTTCCATACTTTTGTATAGTGTGCTGTCTCTTTAAAAAATGTATCCAACTGTGAGCAGATATTCCCTTTTTCCCTATGTCTGATAAGTCACACATGAAAATGAAATACTTTAAAATTATACACATGTACTAATGGTAAGGTATATACTTAAATTGTAATGATCTTGTATGCTTTTCTATTGTTTTTGAGTGGTTTCCTGTCCCTTTAAATTGTGCTGCGGCAACCTGCAATGGTTTGAAAACCAGTTTTGAGTGGTCTTTGGTACCCATAATACGTTTTTTTTCAGTTTTACGGCATTGCCCTGATTTGCGAATTATCTTCTTATTAGCATAGGGTTTTTGTGTAAAAGTCAAACAGAGTAAATCATAATCTATTGGCAGTGCAGTTCTCATAGCAGTTCTCTCGCAATGTTTCTGGGATGGGTAATTAACATAGCTAGTGGGATTTACTTTGGCCTTAAACATGGTGTAAACTGTGATATATGGATTAACATAGGGCCTTATAATTCTGTAGCTATGTTTGCAGGAATCACTCCTCTGGTTTGTTGCTAAAAACTATATTCATCTGTGAGTTCACTATTTGATGGGAGAGTGATTTTACTATCTGACTAGTCGCTCTGTATAAATGCCATAATTTTATAAGACAGGTGTTAATCTGTAATGGCAATTCTATTCTAATAGTTGCCATTGAGCGATGTTTAGAAATAATGTTTTTTAAGTGCACAGTAAGCCTTTCCTTCTGCAGCAGACAATTCAGATTCAATTACCCGACACGCGTTTGCCCGTTCAGGATGGATTTTTAAAGGGACCCGTCACACAGTGATCCTGCAGTAGACATTTATTCCAGCTTATGGTAATTCCATTGCTGGCTATACTCTCTACATAAGATTCTGAGTGCCAATAAAAGACTGTGACATACCTTTATCTTTAAATTTACACACAATGCTAGGTTGCAAAGAAATGAGTCACCCACACTTTATATCACAATATTAAACTTATTGCAACATAATATCTTAGCAATAAAGTATTCAGTGAACATCAAATAAAGTGTCTGGAAAAGTCAGACTTTGACATATGCATGTATTTTTGCACTAGTATGACAAGATTTGCCTAAGAACATATGCACTATACTGCATTTTCCACTCTATGTTTTAAGTTGGTTTATGCATTGTTAGCTGCATTAAATGAGTGACTAACCTTTAGTAAGATATTCCTTACAATAATTGATATATATTTGTGGACAATAGAGATGTCACGGACAGTTCGCCCGCTGACTATTCGCGGCGCTTTTAGCGCTCGCCTCGGACGGCTGACACATGCGCTTTTCGGTTCACGCCCTATTCTTTATCATTGAGGAAACTTTGACCCTGCATCTCACAGTCAGCAGACATATTCCAGCCAATCAGCAGCATACACTCCCTTCCAGAGCCTTCCATCTGAAGGACAGCATACATTTTGGAACCATTCTGAAGCTGCATTCGTTGTGAGAGGACAGATAGTGTAGCTGCTGGAGATTTAATAGGGAAATAGATAGCCAGGCTGTGTATTTAGCTTCCACTACAGACCAGAATGACTCATCTGATATCTGCTGCAAGGACAGCAACCCAAATAGCCCTTTTTAGGGCTAGAACATAATTTATTTTATTTTATAATTTTTTTCTGTGTAATCTAATTGCATATGCCTGCCTGCCAGTGTGTGTGTGTGACAGGCTAACACCTAACAGCTTATATTGTGCTTATTTTCACTACTCATACCTGGTGGTGTACCATACATTGAAAACAACCATTTTTTGCCTGTAATCTAATTTCAGTTGCCTGCCTGTGTCAGGCTCACAGCTAATATTCTGCTCTGTTTCACCAGTCATAGTTGGTGTACCATACATTGAAAAAAAAACAACCCTTTTTTCCTTTAATCTAATTTCAGTTGCCTGCCTGTGTCAGGCTCACAGCTTATATTGTGCTCAGTGAAATAAAACAACACTTTTTTGACGGTACGCGCAGTGCCCCAAATTTGAAGTAGGAGGTCCGACCAAGCATCTTTTTCCATCTCCCGCTTCCAAAAATCAATGCCATATACACGTCCCCTAATAGTGGACGTAACAGGGATTAAACCAATAGGAATAGTACTACTTAACAGTACACACCTTATAATAACGCAGACAGAGGCAACGCAGAGAGAGGAGTCTGAAGAAGAGGAGTCAGAGGAGGAAGGTGGCTTTGAGGAGGTGGAAGACCAAACACAGCAGGCGTCCCAGGGTGCTCGTTGTCACCTTTCGGGGACCCTTGGTGGCTGGGTGTAGGAAGAGACCTTCAATGACATCAGTGAGGACAAGGAACGGGACATGGCTAGCTTGGTATCCAACCTTGTGCAAATGGGGAGTTTGCAGTTGTGCAAAGGGACTGTTTGCGGTTGTTTGTGGTGCATTAAACGAGGAGATTGGTCTGTTACTGTGAAGTGGGTGTAACCCTTACACTACCTGATCGATACAACATCATACCTGATGTTTTAAAGCATATTATTCCAAACAATTTAGGAATGTTAGGTGATTTATGCCCTTTATGGCTTAAAACCAGACTTTGCATCAACTATGTGATTTTCTGTGGGAGTTTTGCCATGGATCCCCCTCCGGCATGCCACAGTCCAGGCGTTAGTCCCCTTGAAACAACTTTCCCATCACTATTGTGGCCAGAAAGAGTCCCTGTGGGTTTTGAAATCGGCCTGCCCATTGAAGTCTATGGCGGTTCTCCCGGTTCGCCCGTTCGCGTACATTTGTTGGAAGTTCGTGTCCGCTGTTCGCGAACCGAAAATTTGATGTTTGCGACATCACTAGTGACAATAATGATACCAGTGGCATCATTTAAACTAAGCAACTCAAGTCTATATATTTGATCACAGCAGTGGCAACACATATTTTATTTTTTCTAATGTGGAGTTGATTATAATAAATTATTGCCCAATTTTTGTTAAATATAATTTTAAGAAACCTATTAAAAGTTATATTTTAAATTTGCAATGACAACAAAAGTCTTTTCAGGTAATACTTCTGTTATCTTTTACTGAGTTATTCTTGTCTGATATTGAACCTACCTATTGGTCTGGCACTATTATATTTACTGACCCCTCACCATAACTTAGCAGGGTTTATGATCACCCCAACTTGCTGTGATATAGATATAAAAAACTTTCTCTAAATTATGTAAACCTGATTTGCCAAAGCATTTATTTTATGTATCTTGTCCATTTTTTACTGGTGTTTTTATAATTGAGATTTTGAAAAGATTAATAAAAGCTAAGTTTTATAGTACTGTTTCAGCCTGATATTGATGACATGTTACCATATTATCAGCTCATTTACCTCTTACATGGATACAGTTGGTCTTAGAATTGTGTTCTCTCCCTTTTAATATTTGTATATGTATAAATATACTCAATAGCTTGTGGTTATGCCCAGAAGTAGGGCCATAGTATTGTAGGAACCAGTGGGGACAACTCCATGCTCTGACTTGGTTTACATTCTTTCTCTTCATTGAAATCTAATTTGGTCATTTTATGTTTCAGCTTATTTTCTAAGGAAACAAAGGAAAAGTTACACCTGCCTTTTCCCGCTTTGGAAATGTGTGTTAATATTACCGTATATAAGAGTTTATGCTAATATATAAACAAAATAAAAAAAACAGTGAGAACAGCATTTCACAAAGGAGCATGTAGAAGACTCATCATCTAATTGATAAAGATAACTATGTGCAATATTTGTTATGTATATATCAGTGTTTACACTCAAATATATGGTTTTAATAATAACATAAACATGTAAAATTGGTCCTTGTCATAACTTTAATTTCTTATTTTTTTAATCTTCTTCAAATTAATATTTATAAATGAAAAGTACCCAACATTTATTAAGTGTGATGCTGGGTGAAATATGTCTTGTACAGTTACTTGACAAATGAAATTGAATTTTATTTTGATATCAAAAAGTAAAATGTGATACTGTTCAACAATGCAGTTTTATGTGGTCTTTGTTTGCCACATTGAAGAAGTGAGTTTGGCCTTTATGATTAGGCTGAGGATCTCTCATTGTAAGGAGAGAACTCTAGCATTTGCCTGTTATTATTTAGTGCAGTGTTTTCCAAATTAATGTACTCAGGGTCCAGCTAGAATTACTGTATAGGTACATCCCAAATAGGCTCTCAAAGAAAAGGAAAAAAATACAGGGTACAACAAAACCACAAAAAGCCTCAATGACCCCTCTATAAGACCATAGTAATGTCCATTATTTACCAATGTAGGTCCCTATTCAATTGCCCAAATCATAATGTAACTTATACTTAATGTTATTCCTAAAATTGCTACACAATCTCTTAGCTTCTTGGATGCAAATTACAAGTTACCTGACCACAATTATTAGACCTGGAGCTCTAGCTCGCAAATTAAGTCTGACCTGAACTAGAAAAAGCCTCAACTTTATGACAAAAATATTACTCATACTAAATTGGACTCACAAGGGCTTTTTCAAACACTTATTAGAGCTGTAGCAGCAATTAAACACACAAAGACATTATGGAAAGACATTATACTTTATTGCCAGATCGTTAGATTTAATTGTCCCCTGGAATCCTACTTAAAAGGGTATGGCTTACGTGTGGAGGCTGAAAGACTTAAGATGCATTCTTGAGTCAACAGAATTCATCTAGACATTTAGAGAAAGAAACAGCCTCAGCCAAAGGTACAAGCTTCTAATAGAATATGGTCATTAGAATATTTCTGGTAAGGAAGCATCATACTTCACTTACTCAAGGAACTTACTTATCAGTTTTCATTCAACTTTATCTGCAGAGCATCCCACCAAGAAGTTTAAATTCCAAAAACTAATAATAAAGTGCCACTATGTTGCAGAGAAGGGGCAATGACTTGTCCAGGTAAAGAGGGTTAGGTATCAACTTCTGCATTGATAATAGTGGAGCAGTCATGTTTTATTATTGAATTTATGCTTTCATAATTTGAAAAAATAGAGACCAAGAAGAGCTTGGTTAATATCTAATGCTCATTGTCCTTGTGTGTTCCCCATCTCAAAGAGAGTTAGAGCTTTCATAGCTTTATATCTTTATCAAAACCCAATCTTTGTTGTTAAAAAGGGCAAGAAGACCAATCCTACCTCCAGGTTGTATGAATTCAGTAACCCTACACAGAGGACATCTTAACCATATGCTTGGATGCAGATTCTCAGTTACTGGGTTCCAGGACAAAATGCAGAAATTAATTTCTGATTAGAAAAAAATAAATAAACACCTTCCCACTAAATGGAACACTCCATGCATACGTGTCCCAAACAGAGCATAATCGTTATTGTTTAATTTACATTTTATACAGTTCTTGCATCAATCACCATCGGGCTTATTTTCTTGGTAAACACAAGTTTGAAACGCCATTGCCGCCTATGAACTACCACACATGGGTCAGGTCTGTCTCCAAAAACCCAATGCCAGCCTGTCTACTTCCCAATCTAGGTGCCAAGAGGTTTACTGCCCCAGCTGCAAGCTAGCTTCAGGCAGAAACTGGCACAGCAGGAGTTGATTAGTTAGTGTAACTGCTGGAGATTGAGTGCCTGGGTGATGCTTCTGGGTTTAACTCATGTGGGGAACCATAGATCTGGATTGTGCAAGCTTATTTTCTCAGGGTGATGGTTTTTCCACTGGGGGGATCTCTGCGCAAGATAGTATACCTTTGGGTCTATAACCTCTGTAGCCAACTTTCCCTTGGATAGAGATACTTTATTGAGTTAGAGGGGAGTTTGATAGGGGATATGAGGTGGCTCCAGGGTGTATCCACTTTTCATGGCAGCTCAGTATTTCCATAACAATTTTAGCAATTATTAGATTCAATGGGGTCACAAACAATGGGTAATGTCAAGTACTTTTTAAATTTGTGGCTAACCACAAGACAACGGATAAAAGGGTATCACTTGCAAAGCACTTGACACCACTTGACCCTTCTGTGTTGAAACCAGTGTTTCAATTGCTGTTTTGACATTCTTGTTAAAATTACTTTATCACTTAATCAGCCCAGTGAAGTCTATGGATCCTGATCTACCGCTTACCGCCCCAAACCCTTGGACTGGGAGCAAAATCTGTATCACAGTTGGCTACTGGAAACATCTACTGGTCACTCTTAAAGTGATACAAACAGCCACATAATTTTTAATATCCCAATGTAATAGTTACACCCCAAAACACACTACACACATAAAATGACTGTTCAAAAAATGGCAAACTTACCCACAGCTCTATAGGCTCAAATGACCTGTTAAAAATTAAACTCAGGGGCCCAGGGCAAAAAAACTAAGGCTTTTCCAAAGCATCATACAATAATACAACTCAGAAAGTGAAATAGTCTTTTGAAATATTTGTATGGCCATTACAATGGACATTGGGTCAGATAGCCACCATCACTTAATTTAGATCATGTATTTTTCATGTCTGAATATTCTTTCCAAAGCATTAATATTATCAATTACTGTTTTTGAAATATAGACATGGACATGCACAGAGTAAAATGTCTGGAGAACCAAACTGTAGTACATGAATTCTTTCTTGTTGGATTCTCTGACTTCCCAAAGGTTCAATATATATTATTTGTTGTATTTCTACCTATTTATATGATGACTTTGACTGGAAATCTCATCATTCTGCTTCTTATTTGGAATAACCAGAATCTTCATACCCCAATGTACTTCTTTCTTGGCCACCTAGCATGTATGGATGTCTTTTCTTCCAGTGTCACTGCCCCTCGAATGATTGTTGACTTGCTTTCCAAAATGAAGTCAATTTCCCACATGGCTTGTGTAACTCAAATGTTTTTTTTTCTACTGTTTGCATGTGCTGAGACCATCTTGCTGGCTGTGATGTCCTACGACAGATATGTTGCCATTTGCCAACCACTCCATTACACCTCTATCATGTCTTGGAAGGTTTGTATCCTGATGGCATTGGGTGCATGGGCGCTTGGATCTACCCTTGCTCTTATACATACCATTGGTACACTCAGACTGACTTTTTGTGGACAAAATATTATTTATGGTTTCTTTTGTGACCTCCCTCTGTTATTACAGCTCTCATGCACTGACATTTTTATAAATGTCCTTAATTTATATCTTGCAGCTTTAACTCTTGGATGTTTTGCCCTTGGGGTAACTTTTATTCCATACATGCACATAGTCAAGTTGATCTTAAGGATCCCGACCAAGGAAGGGAAACATAAAGCTTTCTCTACTTGTACCTCACACCTGACTGTTGTCTTTATCTTTTATGGAACTGTTTGTTTCACATACCTTCATCCTGCTCCAACTCACCATTATATTGGGGAAAGAATAATATCTATCATTTACACAACGATTACTCCATTATTAAATCCATTCATTTACAGTTTAAGAAATATGGAACTGATAACAGCACTTAGAAAACTTACAAACACACAAACATTAGGATAAAATTTGCAGCTAAGCATAATATTAATGATGTTAGAAACATATATTCAAACATAGTACATTTGTTTATTTATTCTTTTTGTTTACATATGTTCATACAGTGCTAGGCAGCAATCTAGTACAAACATGGGAGTAAAGTAGAACAGTTTGCATCATGCACAGAACATAAAGGGTTATATGCTCTGTGTCAGAGGCTCATATGGGTCCTAATCCTGGAAGCCTGGAAAGTGACTGGAATATTATCTCAGGACGTGATATGTGATTTTATTTACACTTTTACAAGTACACGAAAAATATTTATGATTAGCTATCCTGAGTATTTATGTATATAGTGTTTAGTTATATGGTAGTCTTGATTATCTAACCTATGAATTATACAAAAAAGCATGTGAAAAAGGTGTTATCCTTTATAAAATGACTTGTTTTTTTTTGTTCAAAACTTTTGTTTTGGCTATATTCCATTGCCTGAAGAGATGGTCCATTGGCTTCAATTAATATGGATTTACCCTTTTACTAAGCCTAAAGAGAGGAATCATGACCCAGTTAGATAAATTATAGTATTCCCTGAGATGTTAAATTATAACATTTTTGTACTATGTATATTTACACAAAGTGTGCATGCAAAAATAAATGAATACAACATTAATGAATACAGGAATTTATTATGAAAACTTCCCATTTAAAATAAGAAAATCTAAAATAAGAGTAAAATATATGATGCCTATGATCCTTATAAGCATGCCTCCTGAACTGTAAGGCTACACACAAAAGCTTTCTAGTAGCCCTACATAGTAAAGTATCTGTGCTCCTAAAAAGAATATCTTTAAACTAAAGGGTTCCCCATTAGTGTGAACCCCTAGAGCTTACTAATCTCTCACAATAGTAATACAACTATAATTATTTGTAGGATTCTTAAATAGAAGAAAAATGTATGATCTGTATCTTATTATACCCTTGGTGCTTGACACCAGTATTATCTAAACAATATAAATAACTTTAATGGGATATTTTAATCCGGAAATAGCGCAGCTTAAAAGTTATAAAAATAGGTGCACAATATAGAATAAATAAATACTATATGATATAAGAATGAGGATAGATCAGTATCATCACCAATATAGAGATCTAGTCATGAGAGGTACCCTAAATAAAGGGTTTACGTATTCAAAAATAATAGATGAATAAAGTATTGAATCCTCATATATCAGAATAAACTGATATACCTGAAAAAGTCAGGATATACTGATAATCATCAGATTATTCTATATAGAAAGCACTATAAAGAAAAAACGAATGTTAAAAACAAAATTTAGAGTAAAACAGAGATAATAAATAAACTGGAGGTATCGATATATATGTAAATATCAATATCAAAGATATTAGGGACACTGTGACTTTAAAAGGTAATGAATGATAATAGAAGCTGCAGATAACATATAACAGTATAACAATATAGTGTATTGGCAAAACGTTGCCACACTAAGTATACTTGCTGTTCAGTTGCTATGCTTCATGTGTAACATGTCCCATCAATTCGCTATGATAGATTGGTCCTCCAGTGGTCTCTGTCCTTTATGACTACTGATAAAAGTGCCAACGGGCCGTCTCGTCCATCCTCGTGGACTTTCTCTAAGGCTGTATTCTATGCTGGACTCTCTGGCTTATAAAGCCAGTTTATTTCCGGGTTTGATGATGTGTATTGCGTAATTGGGTCATTACGTTTGCGTAACTGCGTCATTGCGCTTTTTTGAAACTGTTTAACTTTATTTAAATGGACAGTGGGCATTTTCAAAAGACAACTAACTTTATTTGTTCCCGATTTTTACAAAGGTTAACAAAAAGCAAGATGCAATTATTTACTGAATGTATATGGGACTAGAGATCAAGATTTAAGATAGGATATCCCAATGATCACAAAACAAAAGTGATAAAAGAGGTAATATAACTACTATTTTATGTAGTGTGGTGATGTGAAATCTAAAATAATTATATAATAATTATCATTGTACAGTGGACAACACTAGTCCAATAAGAATAATAATGAAGCATAAAATAATAATATGATGATATAATAAGTGGTGAGTGATATAACACTGAAGTGACCTCTTATGTCGATATATAATATAAAATGTAACTCTAAAAGTGAATGATTATTGTCTATCTTTAAAATAATAATTAATAACTTAAACTTAGGTGAATTATTAGGTCTAAAGCCTATATAAAGTGTTTTGAATGTATATTTGGGTTCAAAAAAGAAAAGAGAGTGAATAAAAAATGATGATACTGATGTATCTGTTAAGTGAAATGTATATACTGTGGACATTTTTTAAATAAATTAGAAAAAATCAAGGGACCCAAGAGAATGTCTTTTTCTTCGGATTTCATCTTATATAATAAATCTTGGCGTTCGCTTGTCAGTGCTCTTTTATATGCTCTTTTTAGAACACGATTAGGGTAACCACATTGTTTAAATCTTGTTCTCAAGTCTTTTGCCTTTTCTTTGAAATCCATTATATCATCACAGTTTCTTTTTAATCTCAAATACTGTCCCATAGGTATTCCAGATTTTAAT
This sequence comes from Discoglossus pictus, assembly GCA_027410445.1. Lineage (NCBI taxonomy): Eukaryota > Metazoa > Chordata > Amphibia > Anura > Alytidae > Discoglossus > Discoglossus pictus. The sequence goes on along the minus strand of CM050172.1, from coordinate 2,169,736 downwards.
GTGACAGGGTGCTGGCTTGACCAGTGCAGCAAAGTATTTGAGGCTGTGGGTTTCCGAAATACAGATGTATGGATATTTCCTGGACTGTGGCATGCCGGAGGGGGATCCATGGCAAAACTCCCATGGAAAATTACATAGTTGATGCAGAGTCTGGTTTTAAGCCATAAAGGGCATAAATTACCTAACATTCCTAAATTGTTTGGAATAACGTGCTTTAAAACATCAGGTATGATGTTGTATCGATCAGGTAGTGTAAGGGTTAGGCCCGCTTTACAGTGACAGACCAAACTCCCCGTTTAACGCATCGCAAACAACCGCAAACAATCCATTTGCACAACCGCAAACTCCCCATTTGCACAAGGTTGGATACCAAGCTAGCCATGTCCCGTTCCTTGTCCTCACTGATGTCATTGAAGGTCTCTTCCTCCACCCAGCCATATACAACACCAAGGGTCCCCGAAAGGTGACAACAAGCCCCCTGGGACGCCTGCTGTATTTGGTCTTCCACCTCCTCAAAGCCACCTTCCTCCTCTGACTCCTCTTCTTCAGACTCCTCTCACTGCATTGCCTCTCTCTGCATTATTATAAGGTGTGTTAAGTAGTACTACTCTTATTAGTTTAATACCTGTTACAGCACATATCAGTATAAGGCCTTGATTTTTAGAACCAGGAGATGGAAAAAGATGCTTTGTTTGTCGTATCACTTCAATTTTGGGGCACGGCATGTGCAGTCAAAGGTGCCACCAGATAGGAGTGACGTGTTTGTAAGTACTACTCTTATCAGTTTAATACTTGTTACGTTACCTATCAGGGGGCGTGTATAAGGCCTAGATTTTTAGAACCGGGAGATGGAAAAAGATGCTTTGTTGGTCGTATCACTTCAATTTTGGGGCACAGCACGTGCAGTCAAAGGTGCCACCAGATAGGAGTGACATGTTTGTAAGTACTACTCTTATCAGTTTAAAACCTGTTACAGCACATATCAGGGGTTCGTGTATAAGGCCTGGATTTTTAGAACCAGGAGTTGGAAAAAGATGCTTTGTTGGTCGTATCACTTCAATTTTGGGGCACAGCACGTGCAGTCAAAGGTGCCACCAGATAGGAGTGACGTGTTTGTAAGTACTACTCTTATCAGTTTAATACTTGTTACGTCACCTATCAGGGGGCGTTCATAAGGCCTGGATTTTTAGAACCGGGAGATGCAAAAAGATGCTTTGTTAGTCGTATCACTTCAATTTTGGGGCACGGCACGTGCAGTCAAAGGTGCCACCAGATAGGAGTGACGTGTTTGTAAGTACTACTCTTATCAGTTTAATACTTGTTACGTCACCTATCAGGGGGCGTTCATAAGGCCTGGATTTTTAGAACCAGGAGATGGAAAAAGATGCTGGGTCGGTCCTCCTACTGTCACAGGGCCGGGGGGTGCCCCCTCGTCGGGCTACCTGGTTGATCCTGAGATTAAGATTAAGCCATGCCCGTTTAAATACACACAGCCGGTACAGTGTAACTGCGAACTGCTCATTTAATCAGTTATAGACTGGTTCCTTTGATCGCTCCATCTGTTACTTTGAAAACTGTCGGAATTAGAGAGCTGATACATGCCGACGAGCGCTGACTCCCCGGGATGCGTGCACTTATCAAAAATGAGGTATTGTTTCCTCTTCACTAAACGTGACACTAAAAGAAAACTCTTTTAAGACAATAATGAGGTGGTACCTTACACCAGCAAAACTCCATCTTCTGAACAAAACACACCCTGACACATGTTTTAGGGGCTGCACAGACAATGGTACACTGATTCACATGCTGTGGGAGTGTCCGAAAATAAGACCCATATGGACAGCAATACGACCTATTAGAAACACTTTTGGGGACAACAGTAACACAAAAGCATGAGGAAGCTTTGCTAGGCCTTCCAATTACGGGGCTATTCAAATCAGAACAATGTTTAACAACACAGATATTTTTGGCCACGCGATGCTAAACACTGGAAACTTACCTTCCCTACTCACACTGAAGTACTTCACAAAATCAGGTTCATTCGGGCTATGAGCTCACTTTCAGCTGAAATTGCTGAAAGATACCGTCGATGGACCTCCTGCTGGGACTTATGGACTCTACGAGGTCCACAATAAGGTTCGTGTGAACTACTTTTATGGGTTGACCTGATGTTTGATTTATGGTTTCACCTTACTGTACCTCCTGGACACATGTCTACTTTGAGGAATGTATATATGTTCAAGACCTTGTGTGACTTAATATATATGTTTTACATGGTCATGTGTTATTCTAACCAAAAAAGAAAAACTTTGAAAGAAACTTTTTGATATATCTTGTTGATACTTGAGAGATTTGTTATATGATTTGCTGAACTTACGATGTTATATTTGTTTGATCTTTCAATAAAAAAGTTAATTATAAAAAATAAAAAAATTAGGTATTGTTGACTCCGGCAATCGACAGAGCGCAGCTAGTGAGGAAACAGTAGCACTGTGCAAACATGGCCACCGCGATGTATCTGGAGCATTATCTGGACGGTATAGAAAACCTGCCGTGTGAGCTTCAAAGAAACTTTCAGCTTATGAGTGACTTGGATCAAAGAACAGAGGATAAAAAGAAAGAAATAGATACGTTAGCTGCTGAGTACATTGCCACTGTACGTGACCTCTCACCTGAGCAGAGAGTGCAGCACCTTCAGCGAATACAGAATGCCTACAGCAAGTGCAAAGAATACAGTGATGATAAGGTGCAGCTGGCCATGCAGACCTATGAGATGGTGGATAAGCACATCCGGAGGCTGGATGCAGATCTTGCTCGTTTTGAAGCTGACCTGCAGGATAAGCTTGAGGGAACAGAGTTTGACAGCCCAACAGGACGTGGAATAAAAAAGAATCGTGGTCAGAAAGAAAAGTGAGGATCTCTGGGCTGCAGGGTATCTGAAGAAGACACTGTGAAGAAAAAGAAACTAAAAGGAGGGCCGGTCTTTTCAGAGGCAGTACTGTCTGTCCATCCGTCAGACGTCCTGGATATGCCAGTGGATCCTAATGAGCCTACATACTGCCTGTGTCACCAAGTGTCCTATGGAGAAATGATTGGCTGTGACAACCCAGATTGCCCAATTGAATGGTTTCATTTTGCTTGTGTGGATCTCACCACAAAACCTAAAGGGAAATGGTTTTGTCCTCGCTGTACCCAGGAGCCCAAGAAATGATTGCTCTGTGTATAACTGTGGTGTCTTTACTACTTCCATGTGCATCAATTCTGTTTGTATCTTCCCTGTTATGTCCCCCCCCCCCCCACTGGAAGGTTTTCATATTGGAGCACAAAGACAGCTGATTGTACAGATCATCCAGTGCTGGTAGTAGAAACATCACTTCTAGTGGAGGACGGGTCTTGCACTTTAGGAATGGTACTACAGTTCTTCAATCGCCTCACTCAATTTATTTCCTCCAATTCCCTACTTGACCCCTTCCAATCTGGTTTCCGGGCCCAACACTCTACAGAAACAGCCCTTACAAAAGTCACTAATGACTTGCTAACCGCCAAATCAAAGGGTCACTACTCTATTCTAATTCTCCTGGATCTCTCTGCTGCCTTCCATACAGTTGACCACCCTCTTCTAATCCAAACTCTCCGCTCTTTTGGCATCCAGGACACAGCTCTTTCATGGTTCACATCCTATCTTAAAGATCGTACATTTAGTGTCTCCTTCTCTGGCACCTCTTCTTCACCTCTCCCTCTGTCTGTTTGCGTTCCCCAAGGTTCTGTCCTAGGCCCCCTCCTCTTCTCCATCTACACCTCCTCCCTTGGCACCCTTATAAAATCCTTTGGATTTCAGTATCATCTCTATGCAGATGATACTCAAATCTACCTTTCTGCATCCAATCTATCCCCCTCTCTTTTAGCTCAAGTTTCCAACTGCCTCTCTAGCATATCCTCCTGGATGTCTACCAGTCAACTCAAACTCAACATGTCTAAGACTGAACTCCTAATCTTTCCACCCTCTACTATAGCTTCCACTCCTCAAATATCTCTCAATGTTGACAACACCATCATCACTCCCACCTCCCAGGCCCGTTGTCTTGGGGTTCTACTGGATCCCGCCCTCTCTTTTATTCCTCACATCCAATCGATAACTAAATCTTTTCAGTTTCACCTAAAAAACATCTTCAAAATTCGTCATTATCTTACACAAGACACAGCTAAAATTCTAATACACTCTCTCATCATATTTCAGCTCGACTACTGCAATTCCCTTCTTGCTAGCCTGCCCATCTCTAGTCTGTCTCCCCTCCAATCCATAATGAACGCCTCCGCTAGACTCATCTTCAATACCAAACGCTCAGTGTCTGCAGCTCCTCTCTGTCAATCACGTCACTGGCTTCCCATAGCTTCCCGAATCACATTTACAATCATGACCTTAACGCATAAAGCCCTCAACAACAGTGCACCCCCTTATATGTCTGCTCTTGTTTCAAAATACTCTCCCAACCGCCCCCTTCGTTCTGCTAATGACCTTCTTCTTTCCTCCTCTCTCATCACCTCCTCTCACTCCCGTCTTCAGGACTTTTCTCGTGCAGCCCCTACTATTTGGAACTCCTTGCCTCGCTCCATTAGATTAACTTCCTGCCTCAAAACCTTAAAAAAATTACTAAAAACACACCTATTTAAAAAATCATATCACCTTCAGCCTTTATAATTACAACTTTACACTCCACATGATCCTATTCCTTCTCAGCTCACAGACCCCTCCAATTGACTAAACAAATTGCATTCACGTTGCCATTTTGTATTTGTCACCCTCTTGTATCACACCTAAACCCTTAGATTGTAAGCTTGCGAGTTTTCAATTGTGTGTCCGTGTCTTGGAAACAAGCACTATGTACATTTAATTATATGCTCAAAAACAGGGCCCTCCATTCTTTAAGGTGTTATGTTTGTTTTTTGCCATGTACTAATCCTCTGTACAGCGCTACGGAATATGTTGGCGCGATATAAATAAAGATAATAATAATAATAATGTTCCTGCAGCATACAATGTAGATTTGCACTGTTGTGGAGCTGAGGTTTAAGTGTCAGCAATGTGAGCAGTGTGTAGTGTAAATAGGCTGCGTGCGCGAGCGGAAGCCATTAGGGTAAGTTAGTGTTGTAAAATGTTGGAAATTGTGTATGCGGTATGCAGGTGTGGATGATTTTGCGTCCTTCCGAATAGTGTATTTTGTAGCTTGTACGGGGTTGTGTATAAGCTGTATGAGCTTGGTGGTGTTTTGCGGGTTTAGGGGTCTTGCATCCTCCTTTTTGTTTTTTTCGGCGGCCATTTTTTCTCTCACTTAGGGGATTTTTGAGTGCCTAAACTCTTGAAATTGGACTTAAATTGAGGTGTAACCTGACTCCCAGACATCCTGGGTGTATCCCTTGCTTGGTGTGATGGTTTTTTTTTCTCTTTGTTTGTATTTTCTGTGTTTTTCGTGCTTTTTGTGGTGCACAGTTCGGCCGTTAAATTCATAATTTTTTGCGGCCCGTTTTTTTTTCCCTCTAAGTTGTGGTTTCCTTTTGTAAGTGTTACGGGCCGTAATTTTTTTGATGCGATTTTTTGAAAGTGCTACGGGTGTCGCACCAGTGCAGTGAGCACCTTCAGCTCCCTGCCTAAGTGCTATGGGGTCGTAGGGATGAGCACCTATGGCGCTCATATCCAAAAATGCAGTGAGCGCCTTCGGTGCTCCCTGCCTAAGTTGTACAGGGTCGTAGGGATGAGCGACTATGGTGCCCATCTCCACCAGTGCAAGGAGCGCAATTGGAGCTCCGTGCCGGGCTGCCACCAACTGCGAGTCGACTTTGCCCGTTGCGTTAGCAACGGATAATGGCAAGCCTGCGCTGCTGAGAACTATATAAGTGATGATATTATTAATTACATTAACTAACTAAATCCTGCTCTACAGAAATCAAACAAATGTTATATACCTTCCTAAAATGTTCCCTATATGAGCTCATTGCTACATAATTGTGTCAATCCGTGTGGCTTCCAAGTTATTAACATAACCTATTGCTCAATCCTTCTTGTAACAGTGTGCTTGTTTGTATATACATATTCATGGTTTACTTCCCTTCCATTGCAAAGCTCAAAGTGAGATATGTGGGTGCTTTGTACATACATAATAAACCAGCAATACCCAAATTATTTGTAATGTCCAGTGGTATGGTGTCCATAGCAGAAATACCTAAATCACTCTATGCAGAAACAATATTTAGAGTGATTCAGAAAGTTATGTAAACATGTAATATATCCTTCATGCAAAGCCTTCTGCATTTGCGTGTAGTTACGTGTAATTGTCATGCACAGCTCCCGTCCGTGCCATCTCGAGGGTCTCATATATCAGACTGGTGTCTCCAGTTGCATGGTTTGTACACAGCCAAACAAAAGGATATAGAAACCTTCAGTAGGACAAAGAATAAATGTATGGGGTAATTTGGAAAGCAGAATATCAGAGCCACACGGGCACTTTACTGATGGACAGAGCAGAAGTGAGGACAATAACCCAATGTAAAAAGGAAGTCACATATAGTCATGTGAAACGATGAGGAGTACAGCAAGAGGTGACAATACAGTCAAGGTATTCTGTAGATAAGAAACATATAAACAAACACAAATATATGCTAATGAGTAAGTATTAGCTGCTGACCCCCTAAGAGACGTTTCCTGCTTCTATCTAAGAGCTGGATCCAGACAATGACATGGTGCCCCACCAACACAATTATATCTCCGCAGTTCGGCAATATATTTTCACATTATTGTGGATAAATAAATGATATATTTTTTGTATTTTTATTTGTATATTGCCATCAATGTTTACAGTGCTTTACAGAGAAAAAGTACATGACAATAAAAGTGCATCTAATATGGAGACAATCGATGGGTTACACGGTTCCTGCCGGAAGAGCTTACAGTATACTTACATAGGGGAAAAGACACATACAGACAAATAATAATAATAATAATGAGTGCATATGGAAGTGATGGTGCTACAAAGGGTGTTATGTGAGGGGGTGACATGTAAGCTGAATCTTGGTAGGTCTGAGGTGAATTTAGCGTATTCTCTGATATTGTGCGCAGTGAGTCCAAGAGCCATGGGGGCTACTAGAGAGAGAGGGTAGATATGAATAGGGGCTAGGTAATTGTCATAACAACAAAGGGGCCAAGAAAAAAAAAATTGAGAAAAAGGACATGTTAATGCAACCGTTGGATATGAGAGGAGACTGAAAACAGAGTAATAGTGTAATCATTTATAAAAACAATCTTCAAGATAAACCTGGCTTTTAAAGATAAAAGTCTTATCCCTCAGTTCGGCAGCTTGTCTTCACCCCCTTATGAGGTCATCAAGGGGTGTGAACTATTTTGACTGGAGGCAGGTCTAAATGGTCAGACACAAGCTTATGTCTAGACTGGAGCAGGTGCTTTTCCCTACCGGAGACCCTTCTCCTGAAGCAATACTTACACGTCTAGATCACAGGTAAGACCTAATGCTGCCCATAAAAAACCCTAATGTGTAATCCATTGCTATGTGTAACTTGCTTCCTGCTCTATGTATAGTGTTAGCTAAAGTACTATTACCCCCCGCCCCAATAAGTCTAGACTAATTATGTGTGTTCTTGAGAAGCTCCGCAGGCACTCATAGTGAGCCTAAACCTAACATGGCCCATGTATCAAAGGACCACTTATACCACGGCTGATTGACCATTCTGTGGAGATGGAAGTTTTGTGCTTTTTTACAGTGGTATTAGTGGTCCTTTGGTATATAGGCCACCTCTTTTTCCTCCTATCTATTAATACATTGTCTAGCAAGTTTTGGGGCTTCAACTAGTGGGCCTTCCAGGTAGGAGGACCCAACAAGGTCATAGGTCTTTTCTCCACACTATCACTTTTTTCTAGATGCAGATATGGCCGAGGGAAATATGTTGCTAAAAATAACTGGAGAGTGATTGCAAATGAATCCCTTGTTATATTCTACTATTGGACTGTTTTTTAACAGCAACACTATACTAATTCAAAAAAAACCTTGAAAAACGTTTAATTTTAAAATTCCCTGCATTCCTGTAAATTGTCTATTTGGTATATCCTGAAAATCCCTATCTACCTATGCCTGCCCTAGAAACTATCACCCGCATTCACCTATCTATCCCTAGCCTCCCTTGGTGGTCCCAATGGTCTTTGTAGTCGCAATCCACTTTGGGTGTTCATAGAGATGACCAAGTGTCCTATAACCAGCTCCATAGGAGTTACTATTGACATGTCCCCTAATTAAACTCCCCCATGGGGCTCACTGTCAAGCCTTGTGGCCTTTTCCAACCCCCACTGGAGTCCTATGGACACTTCTGACATCTAAAATCAACACTCTACATTGAATCTTTGTAGAAGACTGGAAACTCGCTACTTACTGTCTAAAGGGAATGAAAGGGGCAGAGACCCGGAGAAGAGTAACAGATAAGGAATAGCAAGCATGAGGAAGTAAGTGAGAATAGAAAGACTTTTAATTTAGAGGGTGAGGAAAGAGATCACATAGAAAGTCAGTGTGAGGTGAATGACTGTAGTATGTAATATGTTATCTGCCCCTAGTGGTTAGATAATATAACCTGACTGCGATATTACAGCAACATTGGGGGTGGGTGGGTGAGGGTTGGAGGGAAGTGGTTTCTTGGTTCAGTTAGGATGAAGTTAAAGCAGGATAAGGTGGTGTTCTGTTGAGAGAGAAGGTTTACTGAGAGGCCTCTACAGAGCACACTGTGAGTATGGGGGAGGGAGGGAGAGGATCAGATACAGGCATTGTATTGGAAAGGAGAGGGTTTTTTGTTTTATATGAAGCATGGGAATAAGTTAAAACAGATTGCACACAATTTAAGTATCTTACAGACATAATATAGCAGACAATTAATATTGATTGAAGAAATATTCCTTGTAGGAATTCAGTAAGGACAACACTGAAGCAGGATAAGGTTGTGTTCTTGGAGGAATTCAGTAAGGACAAAGTTGAAGCAGGATAAGGTTGTGTTCTTGGAGGAATCCATCAAGGACAAAGTTGAAGCAGTATAATGGTCTGTTCTTGGAGGAATTTAGTAAGGACAAAGTTGAAACATGATAAAGGTGTGTTCTTGGAGGAATTCAGTAAGGACAATGTTGAAGCAGAATAAGGTTGTGTTCTTGGAGGAATTCAGTAAGGACAACGTTGAAGCAGGATAAGGTTGTGTTCTTGAAGGAATTCAGTAAGGACAAGGTTGTGTTCTTGGAGGAATTCAGTAAGGGCAAAGTTGAAACATGATAAAGGTGTGTTCTTGGAGGAATTTAGTAAGGACAATGTTGAAGCAGAATAATGTTGTGTTCTTGGAGGAATTCAGTAAGGACAAAGTTGAAGCAGGATAAGGTTGTGTTCTTGGAGGAATTCAGTAAGGACAAAGTTGAAGCAGGAAAAGGTTGTGTTCTTGGAGGAATTCAGTAAGGACAAAGTTGAAGCAGGATTAGGTTGTGTTATTGGATGAATTCAGCAAGGACAAAGTTAAAGCAGGATAAGGTTGTGTTCTGGGAGGAATTCAGTAATGACAAAAGTGAAGCAGGATAAGGTTATGTTCTTGGAGGAATTCAGTAAGTACAAAGTTGAAGCAGGATAAGATTGTGTTCTTGGAGGAATTCAGTAAGGACAAAGGTGAAGCAGAAGAAGGTTGTGTTCTTGGAGAATTTCAGTAAGGACAAAGTTGAAGCAAGATAAGGTTGTGTTCTTGTAGGAATTCAGTAAGGACAAAGGTGAAGCAGGATAAGCTTGTGTTCTTGGAGGAATTCAGTAAGGACAAATTGAAGCAGGATAAGGTTGTGTTCTTGGAGGAATTCAGTAAGGACAAAGGTGAAGCAGAATAAGGTTGGGTTTTTGGAGGAATTCAGTAAGGACAAAGTTGAAGCAGGATAAGGTTGTGTTCTTGGAGGAATTCAGTAAGGACAAAGTTGAAGCAGGATAAGGTTGTGTTCTTGGAGGAATTCAGTAAGGACAAAGTTGAAGCAGGATAAGGTTGTGTTCTTGGAGGAATTCAGTAAGGACAAAGTTGAAGCAGGATAAGGTTGTGTTCTTGGAGGAATTCAGTAAGGACAAAGGTGAAGTAGGATAAGGTTGTGTTTTTGGAGGAATTCAATAAGCACAAAGGTGAAGTAGGATAAGGTTGTGTTAGCAAGATATGGTTGTGTTCTTGGAGGAATTCAGTAAGGACAAAGGTGAAGCAGGATAAGCTTGTGTTCTTGGAGGAATTCAGTAAGGACAAAGTTGAAGCAGGATAAGGTTGTGTTCTTGGAGAAATTCAGTAAGGGCAAAGGTGAAGCAGAATAAGGTAGGGTTTTTGGCGGAATTCAGTAACGACAAAAGGTGAAGTAGGATAAGGTTGTGTTTTTGGAGGAATTCAGTAAGGACAAAGGTGAAATAGGATAAGCTTGTGTTATTGGAGGAATTCAGTAAGGACAAAGGTGAAGCAGGATAAGGTTGTGTTATTGGAGGAATTCAGTAAGGGCAAATGTGAAGCAGGATAAGGTTGTGTTCTTGGAGGAATTCAGTAAGGACAAAGTTGAAGCTGGATAAGGTTGGGTTTTTAGAGAAATTCAGTAACGACAAAGGTGAAGCAGGAGAAGGTTGTGTTTTTGGAGGAATTCAGTAAGGACAAAGCTGAAGCAGGATAAGTTTGTGTTCTTGGAGGAATTCAGTAAAGGCAAAGGGGAAGCAGGATAAGTTTGTGTTCTTGGAGGAATTCAGTAAGGGCAATGGTGAAACAGGATAAGGTTGTGTTCTTGGAGGAATTCAGTAAGAACAAAGTTGAGTCAGGATAAAGTTGTGTTCTTAGAGGAATTCAGTAAGGACAAAGGTGAAGCAGGATACGTTTTTGTTCTTGGAGTAATTCAGTAAGGGGAAATGTAAAGCAGGATAAAGTTGTGTTCTTGGAGGAATTCAGTAAGGACAAAGTTGAAGCAGGATTAGGTTGTGTTTTGTGGAGAGAGGAGTCAGAGTGAGGGACAGATAGATATATAGATAGATAGATAAATAGATAGATAGATAGATAGATAGATAGATAGATAGATAGATAGATAGATATCACATCCAATAATTCAAAAATATGTTGCATCCTACATGCTCATTGGGGCACCTTAGAGTTCACTGCCCAGGGGCTCCAAAAAGGTTAATCCAGCCCTGTACTCACCAACTAAGGCCTTTTACTGGGCCAGAGTCCCACAAGATGTCCCTAGTTTCTGTGCCTTATGTGATACTTGGGGGTTTGATGGCTGTAGGTAAGTACCCCAACCTCCTCTGCATGGTGTGCCCATTTTAGATATTCCCTTCCACTAGTGGCTTACAGTTTTGTTTCTATTTATGTTTTTGATGCTTTGGCGCCATATTCTGGATATTTTTTGTAACATGCATTGAACATTTTTTTCACATGTTTCTCTCCACATCCCTTTCACGTGTTTGGTGTTTATATATTTTACTATTTTCATTATTACATGTTAAAATATATAGCATTCTAGCAGTGACAGGGCTAGAGAATGAAGGGCCCTGGTGCAAAAAAGAGAAACATTTTGGGCCCCCCTATGGGGGTTATAAACAATGGTGGTGCTGGGACACACCGGTACCAAATCACTCAGTGCTGCTCCCCCAGATCCCATCCCAGAAAGATCTCTTCCCAGAAAAACACTCACTTATAGCACCTGTTTGACTTACATGTAATAAGATACTGAGGATTTGCATCCACCCAGCTCAGTCAGTCATTACACCTCATATAATTGAAGCTCACTCAGTTTACAGGACACAGATAAGAAACAGCACAACTGAGAGAGTTTGAACTCAGCTCACCACACAATGGAGACTATCTTGTTGAATGTTGGTCTGGCTGTTTCTGCTTTTGAATGTTCAGCTGGGCTCCTGAACAATTTATATATAATAGCTATAAATGTCCTAGACTGGAAAAGAGGCAACAAGCTGAGCCCATGTGATCTAATCCTGGTCTTCATGGCAGTGAACAATATCTGTCTGCAGGGCTTACTCAATGTGTTTATCATGCTCTTCATAGTCTTCCCAGCATCTACATTTTCCAACAAAAATGTAACCATGAGCATTACCATTTTTTTATGTCTTTGTTTTATATCAGCTTCTGGTTTACTGCCTGGCTCTGTGTCTATTACTGTCTGAGAATTGCCAGTTTCAAACATTCCCTCTTTAATCATCTGAAGCTCAATATTTCCACCTTAATGCCAAAGCTCCTGTTGGTGTCAGCGGTGAGATCCTTTGCCATCAGTATCTTCTGCATTTGGAATTTCCATCTGGAGATGTTTACACTACCTGGAAATTTTACAGCTACGCCAATGTTAATTAATATATATTTTCTGTTTAATCCACCTTTCAAGTTCATCACCCTTATACTGGGGTACTGTCTGCCGCTTCTTCTGGTAGTTTCTTCCATTGCTCTTACCCTGAGATCTATATTGATACATGTTCAAAGTATGAAGAACAACTCCAGCTTTAGGCATGCCCAAATGGATGCTCACCTAAGGGCAGCCAAGATTATGGTCCTACTCACCATCAACTTTTTCACTTTTTATATTGCTGAGGTCTTGTTGCTGTCACGGACAATACATTTTCAAAGTTTATTGAATATGATCGCTTTTTTCTACACCCTGATCTACCCCACAGTCCAGTCCACTATTCTCATCCATTGGAAATACTAAGCTGAAGGGCCCATATCTGCAGATCCTGCACTGCTCCTCTCGTGGATGACTGGTCTTGACCCATCTCGGCTTCCAATCCAATGTTACCTTGTGTTAGATAAAAACACACAGGACTAGGGACACCTTCTGTAATATGATGAGCAAATACAAATCTGTTTTTCCTGAGCAGAGGAAATATTTAACTTAGTAGCTTTCAAGAAATATGGACCATGACCCTGAATACCCAATCCCTCCATTATTAGAACTACAAGATCCCATGGTTATTGGCCTCTCACTTTGTGGCCCTATATCTCCAATATTCACAGCAGGCTTCTCTAAAAGAATAAAACAAACTATTATGTAGTGCTAGTGAAGTTCAGATATTATATATATATATATATATATATATATATATATATATATATATATATATATATAGTGGCAAAATTTAGTGTTGTTTTTTTCTATAATACTAATAACTCAGTAGAAAAATATTAATTAATTTATAGCCTGTCAAATAGTGACACTGTAACTAAATATGTGTATGTCCTGTTGTTAAATGTATATGGGGAAGACAGAATAGTGATATAATTATGCTGATATCCTGTATTTATCTACCAGCAGGATATGCTTGTGTGACTTATCATTCCCACTATGAGAAACAATCACCCGAATGGGGGAATTTTTACTTACAACACCCGACTTTCAAGCTCAATTATCTAACACTTTCACTCATTTATGTATGTGTGTACAATTTATTTACGAGAAAACTTGGACCTTTGCTGTGTCACTTTAATTCATTCTCTGTACCTATAAATGATTGTTCTAAGTTAAATGACAAAACATATATTTGTGTCAACCTGCACTTTTTGTGTAAGAATGACAATAGTTATATAGCCGCACTCTCACAGCTTACACCTGGGACAGTAACAACTTCCCTCTAAAAATGTTTTACTTTTCTACACACAGAGGAGGGTTTGAAGATTGTGTGGATGAGGATGGATGGTATTGTGAAAAGGTTCAATATGGAGGTGACATCAACTAGAAAACTAGGGATGTGGCCAGTGAAGGTCAGATGATGATGATATTATATGACTGTATAATGTGTATGTGTATTTAGGTAATATTATATGTGACTGTATTCATATAGTATGTGTGTAGATATCCATGTGTACATGTATGAATGTTTATGTATATAAGAGTTTGTGTGTGCATATATTTATATTTATTTGTAGTTGTCTATTCAGAAATAATTATTAATATGATATTATAGTTTAGTCATTCTGAAGTTTCAGAGGACACCCATGATGAGGATGACCTGTGATATCGGGGTATGACAGACCAGAGACATCATTCACAGTGTATGTCTCTAGGTAAAACCCAAGAACTATTTCATTCAAATATGTAGTTTTTGGTCATTTTAATAACTACACAAGTTGTTACTAACCTAGGATGCAGGACCACCTCTGAATGCTGTGTAACTTTTTGTAACTTTTAAATTATTTTTTGGGGGATTTAATTTTTTTCTTTAGTGTTGTGCCCCCCTGAGGCCCTCACCCCAGCCCATTCCTCCACTGCCCTCCTCCCCCTGTGCACACCCTGGGTCCCCTGTGTTTTCTTGGCTGCACACCCTCGCTCTGAAATTGGTGTGTGTCTGTTTAATTAAATGCATTTTTACTACCACTTTATAGCTCCAAGAGGCAGTGTGGAGCAGTTTAGCACGCTTGGTATACAATATGTATCAGGAAAGAGGTGAGAGAGCTAGGGCTGGACAACAGCAAAGTACATAGGGAAATGTTTTTGTGACGGAGGAAGAAAGGAGATAGGGATGGATGCAATGTGAGGTGGGTACTGAGAGCAGTTGGGCGATGTTTGGGGATCGAGGCTGAGAGGGGATGGCTGCTGACAAGGACTGGGTGGGGATGTATACTAAGAGAGGTGGGTGCTGTATGGGGGTGATGTTTTTATATAAACTAGTGACTTGACCATCAAAAATGACTGCAATAAAATTTGAATGCTGGCAATGCTGCTTGTCACCAAACTAGGCAACTTCGGCACTCATTGCCAGCCTCTCCCCCTGTCTCATTTCCCCCTCCTCGCCTTTCCTTTGTGCTTCCTTTCCCTCTCCTCTCCCTCATTAGTATCTCCTTCCCCCTTCCTCCTCCTGATTGGGTGTCTTCTTTCCCCCCTCCTACCCCTCCCTTGTATCTCCTTTCCACCTCATCTCCCTCCCTTGTGTCTACTTTCCCCCCTCCTCTCCCTCCCTTCTGTCTCCTTCCCCCCTCCCACCCTTGTGTCTCATTTTGCCCCTTCTCTCCCTCCCTTGTGTCTCCTTTCCCCTTCCCCTCCCTCCATTGTGTGTAATTTCCCCCTCCTCTCCCTCCCTTGTGTGTAAATTCCCCCTTCTCTCCCTCCCTTGTGTCTCATTTCCCCCCTCCTCTCCCTCCCTTGTGTCTGTTCCCCCTCTCCCTCCCCTGTCTTTTCCCCCTTTACTCCATCTGTGTCTCTTTGCCCTGCTCTACCTCCCCTGTGTCTCTTTCCCCCTCTCCCTCCCCTGTCTCTTCTCCCCCTGTTCCCTGTGTCTCTTCCCCTCCTTCAACCTTGTGTCTCTTTCCCTCTCACTCCCTTTCCCTTATCATCCTCCTACTCCTCCCTCCTCATTCCTTCCCACTTATAATCCTCCTCCTTCCTCATCCCTTTCCCCCTCTCCAATTCCCTCTCATTGCAGGGCTCTCAATAGATGACGCTACAAAAACTATTTCCACTGTTGTCATTTACCCTTGCATCCAACAGATGGCACAGTATGAATGCAACTTATATTTCCACATATAAAAGATGGCACTGTCATTTATTGTTGTGATTCCTTACACCTTTATATCCAATAGATGGTGCTACAATTTATTTTTCCACTGTTGTAATTTACCCTTAAATCCAACAGATGGCACTGTAAGGTAAGAATGCTACTTATATTTCCACATCTGTTAGATACCGCTCTAATAAGTTATTGTTATGACTTCTTAGCGCCAATAACGATTCAGTATTGTTTTATTACAATTATAATTTTGTTATTATTTTGTTATTATTTCATATTTTATTTATTATTAAATCCAATGTATCCACTGCATTCTGGGGTCTTTTTCCCACCGCCTTATTAACATTAGGGAGACTCCTGCTCAGCCAGTGCCTCTTACAGGCAGCCAAGGATTCTGGGTAACTTTATGCAAATTGGATCCACAGAATGAGTCTTAAATTGTGTGGCATCTGGGGGTGAGAACATGGTCAGCAGACTTGTTTCTCAGAGGCAGCTAAGGATTCTGGATAATTTATGCAACTGCATTAAACAAATCCACAGAATCTAATGTACCCAATTCATCCAGGGGAGCATCCTGGGATCTTTTTACTACCGCCTTATTATCATTAGGGAGAATCCTGCACGGACAGTGCATTCACAGGCAGCTAAGGATTCTGGGTAGCTTTATGCAAGTTAGTTGAACGGATCCACAGACTGGGTCTTGAATTGTGCAGCATCCGGGGGTGAGGAGTTGTGTGGGCTGCACGAGGAACACTCATCGCAAACCCTGCAATGAGCACCTTCGGCACTCATTGCAGACTCAGGTAGTTGTCAGAATTGCAAGTTTACCTGTGGCACTCATTCCAAGCCCTGCAATGAGCGCTTTTGGCTAGAATTTACAGCAAAAATAAGAACATTGCTCTCTGGCAACTTTAATAAAGTATATAAGAAATTAAGTAAAATTCTATCGCAATGGAAACATTTAAATCTGTCTCGGATGGGGAGAATAGCGGCTATCAAAATGGTCATCTTGCCAAAAATAACATATCTGATGAGAAACATCCCATTGAATATAACAAAATCGCTGTTAGATAAACTGCAAATGTTGATAGATGGTTTCATTTACAAGGGAAAATTTTTTATCAAAAAGGAGATCGCATTTAGAGCAATAGCAAAAGGGGCTTAGCCTCACCAAATGTGTCAGACTACTATGAGGCAATAAATCTTGTACATATTTTAAAGTGGATGGATGCAGAGAAAAATCTAAGCTTCTCTTTTAGAGAAATCCTTGACAAGTGATTTAAATCTAGAACACTTAATCTGGTAAAATGTTTTGACGGACAATAAGATGAAGAAATTGCCTTTAGTCCCTAAGACCTTAGTTAGACCATGGCATCAATATAACCTCATACCCTATCAATCTCCAATTACCCTGATAAAGATAGTTATTGAAAATTCTGCACTTAATACAATGGGAAACTGGGAAGAAGGAAAGGCATCAACTTTGGCTGAAGTCTACCACAATGGTTTGAGTTAGTAAAGGAAAAGATCATCCCTAAAGAAGGGTGGCTTAGTTATAATTCCTTCACACATAATCAAACTTAGAATTTAACAACCATATCGAATGAGAACTGACAACCTTTGAGAATATGCTCAAGGGTGGTAGAGTGAGCTCCATTTCTACTACTGATGGCAATAAAACAGCAGCTATGCATAATTGGGAATTAGGTTTAAACATGACATAAAGAATGGTTTAGGGCAAATGAATCAACTGAAAGATATATCAAAAGTGTTCCTTTTAGAGAAACCCATTTTAATCTAATCCAAAGGTGGTACGTCATGCCAATACAGTTAACTACATTTTAATTAAAAACCTATCCCCAAGAGTGTTAGAGAGGATGTACAGACCCAGGAACGCATATACATATGTGGTGGTCATGTAATAGAATTGGAGCATTTTGGGTGAAATGTACATGTTACATTTCTACAGTTTTAGGTCTAGAGGTGAAGCTTTATCCAGAATTTGTCCTCTTCCACATGAATCCTCAAACATTTAAAATTTAGGGAATTTGGTATTGCTATATATATATATATTGATTACAGAAAAATTGTTAATTGTAAAAAAACTGGAAAACAGGGAAATTTCCATCATTGACTAAAATTGACGCAATCGTATTGAGAAGTAGAGATATTGAGGTGGACTATATGGAGTTAGCATTTTTTTTTTATAATTTCCAATTGTAAGTGGATGCTGTGGGATCAGTTCAAATCTTTGTCCATCTAAGGACTTTGTCATGGAAGTACAACATATCTTGTAGATGTGGATCACGTCTTCCAATGTCCAATGCCAAAAGGTTTGTTTTAGTTTGTATGTTAATATTT
This sequence comes from Discoglossus pictus, assembly GCA_027410445.1. Taxonomy (NCBI): domain Eukaryota; kingdom Metazoa; phylum Chordata; class Amphibia; order Anura; family Alytidae; genus Discoglossus; species Discoglossus pictus. Next base: position 2,151,842 of record CM050172.1, on the reverse strand, counting down.
TTATGTATGACAACAGTAAATAAGGAGACACAAAATACTTGTTACAAGCGATGAATACACTTTATTGAATGTACAACTGTATGTTATGTGTTGTTAAAACAATAATATATTATAGGAGTATATGATAATAATATTATATATATATGAGTTATGCATGAATCCTGAAAGTCCCAGATTTGCACACTTTATATCCATTTTATATATGTACTTTAATATGTGTACATCTAGATAAAGGTAGATAGAAAAAAGGAAGATTGATAGATCGATAGATCGATAGACATTAGATAGATAGACATTAGATAGATAGACATTAGATAGATAGACCTTAGATAGATAGACATTAGATAGATATAAATATACACATTAGATAGATAGAGAGATAGATAGATAAATATCACACCCATAAAGCAAAATATGTTGCATGCTACACGCTCCTAGGGGCCCCTCAGAGTTCACTGCCCAGAGGCTCCATAAGGGTTAATACAGTTCAGCCCACAGTACAAACTAAGATAAAAATTAATTAAGGAGCAAATTCCAAATAAAAAATATACAAGAGCCATAACAATACCAAAATATCTACTTATACAGAGGTGTACGTACAACACAAATATAGCAATATACAAATGATGGCGTCAATAGTCCTCTGGAGGAAAATCTCAGAGGATTGCTTTTGGTCGTTCAAATTTTACCAAAAACCTTTTAACAATATGTTAATAAAATAGTGTTTTTGATCTTATATTACTTGTGTGTCGTGTAAATCAACACAATATGAGCCACATTAAAGGGTGTCCTTTCTGTTTTGTCGGCCATTCTTAGCTGAACTTATTTTAGGAGTTATGTTGACAACACAATTTGAAGTAAATATTCATTACACCTGGGCTAATAATATTATAAAGTAGATCAAATGCTTAAGACCTTAAAACACAGCTGCTGCCTTTCTCTATACAGAAGGAATAACTACAGGTCACACTCACTCCTGGCCTCTCTCTGTACAGAAGGAATCACTACAGGTCACACTCACTCCCGGCCTCTCTATACAGAAGGAATCACTACAGGTCACACTCACTCCTGGCCTCTCTCTGTACAGAAGGAATCACTACAGGTATCACTCACTCCCGGCCTCTCTCTATACAGAAGGAATCACTACAGGTCACACTCACTCACGGCCTCTCTATACAGAAGGAATCACTACAGGTCACACTCACTCCCGGCCTCTCTATACAGAAGGAATCACTACAGGTCACACTCACTCCCGGCCTCTCTATACAGAAGGAATCACTACAGGTCACACTCACTCCTGGCCTCTCTCTATACAGAAGGAATCACTACAGGTCACACTCACTCCTGGCCTGTCTATATACAGAAGGAATCACTACAGGTCACACTCACTCCCGGCCTTTCTATATACAGAAGGAATCACTACAGGTCACACTCACTTCTGGCATCTCTCTATACAGAAGGAATCACTACAGGTCACACTCACTCCTGGCCTCTCTCTGTACAGAAGGAATCACTACAGGTCACACTCACTCCTGGCCTCTCTCTGTACAGAAGGAATCACTACAGGTCACACTCACTCCTGGCCTTTCTCTATACAGAAGGAATCACTACAGGTCACACTCACTCCTGGCCTCTCTCTATACAGAAGGAATCACTACAGGTCACATTCACTCCTGGCCTCTCTCTATACAGAAGGAATCACTACAGGTCACACTCACTCCCGGCCTCTCTCTATACAGAAGGAATCACTACAGGTCACATTCACTCCTGGCCTCTCTCTATACAGAAGGAATCACTACAGGTCACACTCACTCCCGGCCTCTCTCTATACAGAAGGAATCACTACAGGTCACATTCACTCCTGGCCTCTCTCTATACAGAAGGAATCACTACAGGTCACACTCACTCCCGGCCTCTCTCTATACAGAAGGAATCACTACAGGTCACACTCACTCCCGGCCTCTCTATACAGAAGGAATCACTACAGGTCACACTCACTCCTGGCCTCTCTCTATACAGAAGGAATCACTACAGGTCACACTCACTCCTGGCCTCTCTCTATACAGAAGGAATCACTACAGGTCACACTCACTCCTGGCCTCTCTCTGTACAGAAGGAATCACTACAGGTCACACTCACTCCCGGCCTCTCTATACAGAAGGAATCACTACAGGTCACACTCACTCCTGGCCTCTCTCTGTACAGAAGGAATCACTACAGGTCACACTCACTCCCGGCCTCTCTCTATACAGAAGGAATCACTACAGGTCACACTCACTCACGGCCTCTCTATACAGAAGGAATCACTACAGGTCACACTCACTCCCGGCCTCTCTATACAGAAGGAATCACTACAGGTCACACTCACTCCCGGCCTCTCTATACAGAAGGAATCACTACAGGTCACACTCACTCCTGGCCTCTCTCTATACAGAAGGAATCACTACAGGTCACACTCACTCCTGGCCTGTCTATATACAGAAGGAATCACTACAGGTCACACTCACTCCCGGCCTTTCTATATACAGAAGGAATCACTACAGGTCACACTCACTTCTGGCATCTCTCTATACAGAAGGAATCACTACAGGTCACACTCACTCCTGGCCTCTCTCTGTACAGAAGGAATCACTACAGGTCACACTCACTCCTGGCCTCTCTCTGTACAGAAGGAATCACTACAGGTCACACTCACTCCTGGCCTTTCTCTATACAGAAGGAATCACTACAGGTCACACTCACTCCAGGCCTCTCTCTATACAGAAGGAATCACTACAGGTCACATTCACTCCTGGCCTCTCTCTATACAGAAGGAATCACTACAGGTCACACTCACTCCCGGCCTCTCTCTATACAGAAGGAATCACTACAGGTCACATTCACTCCTGGCCTCTCTCTATACAGAAGGAATCACTACAGGTCACACTCACTCCCGGCCTCTCTCTATACAGAAGGAATCACTACAGGTCACATTCACTCCTGGCCTCTCTCTATACAGAAGGAATCACTACAGGTCACACTCACTCCCGGCCTCTCTCTATACAGAAGGAATCACTACAGGTCACACTCACTCCCGGCCTCTCTATACAGAAGGAATCACTACAGGTCACACTCACTCCTGGCCTCTCTCTATACAGAAGGAATCACTACAGGTCACACTCACTCCTGGCCTCTCTCTATACAGAAGGAATCACTACAGGTCACACTCACTCCTGGCCTCTCTCTATACAGAAGGAATCACTACAGGTCACACTCACTCCTGGCCTCTCTCTGTACAGAAGGAATCACTACAGGTCACACTCACTCCCGGCCTCTCTATACAGAAGGAATCACTACAGGTCACACTCACTCCTGGCCTCTCTCTATACAGAAGGAATCACTACAGGTCACACTCACTCCTGGCCTCTCTCTATACAGAAGGAATCACTACAGGTCACACTCACTCCTGGCCTCTCTCTATACAGAAGGAATCACTACAGGTCACACTCACTACTGGCCTCTCTCTATACAGAAGGAATCACTACAGGTCACACTCACTCCTGGCCTCTCTCTATACAGAAGGAATCACTACAGGTCACACTCACTCCTGGCCTCTCTATATACAGAAGGAATCACTACAGGTCACACTCACTCCTGGCCTCTCTCTATACAGAAGGAATCACTACAGGTCACACTCACTCCTGGCCTCTCTATATACAGAAGGAATCACTACAGGTCACACTCACTCCTGGCCTCTCTCTATACAGAAGGAATCACTACAGGTCACACTCACTCCCGGCCTCTCTATACAGAAATAATCACTACAGCTCACACTCACTCTTGGCCTCTCTATACAGAAAGAATCACTACAGGTCACACTCACTCCCGGCCTCTCTCTATACAGAAGGAATCACTACAGGTCACAGTCACTCCCGGCCTCTCTCTATACAGAAGGAATCACTACAGGTCACACTCACTCCTGGCCTCTCTATACAGAATGAATCACTACAGGTCACACTCACTCCCGGCCTCTCTCTATACAGAAGGAATCACTACAGGTCACAGTCACTCCTGGCCTCTCTATATACAGAAGGAATCACTACAGGTCACACTCACTCCCGGCCTCTCTCTATACAGAAGGAATCACTACAGGTCACACTCACTCCCGGCTTCTCTCTATACAGAAGGAATCACTACAGGTCACACTCACTCCCGGCCTCTCTATACAGAAAGAATCACTACAGGTCACACTCACTCCCGGCCTCTCTCTATACAGAAGGAATCACTACAGGTCACAGTCACTCCTGGCCTCTCTATATACAGAAGGAATCACTACAGGTCACACTCACTCCCGGCCTCTCTCTATACAGAAGGAATCACTACAGGTCACAGTCACTCCCGGCCTCTCTATATACAGAAGGAATCACTACAGGTCACACTCACTCCTGGCCTCTCTCTATACAGAAGGAATCACTACAGGTCACACTCACTCCCGGCCTCTCTATACAGAAAGAATCACTACAGGTCACACTCACTCCTGACCTCTCTATATACAGAAGGAATCACTACAGGTCACACTCACTCCCGGCCTCTCTCTATACAGAAGGAATCACTACAGGTCACAGTCACTCCCGGCCTCTCTATATACAGAAGGAATCACTACAGGTCACACTCACTCCTGGCCTCTCTCTATACAGAAGGAATCACTACAGGTCACACTCACTCCCGGCCTCTCTCTATACAGAAGGAATCACTATAGGTCACACTCACTCCCGGCCTCTCTATATACAGAAGGAATCACTACAGGTCACAGTCACTCCTGGCCTCTCTATATACAGAAGGAATCACTACAGGTCACACTCACTCCTGGCCTCTCTCTATACAGAAGGAATCACTACAGGTCACACTCACTCCTTGCCTCTCTCTATACAGAAGGAATCACTACAGGTCAAACTCACTCCTGACCTCGCTCCTTACAGACACACATTACAGATACACGTCTGCTGCAGGAAAGACTCAGCTGTGACCTCTTTCTATAAACACAATTACTGATAGAGGACAATTATAAAAAAACAAGCAATTATTCACAAAATTCAATTTCACAAATCACAGCATTTGCATAAAGGAGGGAAAGTTTGAGTAAATGTGTTGATGGAATCACCCAAACATGGGGTGATGTGACCCAGCAGAGGTGAGATGGTGGTGAAGGGGTGGAGCTGCTGACATAATAGACATAGTGAGTGGGTTGGTGGAAGTTTATGATTAGAGTATTGGATAGCATTACCTCCCAGCTGGTTCTGTGAATGTTATTGGTAATCAGGAGTAATCCAGAGTGGGTGGGTGAGGGTCATGGAGGGAGATGGGGCTTACTATTTATTTATGAGTCCCCCCTGAGCTGAAACTATGTTGTAAGATTGTTTCTCCAAGTGATTCAGTAATATTCAGTTTATTATTTCATTGATTGCTAAAAATATGTATTACAGACATCTGGTTGTTGCTTTATACACTTGCAGTTATAAGGTAAAATCTAAATCATCCTATGTTTAGACAAAAACTACATACATGTTGTCTTTTTATCCTGAAAACAATATTATTTCTGCAGCAAAACCTCATTCAGATTCAATGTAAAATAAAAAATATCACAGATGTCATTGTAATTGGTCAAAGCCCCTAATGTGCCCCCATTTCTATGTACCATTAGTTAGTCCTTTGTCTACAACAGACTTTTGAATGTGCTGTAACCTTTTTAACATATAATTCAACTACTTTAAAGCTGTTTCAGTCAATAACAACATATATACACAGACAATATATTTGTACTAAAACAATATGTTACTGAATATTATCTTATAGTTAAAAGTAAGAAAAGTGAAATTATAAGTGTAAACCAACGATGAAATAGCATAAAGTTTACAGAACTGAATTATCCCAATTACAGAGAAGGTCATTTATATGAAACAAGAGGGACATGAAACATCCCAGTCTGTGACAGTATGGCATGTCTTACACTAGTGTACTGTGTGGTTTTTAATCTCTATTTATTTGTATGTTTTCTCTCTTCAGGAGGCAACCAAAGACCCCACAAGCCAGGCTTAATTTCTTATTTCCCAAGATCAGTATTAGAGCCTGTAGGGTGTAGAAGTAACAATATATTATGTTAGAAAACCAGGTCCAAGCGATATTACAAGACAGACATGAAATCTTACTCATCAGTACTAGAAGGTAGATTATTTGTAATATTAGCAGCAGAGTCATAGTTATAGCCGCATGAACATGTTGGGTGAAGCTGATGTTGGGTGATCCTCGGTGCAGTCTCAGGACATGTAGGATGAGGGAGGTGATGGTCAGACCCAGTGATATCACAGATAGAAGTAATGGGATACAAGCTGCTGTAGTCAGTCCATAAATGAAAAGGTTAATATACAGCTTCATATAATAAATCTGTTCATCGCTGGAATTATTTGTGTTATTATCCAGGTTGTCGGAAGGAACATATAAACTAGGAACAACCAACAGGAGGGTCATCAGACTGAAGGATAATGGAAGGTGACAGTCTTAATGCAGTAGAAGGTAGAGAGACAGGCATGGATCCAGGAGCTGGAGAGGGCGGTGCTGTAGAAAACAGTAATGAAACAGTACATACCGAATAAAGATACAAACGGATCAATCCCTAATGTCGGTATAATGTTATTGAAGCATTGTACACTCAGTGTTATGATATTGATTGTTCCAAGGACAAGTAGAAGGAGGTCAGCAGAGCTTTGCTGTCCACCTTTAACCCAGGCTCTAAAACTGACAGCCATGATAAAGACATTGAGAGGGACTCCAGACATGAAGGCATTGAGGGCAAGGGTTAATGCTGCAATATCTTCTGGCTGCATTATTAGGAGTCTCTTCAGATTCCAGAGGAAAAACTTAAGAGAAACAGCTCCTAGAAGACATGTAGATGTTGTAGTCTTCTTTCTTTGTGTTTCCTAATGGTCTGAGAAGGATGTCTCCCAGACACTGCTTTACAAGAGGAGATGTCTCCGACACAGCTTTATTGTACTAATCACCTGGTGGTTGCAAAGCTTTGGGGATTTGCATGGATTCAAATGAAGACGTTATGTCCGTCCCATATCCTGGTTATTATTCCCCAGCTGGTATCTCACAAAAAAAAATGCAACAGCTTTACATTTTTTTCTCTACTGAACTATTGATTTACTTCCTTTCTGTTTATACATAGAGACATACAGGGTCATGACAGAATAGATTGGAGCTAAAACTATCTAACTGGCAGTGTTTGCCATAGAGACATGATGAGACATTAGGCCGGGTATTACTGGGTTGTGTTTGTCTTCCTCTGGGTCAAGTGACATAAAACAAGATAGGGATCCAAAGAGATCTGATTGTTTTGTACTTGATATTCTTATGTTTTCTCCCCTATATGTATCTATGTAAGAATGTGCTGGAAACCTGTTCTGTTTTTTTGGTGGATTACTCTACTTGTAAATGATGGTTTTGTGGGGAGGGAATTACTGATAATTCAATGTTAGTGCATTTAAAACAAAAACATCCACTTGATAAAATTCTTAAAATGACTTATAATTTGTAGTTATACCATATTTGCTGTGTTGTAATTTGTGATTGGCCCCAATCTACATACAAATAAACCTATAGATACACAAATACACTGATGTATCACTTGAATATGGGTAATAGCCCAATGGTAGGACTATTTGTGATCACTTATCATACTGTGGATGTTTTAAATTATTTTATTGTTTACAAGTTTCTCAGTGTGTCTCTTTGCTCTCCATAGACCAGTGTTGGCTATTGGTTCAGGTTCCATCCATCCCATGGTAGCAGTGAGACCAAACTATTACCAGAGGAAAACAGAAGGTTAAGTTTCATCTTTAATTTCTAAGTAACTTAATTTAGATTTATTTGACGGGTAATTATTATTAGGGGAAAAAATACATTGGACAATCCCACGTAGCTAATTGACTCTGGATGTTTGCTTTGCAGTCTCTAAGATTTTGTGAAACACTTTAATGGGGATTTCAATAAGCTACAGTTCAGAGATAAATTCTCCTAAATCTCAGTCCATCCTTCTCTGCCCCATTTCTGTTTCCACATATACACAATATATTGTTTAAGTGCAAACATTATATTATTGCATAGTAATCTAACTATACGTGATGAAGGATGCTCCAACATTTGGTGTCCAAAAAGTGATGCGAGTAGCTAACCAATCTATGTAGGTTTACACTAGGGTATAGTCACGGATATGTTCACATTAGCCTGGGAACCTTTGAGTTAGAGCTATGTAATTGGGGGTCAACACAACAATGAGTACATATCATCTGACAGTAAAGAATGAGTTCAACCATAGCAATGGGGTCAACATTATCTAACCAGCAGTTTATCATTAGGAATCATAACTGGGGCACAACAAAGGTTTCACTTATAAATTATAAATTATATCAGCTCAATATTATTAGAAATTATGTTGATTGCTGAAAAAGTACATTATTTTATGAGTGTAACAAGGAGGGACCAGCTGGGCTGGCTAGTGGATGGAACCCATCGATTTTCTGTGTATTGGTAGTAGGCATTCCACAGAAAAAGGTTGCTTCAAGATCTTTGCAAGATGGCAGTTATTCATTGACTGAATAGGAAATGGTTTTAATGCAATATGCGTTCTCACTTCTCTCAAACATGATGCAATAAGTAGAGAAGAAGTTTGTAGAAGTAGTTTGCTCCCATTCCTCTTGACTCATGATCCAAACAGCAATTTGTTGCATGCAAAAAGCTAATATTCACTTTGCCACTGTCAGTGTTGCCTTGGCAACCTGGAACACCACAGCACCTCACTTCAGGATTCTTCCCCATCAAAGCTGTTGTCACACTCAATGTATATGAGTTTTATATAACTTTTTTGTTTATTAATCAGATTTTGTAAATGTCTCTTACAACTCCATAGCACCCTGTCAAATTCTCCCTATTGTGGCAGTAGGACCTCCATTTCTCCCTGTTACACCCTCCCTGATGCTGCTCCAGGACCTCTATAGCTCCCTGTCACATCCTCCCTGTGGCTTTACTAGGATCTACATAGCTTCCTGAAATATCCTCCATGTTGCTGCTCAATGACCTCCATAGCTACCTGTCACATCCTCCCTTTGGCTTTACTAGGATCTCCATAGCTTCCTGACACATCCTAAAATGTTGCTGATCCAGGACCTCCATAGATCCCTGTCACATCCTCCCTGTGGCTTTACTAGGATCTCCATAGCTTCCTGACACATCCTCCCTGTTTCTGCTCTAGAACCTCCATAGCTCCCTGTCACATGCTCTCTTTAGCTGTACTAGGACCTCTTATATCTTCCTGTCACATCCTCTCTGTGGTGGCACTAGTACCTCCATAGCTCCCTGTCACTTGCTCTCTGTTGCTGCACAAGGAACTCCATAGCTCCCTGTCACATCCTCTTTGTGTCTACACTAGGACTTTCATAGCTCCCTGTCACATCCTCTTTGTGGCTGCACTAGGACCATCATAGTTCAATCTCACATTTTCCCTGTGGCTCCACTAGGACCTCCATAGCTCCCTGTCACATCCTCCCTATAGCTGCACTATGATCTCCATAGCTCACTGTCACATCCTCTCTGTGACTCTACTAGGACCTCCATAGTTCCCTGTCACATCCTCTGTGTGGCTGCACTAGGACCTCAATAGTTCCCTGTCACATTTTCTCTGGCTGCACTAGGACCCCCATAGCTCTCTGTCACACATTTTCTGTGGCTGCACTAGGATCTCCATAGCTCCCTTTCAAATCCCTTCTGTGGCTCAACTAGGACCTCCATAGCTCCCTGTAACATCATTCATGTGGCTGCTCTAGGACCTCCATAGCTCCCTGTCATATCATCTCTGTGGTTGCTCTAGGACCTTCATAGATCTGTGTCACATCCTCTCTGTGGCTGCTCTAGGATCTCCATAGCTCCCTGTCACATCCTCTCTGTGACTCTACTAGGACCTCCATAGCTCCCTGTCATATCATCTCTGTGGTTGCACAAGGACCTTTATAACTCTCTGTCACATCCTCTCTGTGGCTGCTTTAAGACCTCCATAGCTCCCTGTCACATCCTTCCTGTTGCTGTACTAGGACTTCCATAGCTCCATGTCACATCCTCTTTGGCTGAACTAGGACCTTCATAGATCTGTGTCACATCATCACTGTGGCTGCTCTAGGACCTCCATAGCTCCTGTCACATCCCCCCTGTGTCTGCACTAGGACCTCCATAGCTCCCTGTCACATCCTGTTTGTGGCTGCACTAGGACCTCCATAGTTCCTTGTCACATAATCCCTGAGGCTACACTAGGACCTCCATAGCTCCCTGTCACATCCTCTTTGTGGCTGCACTAGGACCTCCATAGTTCCTTGTCACATCCTCCCTGTTGCTACACTAGGACCTTTATAGCTCCCTGTCACATCCTCCATCTGGCTGCACCAGAACCATCATAGCTCCCTGTCAAAACCTTCCTGTTGCTACACTAGGACCTAAAATAGCTCCCTGTCACATCCTATATGTGGCTGCATTAGGACCTTCATAGCTCCCTGTCACAACCTCCCTGTTGCTTCTTCAGGACCTCCATTGTTCCCTCTCACATTCTCCCTGTGGCTTCCCTAGGACCTCCATAGGTCCCTGTCACATCCTCCCTGTGAAAGCACTAGGACCTCCATAGCTCCATGGCACAAGCTATCTGTGGCTGCACTAGGACCTCCATAGCTCCATGTCACATCCTATTTGGCTGCACTAGGACCTCCATAGCTCCCTGTCACATCCCTTCTGTGGCTCCACTAGGACCTCCATAGCTCCCTGTCACATCCTTCATGTGGCTGCTCTAGGACCTCCATAGCTCCCTGTCATATCATCTATGTGGTTGCACTAGGACCTTCATAGATCTGTGTCACATCCTCTCTGTGGCTGCTCTAGGACCTCCATAGCGTTCTATCACATCATCTCTGTGGCTGCACTAGGACCTCAAAACCTCCCTGCCACATTCCCGCTGTCGCTGCTCTAGGACCTCCATAGCTCCCTTTCTCATCCTCTTTGTGGCTGCACTAGGACCTTCATAACTCTCTGTCACATCCTCTCTGTGGCTGCTTTAAGACCTCCATAGCTCCCTGTCACATCCTCTCTGTGGCTGCTCTAGGATCTCCATAGCTCCCTGTCACATCCTCTCTGTGACTCTACTAGGACCTCCATAGCTCCCTGTCATATCATCTCTGTGGTTGCACAAGAACCTTCATAACTCTCTGTCACATCCTCTCTGTGGCTGCTTTAAGACCCCCATAGCTCCCTGTCACATCCTTCCTGTTGCTGTACTAGGACTTCCATAGCTCCATGTCACATCCTCTTTGGCTGAACTAGGACCTTCATAGATCTGTGTCACATCATCACTGTGGCTGCTCTAGGACCTCCATAGCTCCTGTCACATCCCCCCTGTGTCTGCACTAGGACCTCCATAGCTCCCTGTCACATCCTGTTTGTGGCTGCACTAGGACCTCCATAGTTCCTTGTCACATAATCCCTGAGGCTACACTAGGACCTCCATAGCTCCCTGTCACATCCTCTTTGTGGCTGCACTAGGACCTCCATAGTTCCTTGTCACATCCTCCCTGTTGCTACACTAGGACCTTTATAGCTCCCTGTCACATCCTCCATCTGGCTGCACCAGAACCTTCATAGCTCCCTGTCAAAACCTTCCTGTTGCTACACTAGGACCTAAAATAGCTCCCTGTCACATCCTATATGTGGCTGCATTAGGACCTTCATAGCTCCCTGTCACAACCTCCCTGTTGCTTCTTCAGAGCCTCCATTGTTCCCTCTCACATTCTCCCTGTGGCTTCACTAGGACCTCCATAGGTCCCTGTCACATCCTCCCTGTGAAAGCACTAGGACCTCCATAGCTCCATGGCACAAGCTATCTGTGGCTGCACTAGGACCTCCATAGCTCCATGTCACATCCTATTTGGCTGCACTAGGACCTCCATAGCATCCTGTCACATCCCTTCTGTGGCTCCACTAGGACCTCCATAGCTCCCTGTCACATCCTTCATGTGGCTGCTCTAGGACCTCCATAGCTCCCTGTCATATCATCTATGTGGTTGCACTAGGACCTTCATAGATCTGTGTCACATCCTCTCTGTGGCTGCTCTAGGACCTCCATAGCGTTCTATCACATCCTCTCTGTGGCTGCACTAGGACCTCAAAACCTCCCTGCCACATTCCCGCTGTCGCTGCTCTAGCACTAGCTCCCTTTCTCATCCTCTTTGTGGCTGCACTAGGACCTTCATAACTCTCTGTCACATCCTCTCTGTGGCTGCTTTAAGACCTCCATAGCTCCCTGTCACATCCTTCCTGTTGCTGTACTAAGACTTCCTTAGCTCCATGTCACATCCTCTTTGGCTGAACTAGGACCTTCATAGATCTGTGTCACATCATCACTGTGGCTGCTCTAAGACCTCCATAGCTCCCTGTCACATCCCCCCTGTGTCTGCACTAGGACCTCCATAGCTCCCTGTCACATCCTGTTTGTGGCTGCACTAGGACCTCCATAGTTCCTTGTCACATAATCCCTGAGGCTACACTAGGACCTCCATAGCTCCCTGTCACATCCTCTTTGTGGCTGCACTAGGACCTCCATAGTTCCTTGTCACATCCTCCCTGTTGCTACACTAGGACCTTTATAGCTCCCTGTCACATCCTCCATCTGGCTGCACCAGAACCTTCATAGCTCCCTGTCAAAACCTTCCTGTTGCTACACTATGACCTAAAATAGCTTCCTGTCACATCCTATATGTGGCTGCATTAGGACCTTCATAGCTCCCTGTCACAACCTCCCTGTTGCTTCTTCAGGACCTCCATAGTTCCCTCTCACATTCTCCCTGTGGCTTCACTAGGACCTCCATAGGTCCCTGTCACATCCTCACTGTGAAAGCACTAGGACCTCCATAGCTCCATGGCACAAGCTATCTGTGGCTGCACTAGGACCTCCATAGCTCCATGTCACATCCTATTTGGCTGCACTAGGACCTCCATAGCTCCCTGTCACATTCTCCCTGTAGCTGCACTAGGACCTCCATAGCTCCCTTTCACATCCTTCCTGTGGCTGCACTAGGACCTCCATTGATCCCTGTCACAACCTTTCTGTGGCTCAACTAGGACCTCCATAGATCCCTGTCACATCCTCTCTGTGGCTGCACTAGGACCTCCATAGCTGCCTTTCACATCCTCTTTGTGGCTACACTAGGACCTCCATAGCTCCATGGTACAAGCTCTCTGTGGCTGCACTAGGACCTCCATAGCTCCATGTCACATCCACTTTGGCTGCACTAGGACCTCCATAGCTCCCTGTCACATACTCTCTGTTTCTGCACTAGGACCTCCAAAGCTCCCTGTCACATCCTCCCTGTGGCTGCACTAGGACCTCCATAGCTCCCTTTCACATCCTCCCTGTGGCTGCACTAGGACCTCCATAGATCCCTGTCACAACCTTTCTGTGGCTCAACTAGGACCTCCATAGCTCCCTTTCACATCATTCCTGTTGCTGTGGTAGGACCTCCATAGCTTCCTGCACACCCTCCCTGTGGCTGCACTAGGACCTTCATAGCTCCCTGTCACATCCCCCCTGTGTCTGCACTAGGACCTCCATACCTCCCTGTCACATCATCTTTGTGACTGCACTAGGACCTTCATAACTCTCTGTCACATCCTCACTGTGGCTGCTATAAGACCTCCATAGCTCCCTGTCACATCCTCCCTTTGCCTGCACTAGGAAGTCCATAGCTCCCTGTCACATCCTTTCTGTGGCTCAACTAGGACCTCCATAGCTCCCTGTCAAATAATATTTGTGGTTTCACAAGGACCTTCATAGCTCCCTGTCACAACCTCCCTGTTGCTTCTACTGGACCTCCATAGTTCCCTCTCCCATTCTCCCTGTGGCTTCACTAGGATATCCATAGGTCCCTGTCTCATCCTCCCTGTGGAAGCACTAGGACCTCCATAGCTCCATTCCACATCTTCTTTGTGGCTGCACTAGGACCTTCATAGCTCCCTGTCACATCCTCTTTGTGGCTGCACTAGGACCTTCATAGCTCCCTTTCACAACCTCCCTGCTTCTGCTACAGGACCTCCATAGTTCCCTCTCACATTCTCCCTGTGGCTGCACTAGGACCTCCATAGGTCCCTGTCACATCCTCCCTGTGGAAGCACTAGGACCTCCATAGCTCTGTGTCACATCCTCACTGTGGCTGCTCTAAGAACTCCATAGCTCCCTGTCACATCATTTCTGTGGCTGCAGTAGGACCTCCATAGGTCCCTTTCACATCCTTCCTGTTGCTGTGGTAGGACCTCCATATCTTCCTGCAAACCCTCCCTGTGGCTGCACTAGGACCTTGATAGCTCCCTGCCACATACCCCCTGTGTCTGCACTAGGACCTCCATAGCTCCCTGTCACAACCTTACTGTGGCTGCTCTAAGACCTCCATAGCTCCCTGTCACATCATCTCTGTGGCTGCAGTAGGACCTCCTTAGGTCCTTTTCACATCCTTCCTGTTGCTGTGGTAGGACCTCCATAGCTTCCTGCACACCCTCCCTGTGGATGAACTAGGACCTTCATAGCTCCCTGTCACATCGACTTTGTGGCTGCACTAGGACCTCCATAGTTCCTTGTCACATCCTCCCTGTGGCTACACTAGGATCTCCATAGCTCCCTGTCACTTGATCTCTGTTGTTACACTAGGACCTTTATAGCTCCCTGTCACATCCTCCATCTGGCTGCAGCAGGACCTTCATAGCTCCCTTTCAAAACCTTCCTATTGTTAAACTAGGACCTAAAATAGCTCCCTGTCAGATCCTATTTGTGGCTGCATTAGGACCTTCATAGCTCCCTGTCACAACCTCCCTGTTGCTGCTACAGGACCTCCATAGTTCCCTTTTACATTCTCCCTATGGCTTCACTAGGACCTCCATAGGTCCCTGTCAAATCCTCCCTATGGAAGCATTAGGACCTCCATAGCTCCATGGCCCAAGCTCTGTGGCTGCACTAGGACCTCCATAGCTCCATGTCACATCCTCTTTGGCTGCACTAGGACTTCCATAGCTCCCTGTCACATACTCTCTTTTTCTGCACTAGGACATTAATAGCTCCCTGTCACATCCTCCCTGTGGCTGCACTAGGACCTACATAGCTCCCTTTCACATCCTCCCTGTGGCTGCACTAGGACCTCCATAGATCCCTGTCACAACCTTTCTGTGTCTCAACTAGGACCTCCATAGATCCCTGTCACATCCTCTCTGTGGCTGCACTAGGACCTCCATAGCTCCCTTTCACATCCTTCCTGTTGCTGTGGTAGAACTTCATAGCTTCATGCACACCCTCCCTGTGGCTGCACTAGGACCTTCCTAGCTCCCTGTCACATACCCCCTGTGTCTGCACTAGGACCTTCATACCTCCCTGTCACATCATCTTTGTGACTGCACTAGGACCTCCACAGCTCCCTGTCACATCATCTTTGTGACTACACTAGTACCTCCATAGCTCCCTGTCACATCCTCCCTGTGGCTGCACTAGGACCTCCATAGCTCCCTGTCACATCCTTTCTGTGGCTCAACTAGGACCTCCATAGCTCCCTGTCACATACTCTCTGTGGCTGCACTAGGACCTCCATAGCTCCCTGTCATATCATCTCTGTTGCTGCACTAGGACCTCTGTAGCTTCCTGTCACAAATTCTCTGTGGCTGTACTAGTACCTTCATAGCTCCCTGTCAAAACCTCCCTGTTGCTACACTATGAACTTCATAGCTCCCCGTCACATCCTTTTTTAGCTGCACTAGGACCTTCATAGCTCCCTGTCACATCCTCTTTGTGGCTGCACTAGGACCTTTATAGCTCCCTGTCACAACCTCCCTGTTGCTGCTACGGGACCTCCATAGTTCCCTCTCACATCCTCCCTGTGGAAGCACTAGGACCTCCATAGCTCCCTGTCACATACTCTCTGTTTCTGCACTAGGACCTCCATAGCTCCCTGCCACATCCTCTCTATGGCTGCTGTAGGACCTCCATAGCTCCCTGTCATATCCTCTGTGTGGCTGCACTAGGACATCCATACCTCCCTGTAACTTCCTCCCTGTTGCTGCTGTAGGACCGCCATAGCTCCCTGTCACATCCTTCCTGTTGCTGCTGTAGGACCTCCATAGCTCCCTGTCACATCCTCCCTGTTGCTGCACTAGGACCTCCATATCTCCCTGTCACATCCTTCCTGTTGCTGCTGTAGGACCTCCATAGCTCCCTGTCACATCCTCCCTGTTGCTGCTCTAGGACCTCCATAGCTCCCTGTCACATCCTCCCTGTTGCTGCACTAGGACCTCCATAGCTCCCTGTCATAAACACCCTGTTGATGCACTAGGACCTCCATAGCTCCCTTTAAAATGCTCTCTGTGGTTGCACAAGGACCTCCAAAGCTCCCTGTCAAATCGTCTTTTTTGCTGCAATCGGCCAACCATAGCTCTCTGTCACATCCTTCCTGTTGCTGCTTTAGGACCTCCATAGCTCCCTTTCACTTCCCCCATGTTGCTACTGTAGGACCTCTATAGCCCTGGGTCACATCCTCACTGTTGCTGCTGTAGGACCTCCATAGCTCCCTGTCACATCCTTTTTTTGGCTGAACTAGGACCTCCATAGCTCCCTGTCACTTCCTCCCTTTTGCTGCTGTATGACCTCTATAGCCACCGGTCACATCCTTCCTGTTACTGCTGTAGGACCTCCATAGCTCCCTGTCACATCCTTATTTTTGGCTGCACTAGGACCTCCATAGTTCCCTGTCACTTCCTCCCTGTTGCTGCACTAGTACCTCCATAGCTCCCTGTCACATCCTCTTTTTGGCTGCACTAGGACCTCCATAGCTCCCTGTCACATCCTTCCTGTTGCTGTTGTAGGACCTCCATAGCTCCCTTTCACATCCTCTTTTTGGCTGCACTAGGACCTCCATAGTTCCCTGTCACTTCCTCCCTGTTGCTGCACTAGTACCTCCATACCTCCCTGTCACATCCTCTTTTTGGCTGCACTAGGACCTCCATAGCTCCCTGTCACTTCCTCCCTGTTGCTGCTGTAGAACCTCCATAGCTCCCTGTCACTTCCTCCCTGTTGCAGCTATAGGACCTCCATAGCTCCCTGTCACTTCCTCCCTGTTGCTGCTCTAGGACCTCCGTAGCTCCCTGTCACATCCTTCCTGTTCCTGCTTTAGTTCCTCCATAGCTCCCTTTTTACTTCCTCCCTGTTGCTGCTGTTGGACCTCTATAGCCCCCGGTCACATCCTTTCTGTTGCTGCTGTAGGACCTCCATAGCTCCCTGTCACATCCTCTTTTTGGCTGCACTAGGGCCTCCATAGTTCCCTGTCACTTCCTTTCTGTTGCTGCTTTAGGACCTCCATAGCTACCATTCACAACCCCCCTGTGTCTGCACTAGGACCTCCATAGTTCATTGTCACATCCTCTTTGTGGCTGCACTAGGACCTCCATAGCTCCCTGTCACATCCTTCCTGTTGCTGTTGTAGGACCTCCATAGCTCCCTTTCACATCCTCTTTTTGGCTGCACTAGGACCTCCATAGTTCCCTGTCACTTCCTCCCTGTTGCTGCACTAGTACCTCCATACCTCCCTGTCACATCCTCTTTTTGGCTGCACTAGGACCTCCATAGCTCCCTGTCACTTCCTCCCTGTTGCTGCTGTAGAACCTCCATAGCTCCCTGTCACTTCCTCCCTGTTGCAGCTATAGGACCTCCATAGCTCCCTGTCACATCCTTGTTGTTCCTGCTTTAGTTCCTCCATAGTTCCCTGTCACATCCTTGTTGTTCCTGCTTTAGTTCCTCCATAGTTACCTTTTTACTTCCTCCCTGTTGCTGCTGTTGGACCTCTATAGCCCCCGGTCACATCCTTTCTGTTGCTGCTGTAGGACCTCCATAGCTCCCTGTCACATCCTCTTTTTGGCTGCACTAGGGCCTCCATAGTTCCCTGTCACATCCTTTCTGTTGCTGCTTTAGGACCTCCATAGCTACCTTTCACAACCCCCCTGTGTCTGCACTAGGACCTCCATAGTTCATTGTCACATCCTCTTTGTGGCTGCACTAGGACCTCCATTGTTCATTGTCACAACCTCCTTTGGCTACACTAGGATCTCCATAGCTCCCTTTCACTTGCTCTCTGTTGCTAATCTAGGACCTTCATAACTCCCTGTCAAAACCTCCCTGTTGCTTCACTAGGACCTTCATAGCTCCCTTTCACATCCTCTTTGTGGCAAGACTAGGACCTTCATAGCTCCCTGTCACAACCTCCCTGTTGCTGCACTAGGACCTCCATAGCTACCTCTCACATTCTCCCTATGGCTGCACTAGGACCTCCATAGGTCCCTGACACATCCTCCCTGTTGAAGCACTAACCTCCATAGCTCCCTGTCACATACTCCCTGTTTCTACACTAGGACCTTCCTAGCTCCCTGTCACATCCCCTCTGTATCTGCACTAGGACCTCCATAGCTCCCTGTCACATCCTCTTTGTGACTGCACTAGGACCTTCATAGCTCCCTGTCACATCTTCACTGTGGCTCAACTAGGACCTCCATAGCTCCCTGTCACATCCTCTCTGTGTCTGCACTAGGACCTCCATAGCTCCCTGTCACATCCTCTTTGTGACTGCACTAGGACCTTCATAGCTCCCTGTCACATCCTCACTGTGGCTCAACTAGGACCTCCATAGCTCCCTGTCACATCCTCTTTGTGACTGCACTAGGACCTTCATAGCTCCCTGTCACATCTTCACTGTGGCTCAACTAGGACCCCCACAGCTCCCTGTCACATCCTTTCTGTGGCTGCAGTAGGACCTTCAAGCTCCCTGTCATATCATCCCTTTGGCTGCACTAGGACCTCCGTAGCTTCCTGCACACTCTCTCTGTGGCTGCACTAGGACCTTGATAGCTCCCTGTCACATCCCCCCTGTGTCTGCACTAGGACCTCCATAGCTCCCTGTCACATCCTCTTTGTGACTGCACTAGGACCTTCATAACTCTCTGTCACAACCTCACTGTGGCTGCTCTTAAACCTCCATAGCCCCCTGTCACATCCTCCCCGTGGCTGCACTAGGACCTCCATAGCTCTCTGTAACATCCTTTCTGTGGATCAACTAGGACCTTCATAGCTCCCTGTCATATCATCTCTTTGGCTGCACTAGGACCTCCGTAGCTTCCTGTCACAAACTCTCTGTGGCTGCACTAGGACTTTCTTAGCTCCCTGTCAAAACCTCCCTTTTGCTACTACAGGACCTCAATACATGCCTCTCACATTCTCCCTGTGGCTGCATTAGGACCTCCATACCTCCCTGTCACATCCTCCCTGTGGAAGCACTAGGACCTCCATAGCTCCCTGTCACATGCTCTCTTTGGCTGCACTAGGAGCTCCATAGCTCCATGTCAAATCCTCTTTGGCTGCACTAGGACCTCCATAGCCCCCTGTCACATACTTTTTTTTCTGCAGTAGGACATCCATAGCTCCCTTTCACATCCTTCCTGTTGCTATGGTAGGACCTCCATAGCTTCCTGCACACCCTCCCTGTGGCTGCACTAGGACCTTCATACCTCATTGTCACATCCTCAATGTGGCTGCTCTAAGACCTCCATAGCTCCATGTCACATCCTCCCTATTGCTGCACTAGGACCTCCATAGCTCCCTGTCACATCTTTCTGTGGCTCAACTAGGATCTCCATATCTCCCTGTCACAACCTGTTTGTGACTGCACTAGGACCTTCATAACTCTTTGTCACATCCTCACTGTGGCTGCTCTAAGACCTCCATAGCTCCCTGTCCCATCCTTTCTGTGGCTCAACTAGGACCTCCATATCTCCCTGTCACATCCTCTCTGTGGCTGCACTATGACCTTTATAGCTCCATTTCACATCATTCCTGTTGCTGTGGTAGGACCTCCATAGCTTCCTGCACACCCTCCCTGTGGCTGCACTTGGACCTTCATAGCTCATTGTCACATCCCCCCTGTGTCTGCACTAGGACCTCCATAGCTCCCTGTCAAGTTCTTTCTGTGGCTGAATTAAGACCTACATAGCTCCCTGTCACATCCTCTCCGTGGCTGCACTAGGACCTCCAAACTTCCCTGTCACATCATCTCTCTGGCTGTGCTAGGACCTCCAAACCTCTCTTTCATGTCCTCTCTGTGGCTGCGCTAGGACCTCCGTAGCTCCCTGTCACATCCTCTTTGTGGCTGCACTAGAACCCCCATAGCTCCCTGTCACATCCCCCCTGTGTCTGCACTAGGACATCCATAGCTCCCTGTCACATCATTAATGTGGATGCACTAGGACTTTCATAGAACCCTGTTACATCCTCTCTGTGAGTGCGCCAGGACCTCCATGGCTCTGTGTCACATCCTCTCTGTGGCTGCTCAAGGACCTCCATAGCTCCCTGTCACATCCTCTTTTTGGCTGCACTAGGACCTCCATAGCTCCCTGTCACATCCTCTCTGTGGCTGCTCTAGGACCTCCATAGCTCCCTGTGACATCCAACCTGTGGCTGCACTAGGACCTCCATAGCTCCCTGTGACATCCTCCCTGTGGCTGCTCTAGGAACTCCAAAGCTCTCTTTCACATCCTCTCTGTGGCTCTACTAGGACCTCCATAGCTCCCTATCACATCCTCTCTGTGGCTGCGCTAGGACCTCCATAGCTCCCTGTCACATCCTCTTTGTGGCTGCACTAGAACCCCCATAGCTCCGTTTCACACACCCCCTGTGTCTGCACTAGGAATTTCATAGACCTCTGTCACATCCTCTCTGTAAGTGCGCTAGGACCTCCATAGCTCCCTGTCACATCCTCTCTGTGGCTGCGCTAGGACCTCCAAAGCTCCCTGTCACATCCTCCCTTTGACTGCACTAGGACCTCCGTAGCTCTCTGTCACATCCTCTTTGTGGCTGCACTGGAACCCCCATAGCTCCGTGTCACATCCTCCCTGTGGCTGCACTAGGACCTCCATAGGTCTCTGTCACATCCTCTTTGTGGCTGCAGTAGAACCCCCATAGCTGCGTGTCACATACCCCCTGTGGATGCACTAGGACCTCCATAGCTCCCTGTTACATCTTCCCTGCGGCTGCACTAGGACCTCTGTAGCTCTCTTTAACATCCTCTTTGAGGCTGAACTAGAACCACCATATCTCCGTGTCACATTCTACCTCTGTCTGCACTAGGACACCCATAGCTCCCGGTCACATCCTCTCTGTAGCTGCACTAGGACCTCCATAGCTCCCTGTCACATCCTCTCTGTGGCTGCTCTAGGACCTCCATAGCTCCATGTCACATTCCCCCTGTGTCTGCACTAGGACACCGATAGCTTCCTGTCACATCCTCTCTGTGGCTGCTCTAAGACCTCCATAGCTCCATGTCACATACTCCCTGTGGCTGCACTAGGACCTCCACAGCTCTTTGTCACATCCTCTTTGTGGCTGCACTAGAACCCCCATAGCTCTGTTTTACATTCCCCCTGTGTCTGCACTAGGACACCCATAGCTCCCTGTCACATCCTCTCTGTGGCTGCTCTAGGACCTCCATAGCTCCTTGTCACATACTCCCTGTGGCTGCACTAGGACCTCCGTAGCTCTCTGTCACATCCGCTTTGTGGCTGCACTAGAACCCCCATAGCTCCGTGTCACATTCCCCCTGTTTCTGCACTAGGACACCCATAGCTCACTGTCAAATCCTCCATGTGGCTGCACTAGGACCTCCATAGCTCCCTGTCACATCCTCTCTGTGGCTGCTCTAGGACCTCCATAGCTCCATATCACATACTCCATGTGGCTGCACTAGGACCTCCATAGCTCCATGACACATTCCCCCTGTGTCTGCACTAGGACACTGATAGCTTCCTGTCACATCCTCTCTGTGGCTGCTCTAAGACCTCCATAGCTCCATGTCACATACTCCCTATGGCTGCACTAGGACCTCCGCAGCTCTTTGTCACATCCTCTTTGTGGCTGCACTAGAACCCCCATAGCTCTGTTTTACATTCCCCCTGTGTCTGCACTAGGACACCCATAGCTCACTGTCAAATCCTCCATGTGGCTGCACTAGGACCTCCATAGCTCCCTGTCACATCCTCTCTGTGGCTGCTCTAGGACCTCCATAGCTCCATGTCACATACTCCCTGTGGCTGTACTAGGATCTCCATAGCTCCCTGTCACATCCTCTCTGTGGCTGCACCAGGACCCCATAGCTCCCTGTCACATCCTTAATGTGGATGCACTAGGACCTCCATAGCTCCCTTTCACATCCTCTCTGTGAGTGTGCTAGGACCTCCATAGCTCCCTGTCACATCCTCTCTGTGGCTGCGCTAGGACCTCCATAGCTCCCTGTTACATCCTCCCTGTGGCTGCACTTTGACCTCCGTAGCTCTCTGTCACATCCTCTTTGTGGCTGCACTAGAACCCCCATAGCTCTCTGTCACATCCTCTCTGTGGCTGCTCTAGGACTCCAATAGCTGCATGTCACATCCTTCCTGTGGCTGCACTAGGATCTCCATAGCTCCCTGTCACATTCTCTCTAAGGCTGCGCTAGGACCTTCAAACCTCCATTTCACATCCTCTCTGTGGCTGTACTAGGACTTCCATAGCTCCCTGTCATATCCTTCCTGTGGATGCACTAGGACCTCCATAGCTCCCTGTCACATTCTCTCTGTGAGTGCGCTAGGACCTCCATAGCTCTCTGTCAGATCCTCACTGTAGCTGCGCTAAGACCTCTATAGCTCCCTGTCACATCCTCTTTGTGGCTGCACTAAGACCTCCGTAGCTTCCTGTCACATCCTTAATGCGGATGCACTAGGACCTTCATAGACCCCTGTCACATCCTCTCTGTGAGTGCACTAGGACCTCCATAGCTTTCTGTCACTTCCCCCCTGTTTTTGCACTAGGACATCCATAGCTCCCTGTCACATCCTCTCTGTGGCTGCTCTAGGACCTCCATAGCTCGCTGACACATCCTTCCTGTTTCTGCACTAAGACCTCCATATCTCTTTGTCACATCCTCTTTGGCTGCACTAGAACCTTTATAGATCTGTGTCACATCCTCTCTGTGGCTGCTCTAGGACCTCTATAGCTCCCTGTGACATCCTTTCTGTGGTGCACTAGCACCTCCATAGCTCCCTGTCACATCCTTCCTGTTGCTGCTGTAGGACCTCCATAGCTCCCTATCACATCCTTCCTGTTGCTGCTGTAGGACCTACATAGCTCTCTGTAACATCCTCTCGGTGGATCAACTAAGACCTGCATAGCTCCCTGTCACATCCTCTGTTTGGCTGCACTAGGACCTCCATAGCTCCCTGTCACATCCTTCCTGTTGCTGCTGTAGTTCCTCCATAGCTCCCTTTCACTTCCTCCCTGTTGCTGCTGTAGGACCTCTATAGCCACCGGACACATTTACGATTCTGGAATTTAATAAGGCTCTTAGTGCCTCATTTAATTCCAAGCCTGCAACTCGATCGCAGATTGATGAATGTCTCTGGGTGTGTTGCAGGCTCCCGTTCTCCGATTGCGATGTTATTCAATTGAGCAAGGGCGCAAGTTAAGGCCCGAAGCCTCAAGCTCGTAAATCCCTCCTGCGGCAGCAAAGTGTTAAGGGGCTGGCCGAGATACAATCGGTTGTTACAATCCAATCGTGATATAATGTAATGTGTCATAGGCCTCTTAGTCAATACAATGTGGTATAGACGCAGATGATTGACAGAGGGTGATTATAAATTTGCATTCCACCCACCCATGCGTTGACTGTGTTGTATTTTCTTTCGAAGTAGCATGCAGGTCCCAGAGTTGGTGGGTTTTGAGAGTAAGAGAGAGAGTAGGAGAGTTTGGAGAGAAGTAATTTGGGATTTTGTTCATTTATATTCTATTACATGCGATTTTAAACTTTATTCTTGATTCACATATTTACAGATTACACATAATTGCAATACACATAATTTAAACACACATAGAGTAAGGTCACTCCATAAAAACTCCCCTGATCCCATCATCTGAACACAACACTTTCATCCAGTTCTCCTCTGAATCATTCAATTGTTCATTCGCAAACTTCAGATAGGCCTGTACATGTGCATTCTTGAGCAGGGGGACCTGGATGGCACTGTAGAATTTCAGTTCTTCACAGAGTAGTTTATTACTAATTGTTTTCTTGGTGACTATGGTCCCAGCTGCCTTGAGATCATTAACAGGATCCTCCTGTGTAGTTCTGGACTGATTCCTCAGCTTCCATTTGCGAATAACCGCACAACTGTTGTCACCTTCTCACCAAGCTGCTTGGCGATGGTCTTGTAGCCCATTCCAGCCTTATGTAGGTCTACAATCTTGTCCCTGACATCCTTGGACAGCTCGTAGGGCTTGGCCATGGTGGAGAGAATGGAAACTACATGATTGATTGCATCTGTGGACAGGTGTCTTTTATACAGTTAAAAAGCTTAGATTAGGAGTACTCCCTTTAAGAGAATGCTCCTAATCTCAGCTCGTTACCTGTATAAAGGCACCTGGGAGACAGAAATCTTGCTGATTGAAAGGGGATTGAATACTTATGTCCCTCACTGACCTGCAAATGAATTTATAACTTATTTTGACATGGTTTTTTCTTGTTTTCTTTTTGTTATTTTGTCTCTCACTGTAAAAACACACCTACAATTAAAATTATAGACTGATCATTTCATTGTCAGTGGATAAACTTTCAAAATCAGCAGGGGATCAAATACTTTTTTCCCTCACTGTATATATATATACAGCAACACTTATTTGTATTAATCCTTATTTTCTTTTTAGGATTATGATGGAGGGAGGAGAGAGGAGGGGAGAGGAGTGGAGAGGTGGAGAGGAGGAGAAAAGGAGAGGCGAGGAGGAGAGAGAGTAGAGAGAGGTGGCCCTGGGGAGTATTAATGGAGAGGAGGAGGGGATGAGGAGTAGTGAAGTAGAGGAGGTGGAGGAAGAGGTGGAGTAGGAGATGGAGGGGAAGGTGGAGGAGGTGGAGGAGGAGGAAGCGGAGGTGATGGAAAAGGAATGTGGAGAAGGAAGACATATACCTCTCTTTTATCTCTTTTTGCATCAAGGAGGTGTGGGTCAAGTGGCAAGCCAGAGGCGGGGGCTCCATCGGAGCAGGAGGTGGAGAAGCAAGCCCCTGCCCAGCAGAAACTGGTGCAGTGGGAGGAGGAAGGAAGAGGACCTGGGGGAACTGGCTATGAGAAAGATGTCATATGGCTAGTGGGGTCACTATCTGGCCCTCTGGCCACACCACTGAGATCCCACCCCACCACCCCCCTCCTCCAAAGACTGATGCTGTCGCCAGGGCCCTCCAACTGGAGTGGTGTCAGTGGCCCGCCACCACCTTCTCCCCCCCACAGCAGGATTGCAAGTACTAATGTGGTAAGTGGGGTTCCTCAATGTTCAGTATTAGGTCCTCTCCTTTTTAACATATTTATTAATGACTTAGAGATAGGATTGGAGTGTGGTGTCTCCATTTTCGCTGATGACACGAAGTTGGGCAAGGTAATTATATCAGATAATGATGTGCTTTCCCTCCAAAGGGATTTACATAAAATTGAGGAATGGGCATCTAAATGGCAGATGAGATTTAATACGAATAAATGTAAGGTTATGCATCTGGGAAGGAAAAATAGCCATGCAATTTATAATCTTAATGGAGCAAATCTAGGTGTATCAGATATTGAAAGGGATTTGGGAGTGCTTGTGGACAACCACCTAGGTAACAGTGCTCAAAGCCAAGCAGCAGCTGCAAAGGCAAATAAAATATTAGCATGTATTAAGAAGGGTATAGAAGCCAGGGAAGTAAATATAATTCTGCCACTATACAAATCCCTAGTACGCCCTCATTTGGAATATGGAGTACAATTTTGGGCACCACTTCATAAAAAGAACATTTTAGAGCTGGAAACGGTACAGAGGAGTGCAACAAAACTAATAAGGGGAATAGAGGGACTAAGTTATGAAGAAAGACTAACCAAATTAAACTTATTTTCTCTAGAAAAAAGGCGTCTAAGAGGAGATATGATTACCTTATATAAATACATCCAGGGTCAGTATAAAGATTTGTCAAGGGAGCTTTTTGTGCCAAGAGGTTTTCAACTGACAAGAGGACATCCCTTTGAGGTTAGAAGTAAAAAGATTCCACCTCAAAGAAAGAAAAGGGTTCTTCACAGTAAGGGTGGTTAATCTGTGGAATTCTCTACCAGAGGAGGTGGTGACAGCGGATTCGATAGATAACAATAAAAGGGGACTGGATATTTTTCTAATTAAAAAGGGAATTCAGGGTTATCATGGATAATTAGAAAGACAGTATTGATCCAAATTTTTTAAATTTCCCTTTTAGACGATTGGCTAAGTCTCGCTTGTTTTTTTTTTTCTGTTTGCCTTCCTCTGGATTAATTAATAATTAAAAAAATAAATAAATAAATAATTGATTAATAATGAATTAACAAGTAATGAATTTATAGTTAATCCGAATATTGCAGATCAGAGGAGATCTTAAAAGGTTGAACTTGATGGACTGAAAGTCTTTGTTCAACCTTAAATACTATGTAACTATTTAACTATGTAACATGTCCTCCACTAAAATCCAAAGGCAAATGTAAATACACAAAGTGACCTAAGACCAATAAAATAGTCACATGGAGTATGGTAAATCAGAGCACCTTTTTGTATATACACCATTACTGTATTATGGAGAGGAGTCCATGTTCTGATTACAATGACATTTATCTTTTTTGCTCCGTTTACAGTTTACTGTAATGTATATAGTACTGTACAGTATTCACAGACTGTACTGTATAACAATTTCTAGAATTGGGTGAATAACCGTTATATTTTAGTATTCTTTTCTTAGATTTTTTTTTTCACTTTCACTCCAATGGTTACAGTAATTCTGTTTCTCGCTCTGTTTGTCAATATGAAACTTGCAACCCAGCTCGTTGCCTCCAAACAGAACAACAAAACATGTTTATTGTTCATTACTGTATCTAGTACTGTACTGTACTGTACAGTATTTAGTCCAGCATTGGAAGATCATCAGGGTCTGCATCCAGGTCTTGTAGGGATACAGTGGGCATAAAAGAGCCGGGTGCCTCAGGTGTGGCAGAGGTAGAAGGAGTGGAAGAGGAAGCAGGACTTGGTCTTTTCTTCTTGAAATACATTGGTATCTCTGTTTGATGTTTTCATTTCCTCCTCTCATTAGAAATGTTGGTGTATGTTAACACGGCCTCATCTTCCGATTCTTTTACATGCAAGGAGCGAACCAAGCATGGGTCGATGTCTTGAAAATAATCCATTGCAGATTTGACCATAATTAGCCCCTCTGCTTTGTTGTTCAAGATAAACTTGCCCTGCACTTCTTCTGCATCTTCTGCATCTGGTATTGTCTCAGCCTCAGGAACAGTCAGCTCCATTAGGTCATCCTCTGTTAATGCAGCAGATCCGCTGTCAATCATTTCTTCAATTTCTTGGATTTCCATATCGTGGAACCCTTCACCATCCACCTTCCTTGCCAACTCCACAGTATCTCTCAAGATCTCTTAGATTGGCTCAATAGACATGGAAGTGTGCTGGTGTACACATTGTGGCCAAAGGTTCTTCCAACATGACTGTTCCTGCTGTAACAGCTTTCATGGCGCTCTCAATGACACCAATGGCAATAGTGTAATCCTTCCAGATTTGTATAAAATTTTCTACACCAGGATCTTGTTCGGTAGCCTGCACAATCCCCTCCATCGAGTACCCTGTGTAGTAGGCCGTAAATGCTTGTATCACCCCTTTATCAAGTGGCTGAATTATGGATGTTGTATTGGGGGGGGCATGTAGAGGACCTCCACGCCATCAGTTTGGTACTCTGCAACATCTGGGTGTCCTGGGGCATTATCCAGTAAGAACAAAACTTTAAATGCCATTTGTTTACTGGCAAGGCATTTTTTAACCTCCACAACAAAACACTTTTTAAACCAATAAAGGAAAAGTGTTCTTGTGGTCCATCCAAAAAACTGGGAGCTGGGACTTATGCTTTCCCTTCAGTTCTTGAGGATTTGCATACTTAAAGACGATGGTAGGCTTTATTATAAATACAGATGCACAGAGCAAAATGGCAAGTCTATCCCGGCCTGACTTAAAGCCTGGTGCTTGCCTTTCCTCTTTACTGATGAACATACGTTGAGGCATTTTTTTCCAAAACAGTGCTGTTTCATCAGCGTTGAACGCCTGCTCAAGTGCATAACCCTTCTCTTTAATAATTTTCCTTAAGTTCTCAGGACATTCTTTTGCTGCCTCTTGGCCGGCAGAGGCTTTTTCTCCTGTAATCTTTACATTACATGGGCCAAATCTTTTTCTGAAACGATGAAACCAGCCTCTGCTAGCATGAAACTCCGTAGAGCTAGACCCTTCACCTTCACCACTCCTTTCTTTTATAGAAGTGTATAAATATATGGCCTTTTCTTTTATTAGGTTGGAATATACTGGAATACCCTTTTTATAGCAATCCTGCACCCACAGAATAACTGCGCTTTCCGCGTGGCAGACATGCGGGTCTCGCACTTGATGCAAAATTTGCGCCCCCCACTGGTGTATCAACTTCTGCAGCAGAACCAATCAAATTTTTACTTCCTTTTTCTTTATATATCTGACTGTAGATGCATTAATGCCATAAAGACGCAAACCTCAGCAATAGACTTTGCTTTACTAAGCATATCCACCATTTCAACTTTTTATTGCAAAGTTTTAACTTGTTTCTGTCTCTTAGAACCACTGGGATCACGTTTTGGATCCATCTTATACAGATATCTGTGTTCTCCATGCAAATCTCACAAGAAAACAGAAAAAAAAGTGAATGTGGAATCCGCAAATGTCAATGCCGGGAATGTCGAGTGTCTACTGTATTTGTTTTGCAATAAATATATTTTTTTCATAATATTTGGGAAAAAGTAGAGCTATTAAAGACATTATTCTCCATAATGGACAAAGGATAAATGTTAACATTTGTGGTCTGCATATGTTATTACCATTCAAAACTGTAAAAGGATTTTCCACAGAAAGATACATCTCATAATTACAGGAAATAAAGATTGAGTTTACCTAAAAATGAAGTGGTCAATTATTCCATTAAGTCTGTTCCATATATGAATTGTATTTTACCAATTAACATTGGTAAAAGCAAAAAAAGCACACGTGTTTACAGATAATTAACCATATAAAAGTGTTTGGGAGTTTCACATAAGGCTTCTGAGAACCTGTGTGACCAGTACTGTGGATCAGGGTAAGATATTTATGTTATAGAGAATATACATGACTAAACTACAGATAAAAGATATACATATATATATATATATATATATATATATATATATATATATATATTTTTTTTTTTTTTTTTTTTATATTAGTTATTGGCTTAATAATATTATAATAATATAATAAGTAATAATAATTTAGAGATTTGTGTCTATTGAATCACTAGTAAAACACATTATATATATACATATTTTTCTCTACAATGATTATATCCATTGATTCTAATCAAAAGAGCTAATAAGTTGTTTGTTTAAATAGAACATGGTGAAGATGAGCTTTAGCACAACTAATTTTTTATGTTATTGATATAAAATATAAGTTATTAAGTATTTATTTGTAGTTGTTATTATGTTATTCATAAATTGGAGAAAAATGTCCTTGTAAGAATCCAAAATCTAACTTTTATTAATATCTGATTAAAATGAGACACACAAAGAAAATGAATTACTAAAAATAAAAGGGTATGGGGTCAGACCGTGGGACATCCCACATCTTCCAGTTAAGGACAGTTTTCTTTGTGTCCCTTATTTTAATCAGATATTATTTTAATCAGATATTAATAAAAGTAAGATGTTATGATAGTATGAGGATTGCCACCTCTGTCAGGCTCTCTTCTTACAAGGACATTTAACTCATTCTCCCTGTGTACGTGAATTTAATTTCCATATTTTCTAAGCTTATTTGGATGGATTTAAATTGGGAAAAGCAATAACTTTTTGGGGTAATCAAATTACTGTTACTTCTTATATCACTCTGGTGTGTTATGATCAGACTCTTAGGGTCAAGGGGGGAACCTTTTGGACCCCATTATCACCAGCCATGCCCGGTCAAAGCTGAATTCAAATGGGACTGTACCATTTTTTATGGGATTAATACAAAGAATATCCATCATGTCCAGGACACCATTAGACTTTAGAACTGTTTAAATTAGTTCTTATTTTCTTTTCATTTATTATTCCTTTTTAACTTAGGTAGGGTTGAGAATTTAATGTTGGGTGTCCATTTTAGTCGTCACCCATTTTAGTATTTATCATTGACTATTCTATTTATGTATTTATTATTTATTTATTTATTTTATTTTATTGCATATAGCTATATAGATGGGCTTTTACAATATTGGGTTTTATAACCTTTTTTTCATAGTCCTTCTATACATACAGGAGTTTGTTATATATATATATATATATATATATATATATATATATACATGTATTTGTTATATTTTCTTATTTGTGGAGCGATTTATTATACATGTTCCATGATTTTCATTAGGGATACTCCACTTTTTATGTATTAATATGTGTATATATACATTTTTTATGTATGTTTCTACATATACATTTTTTAACTTAGCTATTTATTATGTAGTGTATTTTACATGTATTTCATTTTAGATAAATTTATATCTTATATTTTATGCTTAATTTTGCTTTCATCTTATTTTATATCAGCTGCCAATCCAGCTTGAAAAAATAAGAAGCATATAAGTAGTTGGTCTCATTTATTATTGTTGTATCATTTATTATTGTTGTATCATTTATTATTGTTGTATTATTGATGATATTGCTTTGTTTAATATATTTTTTTTATATCACTTTTGTGAGGGTAAATGCACCTTAGTTCACTAGTTCACGTTGCAGAAGTAAGCTGCAGTCTGTATTCTCAGCATTTCAGCTCTCATCAGTGTCCTTTTGCTGAGATACAGAGAAGCCAGAGTCAGACTCTCTGGTAACTTGTCAAAGTGAGTTCTCACATGGTGCAAACAAGGAAGGATTTGTGCAGGGAGAGAGG
Organism: Discoglossus pictus; assembly: GCA_027410445.1. Lineage (NCBI taxonomy): Eukaryota > Metazoa > Chordata > Amphibia > Anura > Alytidae > Discoglossus > Discoglossus pictus. The sequence goes on along the minus strand of CM050172.1, from coordinate 2,120,665 downwards.
AACAGAGCAAAAAGGGCCATTGGAGCATGGGAACAATGCTGTGACTTATAAACCCTAAAGTACACATATGTTTCATGTTTTTCATTGATAAAGACCACTGAGTTGGTCGAAACGCATCTGTAATGGTCATTTTTCATATACATAATTACATAGTTACATAGTAGTTACATAGTAATTGAGGTTGAAAAAAGACTTTCAGTCCATCAAGTTCAACCTTTTTAAGATCTCCTCTGATCTGCAACATGCGGTTTAGTTATTAATTTATTAGTTGTTAATTATTTATTAATAGTATAGTATTTGAGGATGAATAAAAAGTCCATCAAGCTCAACTTTTTTAGATCTCTCTTGATCTTTTTAATATGTGGACATTTGTTATTAATTGTTAATTGATCCAGAGGAAGGCAAACAGAAAAAAAAACCCAGTGAAACTTTGCCAATTGTCTCATAAGGGGGAAAACAAGCAAAATTCCTTCCTGACCCCAGAAACTGGCGATCAAATTTCTCCCTGGATCAATATTCCTTGCTAGTTATCTAGGATAGCCTTGAATGCCCTCTTTATTCAAAAAATATATCTAACCCCTTTTTGAAGTTATCTATCGAATTCGCTGTCACCACCTCCTTTAGTAGAGAATTCCACAGTTTAACCACCCTAACTGTGAAGAACCCTTTTCTTTGTTAAAGGTGAAATCTTTTTTCCTCTAACCTCAAAGGATGTCCTCTTGTCAGTTGAAAATCTCTTGCTACAAAAAGTTCACTTGGCAAAGCCTTATATTGACCCTGGAAGTATTTAAATAACGTAATCATATCCCCTCGTAGACACCTTTTTTCTAGCAAAAATACGTTTAATTTGGTTAGTCTTTCTTCATAACTTATTACTTTTGTTGCCCTCCTCTGTAATTTTTCAAGCTCTAAAATGTCCTTTTTATGAAGTGGTGCCCAAAATTGTACTCCATATTCCAAAGAGGGCGTACTAGGGATTTGTATAGTGATAGAATTATATTTGCTTCCCTTGCTTCTAGACCCTTCTTAATACATGCTAATATTTTACTTGCCTTTGCTGCTGCTGATGGGGATTGAGCGCTGTTACCTAGGCGGTTGTCCACAAACACTCCCAAATCCCTTTCAATATCTAATACCCCTAGTTTTGCTCCATTAAGATTATAAATTTCATGGCTATTTTTCCTTCCCAAATGCATAACCTTACATTTATTTGTATTAAATCTCATCTGCCATTTAGCCGCCCATTTCTCTAATTTATGCAAATCCCTTTGTAGAGAAAGTACATCATTATCTGATTTAATTACCTTGCACAACTTAGTGTCATCATCAAAAATGGAGACCCTACGTTCAAGTCCTACTTCTACGTCATTAATAAATATGTTAAAAAGGAGAGGACCTAATACTGAACCCTGAGGAACCCCACTTACAACATTAGTCCAATCGGAGTATGTTCCATTTACAACAACCCTTTCCTTCCTGTCTTTTAGCCATCTCTCAATCCATGAGCAGATATTAACTACAATTCCTGTATCCCTTAGTTTGCTCAAAAGTCTCCCATGAGTCACTGTATCAAAAGCCTTTGCAAAATCCAAAAAGACTACATCCACTGAGTTGCCCTGATCCAAGTTCCTTCTAACCTCCTCATAGAAACTAATTAGATTGGTCGTACATGACATTTCCTTCATAAATCTGACTGCTACCTATGATCTTGTTTAAATAGACATATTCTTGTATTCTGTCTCTTATTAACCCTTTTAAAAGCTTCCCAACTACAGATGTAAGGCTCACTGGTCTATAATTCCCCAGATTTGCTCTTGCTCCCTTGTTAAATATAGGTTTCACCTCTGCTTTTCTCCAGTCATCTGGTCAAGACCCTGTAGTGAGTGAGTCTTGAAAGATTAGATATAATGGTTTGGCTATTACAGAACCCAGCTCCCTCAGTACCCTTGGATGTATTCCATCAGGACCTGGGGCTTTATTAACATTTATTTTCTCCAATCTCTTTTGGATTTCTTCCTGTGTTTAACAACTTTTTAGTGATGGTAGTGTAGCCCCATTATGTTGTGGTGTCCCAACCACTGGTACCTCCCTTGTGTATACCGAAGAAAATAACCTATTTAGCTCATCTGCCTTTTCCTGGTCAGTAATTATCAGACGACCAAAGTCACATTGGAATGTTCCTATAGCTTCCTTCCTCACCTTCTTCCCATTAATATATTTAAAAAATATTTTAGGGTTAGTCTTACTTTCCATTGCAACTGACTTCTCATTTTCTTTTTTAGCCAGTCTAATAGCCCTTTTGCAAGCCTTGTTGATTTCCTTATAGTCACATAAAGCTGCCTCTGTTCCCTCCTTCTTGTATAATTTAAATGCACGTTTCTTTTTCCTCATCATGATCTTTAAGTCATTGTTAAGCCACATGGGATATGATTTACTCCTATTCATTTTATTTCCACATGGTACATGCCGATGAGTATGTTTGTTTATTTAGTAAGGATCTGAATGTTGTCCATTTATTTTCAGTATTTTTCCCTGTAAGTTCTTTGTCCAAGTCTATATGTAGTATTGCTGCCCTTAGCCCATTAGTTAGCCTTTTAGTTTTTGTTGGCCCCCTATTTTGTTTTTGTGCAACTCATATTTACATTGATTGACATTGAAGAGCTCAGAAAGGGACTAAGGACATTTACAGTACTGCACATTAGCCCATCTTGTTTCAAACACCAGCGTTGTTGTTTTTTTTGTAGCCCATTATGCGTTAACGATTTGCTACATAGGGGTCTATAGTGTGGTATGCTCGGCAAAATAGCAATTTTATATGTTGTTTGCCATTATTGATCTGTGAGCATCCCCAATTACTCCACTGTCATTATATGAAATAGAGGACACTGCTACAGAAATACAAAGATTTCCATTTTTTAGGTTGTGTACTAAATGTACCTCAGTACTTTATGAGGTCATACAATGTGAGTGTACTTCTTCATTGTTTTTTTGTATAATAAACCTATCTATTGACCTAAACTATTGGAATCCTTCTGCACTTCCTTGTTCCACTATCCTTTTCTGTGTTTCATATTGCAAGGACACTTTTGGATGGTGCCCTGTTTTGAGGGAGCTGCGTGGATTCCTGTAAGAAAGAAATATATTCCGGGACAGGAGAAAGAAGAAAAAAACACAAATCCCACTTTTTGGAGACTTCGGTTCAATTGTGATATACTGGATTGACCCCAATAATTTGCTCTCTTTGAGGGAATGGACGTCGCTCTTTAAGAAATATCATCTGAACTGGAAGGTATCATTTGGTCACTTATTGTTGAGGATTGTCTCAATGATGATCATATATTATTATTATTATTATTATTATTATTATTGTTATTATTTATTTATTTTTAGCAATAATAATTTTTTATTTTCCAATGTTCAGTTTTTATATTTTTCTGATTGAAACCAGTGTGGGAACAGTGCACCTGAATTTGTCTTAAACATTTCCTTTTTGGGGGTGTTCCTGACTATTTTGTATGAAGGGAAATGTTGGTTGGAAACACTCCAAATGCAGAACCATCTAGATTATAAAAAAACAGCTAGGTTAAATATTTGAATTATTAGTGATGCAGGATTCACTCTTTGAATAATGCACAAAAAGAATGTTTGAAAAAATATTACTAATTTTATATCCAAGGGATCTGAAGCAGCTTCCAGGAACTAAGCCAAAAACAGCAATATACAGCCAAACACAAATACAAACCATTTTTACCCCCTCTCCAGAAAATTACAGAACAAATTGGAGAAACTTATTTAGTAGAAGTCTTGATGCACAGATCATCTCAAGGATCTTAGGGGCATACAAGACAAATACCCGATACAAAGAAAGTCAAGTGCCAAAGAAGAATCTCAGGAGTTTAACAAATGTAAAAGTAAACTATGGAAAATATTAAATAAATTATTCTGTTAAGGTAACTCAGTGCTAATGTTACAGTTAAATAAATATCTTTATTAATATATTAGGACATTATCCATGATAAAATATATCTATTATCAAAAAAAATGTTCTCTCAATTCAAAGTGAAAAGATTTGGGGAAGAACAATGGTTTCCTTTGAGACTGCACTAATTGTTTTTAATGGTTTTTGAAATTTAGGAAAATACCATAGTTCTCTTTGACCTTACAGAGAGTATTCCTACGTTCCAAACAAAACTGCTTTTGGTATAACCAATCTATTCTTGCCACAACTTTTATTCATTAAGTAAATAAAAAATCATGGACATGTATATAAAGGATAATAAGCAGAGAAATGTATACAAATCACCATAAGACATCCAAAGTGATTATTTTTTAAAAACATAAACATAATTCTGATTCAGAAAATAATCAACATAATCAATTAAGCAAGACTAAAACTACCTATTTAGAAACAGCCAATAAAAAATGAGACCGTCATCATTACGATAGTAAAACATGGAGGTTACATTTCAATCAATTAGAGTTTGGAGGTCCGATATGCGATACGACTTGAAAAACACAAAATAATGAAACCTAATGCTGATACTGTTATAGTCCATGTGGGTGGCCTGATACGTATTAACTCATTGATTTCCGAGATAGATATAACCCCAAGATGAAGCATAAAATAAAATAAAATATTTTTTTATTACTAATTTACGAGCTTGAGACTGTTGTGCAATTAATGTCTTTCATCACTTTCCCATCAGTTACAGTGCAGTACTGATTTTTATTTGCTTTAACAGTGCTTAGATCAGGTGTTTAACCCCTCTTTGGGTCCTCTCTAGCACTCGTAGGATTTTCTTTTACATTTGCAATTTACGGGTGTGAAAACATTTGCGGGCTTGAGGAATTTTTGCAATTGAATAGTGATTTGCAATTTAAGCTATCGGAAGTCTTGCAGCCGTAAAAGATCAAAGACTTCGAGAGGCTGTAAATTCGGGTTTTAACAACCGCAAGGATTTCAAGGCCTAAATCCATAACACATTTGTAGCCCGCAAAAATACTCCAATTGAATAGCAAACTAGCTTACGGGCTCCATTGCGGGCTCCAGTAACTTACTATTGCTCAATTGAATCATGCTCATAGTCTGTAATTATTTTGATATTATAGAAGCATTTTCTAAAATAAGGACAGAGCTGGATACCTTTATTATATTTGATTGTTTGGTGCCTGCACTGAGTACCCCAACTGTTACTGGTGGGCTTCCTGTTGCACTGATTAGGTGGCCTCAATAGTATATGTATTTGCCTCTACTCAGCCAGTCAAGATTCATATTAAACTATTTTTATTACACATCCTTGAACAAACAGGTGGTTGTGATCAAATCACTTTACTTAGCACTTAAAGACTTATATTGACTCTTACATAGTCAAGAAACCCTTCACAAGTCATCCTAAAAAATAATAACATGATTTAATGCAATTTAAAATCTTAATGGAGCAAATCTAGGGGTATCAGATATTGAAAGGGATTTAGAAGTTCTTGTGGACAACCACCTAGGTAACAGTGCTCAATGCCAAGCAGCAGCTGCAAAGGCAAATAAAATATTAGCATGTATTAGGAAGGGTATAGAAGCCAGGGAAGCAAATATAATTCTGCCACTATACAAATCTTTAGTACGCCCTCATTTGGAATATGGAGGACAATTTTGGGCACCACTTAATAAAAAGGACATTTTAGAGCTGGAAAAAGTACAGAGAAGGACAACAAAACTAATAAGGGGAATGGAGGGGCTAAGTTATGAAGAAATAATAACCAAATTAAACTTATTTTCTCTTAAAAAAAGGCGTCTAAGAGGAGATATGATTATCTTATATGAATACATACAGGGTCAGTATAAAGATTTGTCAAGGGAGCTTTTTGTGCAAAGAGGTTTTCAACTGACAAGAGGACATCCCTTGAGGTTAGAAGTAAAAAGATTCCACCTTAAAGAAAGAAAATTGTTCTTCACAGCAAGGGTGGTTAATCTGTGGAATTCTCTATCAGAGGAGGTGGTGACAGCGGATTCGATGGATAACTTTAAAAGGGGACTAGATTTATTTCTAATTAAAAAGGGAATTCTGGGTTATCATGGATAATTAGAGAGACAATATTGATCCAGGGAGAAATCCGATCGCCAGTATCTGGGGTCAGGAAGGATTTTTTTTTTCCCCTTTGAGATAATTGGCTAAGTCTCACTAGGGTTTTTTTCTGTTTAAAAATAAAAGGATTAATAATTAATTAACAATTAATTAATTCATATTTAATCCGCATATTGCAGATCAGAGAAGATCTTAAAAGGTTGAACTTGATGGACTGAAAGTCTTTTTTCAACCTTACTTACTATGGGCCTCATTCTATTATCGGCCGTAGGAGATGCGGGGCAGCAAGGACCGGCCGCAGGCTATTTGCCTATTCTATTCCCTTCCATTCCGGGGGCTCCGGCAGGCTCCCTTGCGGCCGCACGCGCTGGAGTAAAGCATTGGATCTTAAATGTCCGCAAGAGTTTCGGCCGCAAGAAAGCCCCGGTTGCTATTCAATTGCTCCGGGAACCCTCTCTGCAAGGCTAAAAACGAGCCGCAGCTTACTTGCAGCAAAAAGGTCCCGCAGGCACACAAATAAGCACATAATAAAGCCATCCTGCGTTCTGAGTAGACTATAAAGTGATTGTAGGTGTTAGCATTAATAGCACAACATTCCCCTACACGCAAATCCGTAAATAATGTTTTTTTTAATTTATGTCACATATCCATGTAAAAAGTCCAGAGGGCTTGGAGCACCTCAGACCCGCCCACGCTGCTGCCGGAAAATAAACAGTTAATTAAATCTCGGATTTGCTTGAGAGGGGGTTGCTATTAATCCTCATGTCCCCCATTATGATCCCTAGCATTTACAGAGCTTTACAGTGCCGTCTTGAATTTATTTTGGCTTTTAAAGTTTTCTGAGCTTACGGCCGGTTGCAAGATATGCGGCCGGCCGTAAGGGGATATCCTTGGGGTGCCTTCTATTTGAATTGCAAACTAACGGGAGCCCCGCATGGAATCGCAGCTTTGCGGCCGATTTACGGCCGATAATAGAATGAGGGCCTATGTAACTATGTATCTAAATGTATAAAGCATTAAAAAAATACATTAAAATAAATGATTTTGTGTAAAATCTGGTGGCAGTCAGCCTAATAAGTAATTCACATTATTTTACATTATATCTATTTCTTATTTGCAGGTGTCTGCTATGGACAGAATGCAGCTCTCTGAGCAACTTTGCTATTTCTTTTGGGATTTAAATAGCACTTCTGACCTTGAAAGCATAACTACAAAGCCTGATGGACCTTCCATACTTCAGTATACCAGTTTTGTGTTGTCTGTTCTTTGTTGTGTCATTGGACTGGTTGGAAATGTTATTGTCATCTATATCAGTGGATTTAGACTGAAGGGGAGCAAATCGAGAATCTGGTTTTTGAACTTGGCGGTTGCAGATTTAGTTTTTTTACTGTTCCTGCCAATCAATGCTACCTCTGAACTAAAGGGGTATTGGTCCTATGGTTTGTATGCATGTAAACTGTATCATTTTCTCTCCAACATTAATATGTATGCCAGTATTTTCATTATTACAGCTCTAAGTATTGATCGTGTGCTGGCTGTGTCTAAACCGATATGGTACCAACAATCATTATCTCCGCAAGTCAGTTATGTCACCTGTGGATTGATTTGGGCAGTAACAATAATAGCCAGTCTACCAGCATTTATAATGAGCAATCAACATATAATTAGTAATGAAACTCAATGCATTTTGGGCTATACTGAACACAGTAAAAGTGAACACAATATTATAGAAAATATTATTACAGATAGTGATTACGAAAGTTACGAGGCAACTGAAGAATACGGCAATGAAGATATCATGTCTTTCACTTTTAATCCAATATTTGATGGAAATAATGAAAGCGATCTTCAAACAGTTGGACCCAGCTTCCTCAAGACTTTCAATTTTCTTTTAACTTCTTTTACAAATGACTGTATTGACATTATTCCTTCCTCTAGAGAACAATGTAGTGGTTTTGACAGTTGTGCTAAAGATGATGAAGTAACACAGTGGGATGTGATGATGCTGAGAACACAAAGGATTCTGATCCCTCTTATAGTGATGGGTTACATGATTCCTTTATGTGTTATTATAATCTGTAATTGTATCATTGCTCTGAAAGTAAGGAAATCCCAGACAATTAAACCTTCAACACTTTATAGAATAATAGTTACAGTTGTAATCGTCTATTTCGTAACCTGGACACCATTAAACATAGCGCAGGTTATATACTTGGTGGCTGCTCGTGATATGAACTTCCCACTAATGTTTAAGATCAATGTTATTTTGCCCCTTTTGTCTAGCATTGCTTATTCCAACAGCTGTCTAAATCCCATTGTGTATGTATTTGTTGGTAAAAAGGTAAGGAGAACAATTAGCGATATAACGACCAGCTTAAGAAAGTTGACTTCAACAACAAATTCATAATATTTACATAAATATAAAAACAGAGTCTAACTATCAAATAGTACATATAAAATAAATAGTACATTTGTGCTCATGTTTAAATGTCTAAAAAAAGTTAAAAAATTAAAATACTTATTTCCTGCTCAGAATTCCAAGAAATACAGTTATTACACTGCATTCTGGGAACCTGGGCAGGGACATGCAAATGTGCCCACAAATGCTTCACCCTTTAATCCAATACTATTTCAAACATGGCTCCTTTTCATTATATGCCTGCTATATTACACAGCTTTAAGCAAAGCACAGGATGGATTATGCATAAGCCAGGAAGCATGCACGCATAATAACAAACACATAATACATGTATCAGAAATGTAAGAAAACAAACATGCCTTCAGTATTAGTGTGCCTACGCAATATTATTCCCATACCCAACTGCAAAATAAATGGCAGTATCCTAGCCCCATAAAACATAGACAGTATAACTACTCAAGGTTGATTTCTGTGACAGAAGTAATCTAATAAAATGACTTAGGCATCTTAGGTCAGTGGTTGAGACTCTTTTTACTGACCCAGGAGGCCCGGGAGGTCTTCTACATGTGGCTGTACATCTGCTCAGACTTGGTTTCTTTTAGCATTTTTCTATGCTTATGAAGACATTTCTTGTTACCTTAATATGTGTTATTTGAATTAAATGCAATCTGGAAATATATAGAGAAATAAAGGTATTTAAAAAAATAATTTTCAACTTTGTGTTTACAGCCATTCAAAATTCCACTCATATTAAAATATTGTTTTTATTTTTTTTAATTAATGCATTTTTATCTAACAACACCCATGGTCAACATAAGGTTAGACAACTCTATCTATTGAATATGCCAATCCAAGAAATGTATAATTGGCTAGATCAAAAGAAATTCATCTTCACGCTTGCGACAAATCGCAGTTTGACAACTACGAGTGATTGCTGCGCTGCGCATGCGGCCAGTCGCACACACGCCCCCAGATAGTTGCGCATGCGCACGAGCAGCCACCCGTGTGCGCAACAGGAGGGAGAGAAGGGAGTAAGAGAAACAGAGGAGGGGGTGAGACACATGGAAAGGAGGGGGTGAGACACACAGGGAAGGAGGGGGTGAGACACACAGGGGAGGAGGGGGTGAGACACACAGGGGAGGAGGGGAGAGAGAAACACAGGGGAGTGAGAGGAGGGGGAAGAGAGACAGGGGAGGGAGATTAGGTAGAGGACACATAGGTGAGGGAGAGAAGGGGGGAGACATACAGAGGAGGAAGATGATGGGTGATAGACACAGGGAAGGGGGAGAGACACAAGGTAGGGAGAGGAGGAGGGAGACACACAGAGGAGTGAGAGGAGGGGTGATAGACACAGGAAAGGGAGAAGAGGGGGGAGAGACACAGTAGGGGAGGGAGAGGAGAGGGGGCGACACATGGGAGTGAGAGGAGGGGAAAGAGACACTGGGGAGTGAGAGGAGGGGGAAAGATACACGGGGAGGCAGAGGAGGGGGAGACACAGGGGAGTGGGAGAAGGGGGAGACACAGGGGAGTGAGAGGAGGGGGGAGACACAGGGGAGTGAGAGGAGGGGCAAAGAGACACAGAGGAGGTAGAGGAGGGGGGAAGATACAGAGTAGTCGTGAGACACACATGGGAGGAGGGGGAGAGACAAACAGGAGGTAGAAAGAGACACAGAAAAGTGAGAGGAGGGGGAAGACACACAGATGAGAGAGAGGAGGTGGGAAACACAGAGGAGGTAGAAGAGGGGGAGAGACTCAGAGTATGGAGAGGAGGGCAGAGAGACACAGGGGAGTGAGAGGAAGGGGAGAGACACAGAGGAGGGAGAGGAGAGGGGGGGGACACAGGGGAGGGAGAGGAGGTGGGAGATAAAGGGGAGTGAGAGGAGGGGTGAAGAGACACAGAGGAGGGAGAGGAGAGGGGTAAATACAGAGTAGTGGGGAGACACATGGGGAGGAGGGGGAGAGACACATGGGAGGAGGGGGAGAGACACAGAGGAGGGGGTAAAGAGACACAGAAAAGTGAGAGGAGGGGGAAGACACACAGATGAGAGAGAGGAGGGGCGAAACACAGAGGAGGTAGAGGAGGGCAGAGAGACACAGGGGAGTGAGAGGAGGGGGGAGAGACACAGTGGAGGGAGAGGAGAGGGGGGGCACAGGGGAGGGAGAGGAGGCGGGAGAGACACAGGGGAGTGAGAGGAGGGGGAAGAGACACAGAGGAGGGAGAGGAGGGGGGAGACACAGAGGGGAGTGAGAGGAGGGTGGAGGAGACACAGGGGAGGGAGAGGAGGGGGAGACACACAGAGGAGGGAGATGAGGGGTGATAGACATAGGGAAGGGGGGAGAGACACAGGAAGGGAGGGAGAGGAGAGGGGGGGAGGGGGAGACACACCGGAGTGAGAGGAGGGACAAGAGACACAGGGTAGTGAGAGGAGGGGGAACAAGAGACAAAGGGGAGGGAGAGGAGGGGATGACACAGGGGAGGGAGAGGAGGGGGAAACACAGGTGAGGGAGAGGAGGTGGGAAGAAAGACACAGAGAAGTGGGGAGACACACAGGGGAGGAGGGGGAAGGGACACAGGAGGGGGAAGAGACAAAGAGGAGAGAGAGGAGGTAGAAAATGCAGAGGAGGGAGAAGAGGGGGCGAGAGACCCAGGGAGGGAGAGGATGTCGGAAAGAGACACAGGGGAGGGGTAGGAGGGGGGAGACACAGGGGAGTGAGAGGAGGGGGAAAGAGACACAGGGGAGGGAGAAGAGGGTGGAAACACAGGGGAATGAGAGGAGAGAGGAAGAGACACAAGGGAGGGAGAGGAGGGGGAAAGGGCCAGAGATGGGGGAGAGAGAGACAGAGGAGAGGGGACACAATGGGGAGGAGGGGGGAGACAAACATAGGAGTGGGAAGAGACACAAAGGAGTGAAAGGAGGGGGAAAGAGACACAAGGGAGGGAGAGGAGGGGAGACACAGACAGGGGAGTGAGAGGAGGGGAGAAGAGTCACAGGGGAGGGAGAGGAGAGGAAAGAGACAGAGGGGGGGACATAGACACAGAGGAGGGGAAGACACAGACAGGGGAAGAGTGGGGAGACACACAGGGGAGGAGGGGGAGAGACACAGAGGGGGGAGACACAGGGTAGGGAGAGGAGGGGGAAGACACACAGAGGAGAGAGAGGAGGGGGAGACACAGGGGAGGGAGAGGAGGGGGAGAGACCCAGGGTAGGGAGAGGAGGGGAAGAGACACATGGGAGGGAGAGGAAGGGAAAGGGACAGAAAGGGGGAAGAGAGACACAGAGGAGGCGGACACACAGGGGAGGAGAGGGGAGAGACACTGGGGAGGATGGGGAGACACACAGGAAAGATGAGAGGGAAAGAGACACAGGGGAGGGAGAGGAGGGGGGAAGAGACACAGGGGAGGGAGAGGAGGGAAAGAGACACGGGGGAAGAAACACAGGGAAGGGAGAGGGTGGAAGAAACACAGGGGAGGGAGAGGGGGAAAGAGGCACAGGGTAGGGAGAGGAGAGGGAAAGAAATACAGGGGAGGGAGAGGGGGAAGAGACACAGGGGAGGGAGAGAGAGGAAGAGACACAGGGAGAAGAGACAAAGGGGAGAGGGGGCAAAGACACATGGGAGGGAGAGGGGGAGAAACACAAGGGAGGGAGAGGGGCAGAAAAAGAGACACAGCGTTGGGGGTAAGACACAGGGAGGAAGTAGGGAGGGGAGAGGCTCGCAATGAGCACCAAAGGCTCTCACTGTAAGGCCTGCAATGAGTGCCAAAGGTGCTCATCGCGAGGCAGGCAGGTTAGAGATGGGGGGAGATGTGGCACGCAGCAGTGCCAGGCTTCAAATTGTATTGCCGTCATTTTTGATATATATATATCACATATTATAATTGTCCAACTACGATTCGTCATCACGCTGTTTGCGTTGTGCGTACGACTTAGCGATGAGCACCGCAGGCGAAGCGAGGAGAGCCGTTAAACCGTAGCACTTTGGCAATGAGCGGCGCAGGCGCTCATTGCCGGCGAGCCTCGCGTAGCGAGGTAAGCCGTAAAACTGTAGCACTTTGCCGTAGCACTTTGGCGCCGAAGGCGCTCCTTGCCAGCAACTGAGGACCCTCGCGAAGCGAGGGCCTCAGTTGCTGGCTTGGAGCGCCACAGGCGCTCCATGCCAGCACCTGAGGACCTCGCAAAGTGAGGTCTTCAGTTGCAGCAACTGCGACCCGTGCAAAATTCACAACACAAATTCCCAACCCAAAGAACTGCGAATCTCGCAAAGTTCACGTCGCAACACATTACGACACTCGCAAACAACATACGACACACGTTCACACACATTACACAATACATACACAAAGCACATACATAAAAACCTTACCTACACAAACAGGAAGCACCCAGGACCTCAAAAAGGCAACTTACAACTTAATTGCACTCAAAATAAAAGAGTTTAGACACTAAATAATTTGTTAAGCGACACAAAAAATGGCCGACGAATAAAACGAAAACGAGGCTACACACGCAAACACCATACGAGACACGTTACCACACATTACGACCTCGCAAACATCGGACGCAACACGCCGACATACAAACATTTAAAACTTAAGAAATACACACAACAAACACATAAAAAGCTTACCTACAGCAAGAGGAACCAGCCAGCACCTCAAAAAAAACAAGTTACACCTACATTTAAATCAAAATAAAACACTTTAGACACTAATACCATCGCTAAGCGAGAGAAAAAATGGCCGACGAACAAAACGAAAACGAGGCTTCAGACGTAACTACACTACACTTACTCGCAATAATGAAACACATACTATGCGCAACGTATCACAATCATAATTAACACCATTTTGAACAGTAATACGCAGAAAATGGCGGATGGAACGCAAATTGTAAGCTGGAACGCAAATAGCGCATGCGTATTGCGTTCTAACGGTCTCACTTTCCAGAACTTTCTACAAGTTTATAAATACTGCCTATTTCACACAAAAAAATACATTTCTCCTCAGGTGATGAACGGAGTGACTTCTGAGATAACTGCTGCTTTTACTTGAGAAGACAATTCTTTACTAATTTACTACTTTGCATTGTGCAAATTACAACTGAGAGGTAAGCTATAATATATTACATTTTATTATCAGGACAGGTCAAACAAATAAAAAAAAAAACTAGGATTTATGTAGTGACATATATGGCACATTTATGTGTATAGGCTCACAAAAAAAAATACGGTTCATTTAACAAAACAACAAAAAAACATAATTCAATATTAAACAGAGGTTTATGTATAGTGACATGTGACACGCACATATATGTCTATAATGTATAGTGACATGTGACACGCACATATATGTCTATAATGTATAGTGACATGTGACACGCACATATATGTATAGAATGTATAGTGACATGTGACACGCACATATATGTGTATTGCCCCTGCATAGTGACATGTGACACGGACATATATGTGTATAATGTATATTGACATGTGACACACACATTTATGTGTATTGCCCCTTCATAGTGACATGTGACATGGACATATATGTGTATAATGTATAGTGACATGTGACGCGCACATTTATGTGTATTGCCCCTTCATAGTAACATGTGACACGCACATTTATGTGTATTGCCACTGCAACAAAATTAGCTTAAAACAAAATCAGTAAACAACTACATTTAAATGACATTATATGTCATGTATGTCACACGCACATATATGTGTATCATCTATAGTTACATCTCACACACACAGACATTTATGTGTGTTGGAAAAAAAAATATAAGGTTAATTTAACCATTTAAATATGAGTCATGTATACTGATATGTCACACGCACACAAAATAATTACATTAAACTATGGAATGTGCTTCATGTATGTGACATATGTGTGTAGCCCCCACCAAAAAATAAGGGCAATTGAAAATAATTACAGAAGAATATTTAAATGACATTAATTTAGTGCAATTCAATAGATCATACAAAGCTGAATCTTTCTATTTCTTTTAATATTCAAACAGACTCTGCATCAACAGCGTCACTCAACAATTTGCACCGTGCATTGTGAAGCACAATCCCTTTTAAAGAACACCAACAAAGAACAACAGGTAAGATACAACAAGACATTACATGCTCAAAAGGCCATGCTTTGCTAGATGAAAAATTAAAAATATACAAATAACTATTTCACTTTCTTTTTCAAACAGACACTACAAGAAGACCTGCGGATTAAGATTGGCAGGAGGGGACCCTCTGTCATTCGACACTTCAATCAAGGTAAAGTATTAAGTATAAAAAAGAACCGAACCATGAGCCTCATTCAATTGCGAGTTGGCCAATTGAATAGGGCTCTATATAAGCACATAACAGATTTTTTAGACAGACATTTTTAGTTACTGAACTTCTAACCACAATCAAGGTCTTCAATAACTAAAAACTTCGCTCAATAAATATGGTATGTGCTTATATAGAGCCCTCTTCAATTGGCAAAATTGCAATTCAATGAGGACCTATATATCTTTAATGGCCGAGGGCCTCACTCAAATGTGATTTGCCCATTTCAATAGGGCTCTATATAAGCACAGACCATATTTTTTAAAGGAACTTTTTATTTAGTGAACACGTTGCTTTTCACAGAGCATATTTTTTAAAGGAACTTTTTATTTAGTGAACACGTTGCTTTTGGATACAAGTTCACTAAATACAAAATTCGGTAAAAAAATATGCTCTGTGCTGATATTGAGCTCTATTCCATTGGCCAAAACACAATTGAATGAGGAGCTGACAATATAACAAATGCAGTAACCAAAGGCCCTCATTCAATTGCTATTTTGGACAATTTAATATGGCTATAAATAAGCACTTTTAGGCCCTTATTCAATTGCCATTTTGCTAATTCTATAGGGATCCAAATAATCACATAACATATATTTTTAAAGAACTTTTTCGTTAGTGAAAACCTTGCTTTTGGATACATGCTTAATAACTAAAAACTTCTTTAACAAATATATGTGATGTGCTTATTTAGACCTCTATTCAATTTTCAAAATTGCAATTGAATGAGGGCCTTACAGGAATATTACATTGAAAAAAATGCAATTCAATGAGGGGCAAACTATGCAACATATGGTACACACAAATTGCAATTTGCCCAATTGAATAGGGCTCTAAATAAGAACATAACATTTTTTTTTAAAGAAGTTTTTAGTTAGTAAAAATCTATCCAAAAGAAAGTTTTTCACTGACTAAAAACTTCTTTAAAAAAATATGCTATGTGCTTATTTAGGGCACGATTCAATTAGCCAAATCGCAATTGAATGAGACCCAAAGTGCTACACACAAAACAGATTTGGAACAAACTCACACAAACACATAGCAAAATAAATTGACTTTCTTATTCAATGTTTAACAACCTATAAGCCTTACAAAGAAGCCTAAATAAGAATAACAAAAGTGTTGCGCACCTAATAAGATTGTACAAAAAATCACACAAACACATAGGAAACTACATTAACATTCTTCGTTAATGTTTAACAACCTATAACCAGTACAATCAAGAATAAATAACTTTAGCACAAGTGGTGCGCACAAAACAGGATTGTAAAAAACTAACACAAACACATAGCAAACTACATTAATTATATTATTTCATGTTTCACAAACTATAACCATCCCAATAAAGGCTAAATAAGTATACCACAAGTGGTGCGCACAAAACAGGATTGTACAAAAACTAACATAAACACATAGCAAAATAAATTCATATTCTTATTTAATATATCACAACCCACAAGCCTTACTAAGAACCTTAAATAAGAATAACAAAAGTCGTGGGATTGTACAGAAAGTAAAAAAAAAAAAATAGAAAAAAATAACCATAACTGATACAATACAGCCAAATTCATAAATTTTTTACTTATTTAAAAGACATTTCACTCAAACAACATTTTATATTTTTATTACAACAGATACTGCGTGAAGACAATCGGACGAGGACTTTCTCCACAGAACCAGACCATCGGACGAGGAATTTCAACACAGGACCAGACCATCAGACGAGGACTTTCACCAAAGGACCACAACATCGGACGAGGGCTATCGCCACAGGACCACAACATCGGACGAGGGCTATCGCCACAGGACCACACCATCGGACCAGGACTTTCAACAGAGGACCAGACCATAGGACCAGGATTTTACACAGAGGACCACACCATCGGACGAGGACTTCCAACAGAGGACCACACCATTGGACAATGATTTTCAACCGAGGACCAACAAACATTTGGATTTAAATCACACTTCAACCAAGGTACAGTATAATAAGTACAAAAGTAGAAAACTAAAGAAACTGCTTTCAGTTGCATTCGTGTCAACAGAAAAATAAAAAAATAAATTTACTATCTCCCTTATTCTATTTAAATTGCCACTATGCAATACATAGCTCAATAACCACATCAATTTTTTTTTTAGCAAAGAAGTTTTGCAGTGGTAAATATCTATCCACAAACAACGTTTTTAATAAATAAAACCATTATTTTAAAACAATATGTTACATGCTTATTTACAGCAGTATTCCATTGGCCAAATTCTTAGTTAGTGAGGACAGGAATTATAATTTTAACTAAATATAACTGATACATTAATGATTTGCCTTTTATTTCACCAATTGTGCACAAGAATCTTTAACAGGAATTACAAATTTAAATATACACAATTACATTTCTTTTTTTTCATTTACAGATTAATATGGCTGATAACGAGACCAAAGAAGAGAAGAAAAGACGTCACACTAGAGAAAGACAAGAGAGATGGGCCGCCCAGCAGACACCTGAGGAGAAAGAAATTCGACGAGAAAAAGAACGCAAAAGACTTGCAAATAAAAGAATATCAGCTGCAAAAATGAAAGATACAACAAAAAAAAAATAAAAAGATAATAAAGCATTTACAAACTGTTCCTCAAACATCAGATGACATTTTACAAGATACCATTCAAGACAGACCAAAAAAAAGCAACTACAAAAACAAAGCATTTACAAACTCTTACTAAAAACTTACAGGACATTTCAACAAAACAAGGACAACATATACCAAGAAAAGCCACGAAAAAAAATAAACATTTAGAACCTGTTGTTGAAACATTTCATGACTTTTCACCTGATGAATATGAAAGTCAACATCTGATATGCTTTGCAAATTGTCCTTTACTCAAGTCTTTAGCAGTAGAGGTTCATAGTTGTGGGGACATGAGTACTTAATGTCAATTTTGTGAGGCTTATTATTTCAAACAGGAGAGACCCAGAGATGGACAATTTATTAGTTGTTGTCAAAAAGGAAAGTTCAAACTTCCAGAAAGGAAACAATTTCCAAGCTATTTACAAAATATTATGACTGAACCTACTTTTACAAATTACAAAAATTTTAAGACAAACATAAGATCCTACAATAGTGCCATTTCATTTGCATCTATGGGGGCAACATTGGCTGCTAATGTACCAGGACATGGTCCTTACTGTTTTAAAGTCCAAGGACAAATTTATCATCGGACTTCACATTTAAATCCAGAGCAAGGAGAGCAAAGAAAATTCGCTCAACTATATGTCCTAGATACAATGGAAGCTGTTGACCAACGTATGCAGATGGAAGAAAATAAAAAATGCTTACCCAGTGTTTTCATAGAGCTAAATAACATTATGGACAACAATCCCTACAGTAAAGCATACAAAAAATTGGCAGAAGTAGAAAATGAACAACAACTTCATGCACAAAGACATCAATTACCCATGCCAAAGGTTAATATGGTGCTTAAAAGAGACAGACATACTGATAAACGTCGTTATAACTTGCCAACATCAAATGAGGTTGCAATGGTATTTCAGAATGATGAAGGAGAACCACCATTTCAAAGAGACATTAGAGTATATCCCAGAAATGAGGAGCAACCATTTATTAATATTAATATCTTAAGTCCAAATTTAGATCCAATGACATATCCCATCTTTTTCCCACATGGAGAAGCAGGTTGGCAACCAAAATTAACCCTTCCCAGTTACCCAAATGCTAAAGCCAGAATCCGAAATAATGTTTCTATGCTTGAATTTAAAGTAGCTCAAATTGCCATTCGAGATGAATTTAATCCAATTTTATGTGGTGGAAAACTAACACAACAATGGATTATTGATTCATATTTGCAAGTTGAGGCAAATAATTTAAACTTTATAAAATATCAACAAGATAAACTACGTGTAGAACAATATTGTGGACTCATGGACTATGTTGCTGACGTGGCTACAAGCAGAGACATGACAGCTGGCAAAGCCATCATTTTACCATCTTCCTTTCAAGGATCTCCTCGAAATATGAGAGAAAGATACAATGATGCTATGGCTATTGTGACAAAATTTGGAAAACCAGATTTATTTGTGACATTTACATGTAATCCACAATGGCCAGAAATTAATCAAAATCTACTTCTTGGACAAAGTGCTTCAGATCGACCAGATTTAGTAGCCAGAGTTTTTAAGATCAAATTAAATGAATTAATACGTTACTTCACTATAAATCAGTTATTTGGCAAATGTCTTGCTTATGTATATACCATTGAATTTCAAAAAAGAGGCCTTCCACATGCACATCTTCTCATAATACTTCAAGAGAAAGATAAATTAGATACTTCGGACAAAGTGGATGCAGTCATAGTTGCTGAACTACCAGATCCAGAACTATATGGTAGACTATATGAGATTGTTACTCATCGCATGATTCATGGACCCTGTGGAGACCTTAATCCACAATCACCATGTATGGAAAATAATAAATGTTCAAAAGATTTTCCAAAAGATTATAGAGACAAAACATATGCAAATTGTGATGGATATCCACTTTATAAAAGAAGAGAAGGAGATAGTGCCATTATTCGTGGAAAAAAAGTGGACAATAGATATGTAGTACCCTACAATCCACATTTACTCATGAAGTACAACGCCCACATCAACGTAGAAGCCTGCACTTCCATCAAATCCATTAAATATGTCTACAAATATATTTACAAAGGCTATGATGCAGCTACTGTAGTCGTCAAAAGTGCAGACAACCCAGAATGTAGTGAGTTAGTACATGATGAACTTGCATCTCATGTAGATGCTCGCTATGTCAGTGCACCAGAAGCTATGTGGCGGCTTTTAAAATTTGAAATGCATGATAGATCACATGCAGTATATAGATTAGCAGTACATTCGCCATTTAGTGTATTTCCATGCTGGAAATGAAATGAATGCATTGGCCCAAAGTGAAGATCGTCACACTACACTAACTGCATGGTTTGCATTAAATTCAAATGATGCTCAAGCAACACAATACTTATATATTGAAATTCCATATCACTATGTTTTTGTGAATGGATTATGGAGACCAAGAAAAACCAGAGGCAATAAAATAATTCCACAAATTTACACAGTCAGTCCAAGAGATGTTGAACGTTTTTGCTTACGGATATTACTTTTAAATGTTCCAGGAGCACAAAGTTTTGAACAATTAAGAACTGTTAATGACATTGTATATGAATCCTTCCATTTAGCTGCTAGAAATAGAAACTTACTCGCTGATGATACAGAGTGGGAAAGATGTTTAAAAGAAGCAGCACAATGTCAAATGCCGCGACAGATGAGAGAACAATTTGCTTTTATTTGTATCTTCTCAAATGCTCCAAATGCATTAGCTTTGTGGGAGACTTTTAAAAGTAATATGGCTGAAGACTTTATGCGACGATACAATGAACCCATTGCACACTTAAAAGCGTTAATGGAAATCCAAGAAGTATTTTTAACTCATGGATTAAGTTGTGCAAGTTTTAATTTGCCTGATCCAGGTCTTATAGATGACATAAACTTTGAAGACTATGACATTCAACTACAAGCAGAAAGAACACAAGAAAGACTTGCAACTTTAAATACACTACAATTGCAAGCATTTCATGCCATTAAAAATGCAATAGATGATGACATGGTGACAGAGCGTTATTTCTATCTTGATGGACCTGGCGGATCAGGAAAAACCTATTTGTACAATTTATTAATGAGTTCAGTACGAGCACAAGGACAAATAGCAATGGCGTTTGCCACTACTGGAATTGCTGCACTTTTATTAGAAGGTGGAAGAACTGTTCATAGTGGATTTAAACTGCCAGTGCCTATTTTAGAAAATTCGGCGTCAGATATTCGCATGACATCCTTACAAGCAAAGAAATTTAAGAAATGTAAATTAATTATAATAGATGAGGCCACAATGATGTCATGCTATGCCCTCCAATGTATTGACCGTTTGCTTCGTGAAGTCATGGATAATATTTTTCCATTTGGTGGAAAGGTAATGTTGTTGGGTGGCGATTTTAGAGAAACATTACCTGTTATTGTACATGGAAATCGAAGTGACATTATCGAAACCTGTATCAAGTCAAGCACAGTATGGAAACATTTTACCCATCTTCAACTGCAACAAAATATGAGATCAGAAGGACAAAACGATTTCAATGATTGGCTTATTAAAATTGGAGAAGGCAGAACAGAAAAAATACTACATTTAGCTGACGACACTGTAGAGATCCCACCTCAGATGATTTGTCAACAAGATATTATATCGGCTATATTTGAAGGGAGCATCAATAACGAATAATATTCCGAGCTTGCCAACCAAGTCATACTGACGTGTAAAAATAAAGATGCATTAATCCTCAATAATGAAATCTTAAAAAAAATTAATGCACCACAAAGAAATTATCACAGTGCTGATTCTGTACTTGCTGATGACAATGAAAGTCAGGCTAACTTTTCGACTGAATTCATAAACTCAGTAACTCCTTTTGGAATGCCACCACATATTTTGCAGCTAAAGAAAGGTGCAATTATCATGTTACTGCAAAATATGAACCCCAAAAAAGGCCTATGCAATGGCACAAGATTAATTGTTCAACAATTAAGGGACCATTTTATAGATGCTGAAATTTTAACTGGTACCCATAAAGGAGAGAGAGTTTTCATACCAAGAATAGATTTAGCACCAAGTGAAAGTAGTCTCCCTTTTATACTTCAAAGAAGACAATTTCCCATTATTATGGCATTTGCCATGACCATTAATAAATCACAAGATCAAACTTTCAAATCTGTGGGTATTTTTTTGGAAGAACCAGTATTTGCACATGGTCAATTGTACGTTGCTTTGTCACGGTGCAAAAATCCACAGGCTATTAAAGTTTACATTGAAAAAAATGAAAGTCAAGGTGATTTATTAGAAGATGGACGTATTTTTACTAAAAACATTGTCTACTATGAAGTACTATAACTTTGCAGGATACAAACTAAAGCCATGCAATCATTTTGGAAAAACATTAAAAAATACATAACAATTTGTTGTTTAATTCAGTCATAATTAATGGAAGTCATGTTTATGGATAATTCGCCTCACAAAATACTTGCCTTGCATTTCTATGAAAAATGATGTTAAAATGTTGTCACTATGTTAATGTTTCTAATGTTACAAGTTTAAAAACAATATTTTCAAGTTATTTCATTCAACATATTACAAAGTTCATGTTAAGAGCTCAAGCACCTTTTAAGTCACAATGTAAATATTGTCTGTTATCTTAAGATTACTACCTACATTAATGTTTATCGCCAGTTTATGTGGTCAGTAAGGAATTACTTTCATTAGTTACGGTTTAAGGAGAGTTTTTACTGTATGCCTTCCTCTACATTCAATGTATATTAAACTTAACAATTATTCTGATACAAATGTTAATACTGATTAATTTAAAGTTAAACTGTTTTTACATTCAAATGTTAATACTTTTAATACAAAATTATGTTACAAAATGTATTCACTATGTTCCTGTTTATAATGTTCAAAATTAGACAAATGTTTTGAAAACTTCCAAACTTACATAAAAAATAAAGTTCAATTTTAAAAATATATACTTTCAAGGTTATTGCTTACATATATTTTAAACTTCATGTTAAAATTCGGGACGTTTCAAAAAGTCTTTTTACTTTTTACTTTCCTCTGGATTCTATGTATATTAAAGTGAACAATTCTTCAGATACAAATTTCATGTTAAAAAACCATTACATCAACATTTTACAAAAACACATGTTCATATCCCAATACTTACAAGGGTCAAAAATATATTTAAATAACTAAACAACTTCACAAACATATACATCACATTGCCGTCATTTTTTGACGGGCAAGTCGCTAGTTTACATATAAAGATATATGCATAGAAGTACATAAGTACACACTATGTGGTGTCGCAAAGTCAGAAAGTGCGGACAGAATTAAAAGCAATTAGCTGCACCTGAAGTGTCAAGCAGACTATTTAAATCCCCAGGAACTAACAGCCAGATAATGGAGTCTGGGGCAAAGTAAGAGTACAGACACCAGAAGTGTGGGTTCTGGAATCAGAGTGAGACAAACCATGGAAGCTGCTTTTGGAGACATGTCCATGCTGCTGAGGACCTCTGCTGCAGACTGAAGCCACTTGCAAGGCCGAATACAATACTGAAAGGTCAGAAACTCCTTTTGTTCTTTATTACCCCCAGGGAAGAGACTGTTGTCCTTCACAAGACTTTATCTTCTAGAGTATACTTGGTACTCGTTACAAGGGTCCCTGGGGTGGGTACTCAGAGAGAAGGGTGGGCTGGTACCCTGGCCACAAGGTGGCACTATACCACATATCAGAGACTGTTGTATCCAATCCGTTGGAAGTAGCACGACTGGATTCATTGTTTTCTTTGTGAATCATATTTCTCCGGAGCAGAGAAGCTGCCCGGGTGTAGTCAGGGTGTTCCTGAATGTTTAGTTAGAACATTTATGTAGATTTTTATAAAAAAAATTCTGAAAGTTAATTACTACTTCTGGACCCTTGTTTATGAGCCCTAAAATATAACACTTCTCCTGCATCATAAATCTATGTGTTGAGGAACCTTTTGTTATAAAAATCCCTGTGGTAAACAGCCATCATTGTCACAGTGCCTTCTTGCTCTGTACCTCTCTCTGTCTGTATCCCTCCCTCTTTGTCTCTCTCTCTCTCTCTCTCTCTCTCTGCACTCTCTGCCTGTGCACCCTCTCTGTGTGTGCTGTCTCTTTCTCGCTCTCTCTGTGCACTCTATCTCTGAACGCACTATGTCTGTGCATTCTCTCTTGCTCTCTGTGTGCAAAGTCTAGGGGGGGGGTCTCTGCCTGAGTTTGCTCTCTCTCTCCTGTCTGTGTCTCTCTCTCCTGTCTGTGTCTCTCTCTCCTGTCTGTGTCTCTCTCTCCTGTCTGTGTCTCTCTCTCCTGTCTGTGTCTCTCTCTCATGCTTTGTTTGTCTCTGAACTGCATAATGACTGCTGGCAGCTGTTAACACCTGCTTTTAGGCCCCACCCCAATGATGCCATGGCCACATCCCTTGATAAAGTCAGTGTTACTCACATATAATAGCTGTCAAACTGCGAGTCGTCGTCACGTTTTGCGAGGGACGCAGTTCGGTCCGCAAAATTGGACCCTCCCAAGGGGCCCGATTTGGGGAGGTGGAGGTTCTATGGTGCCTCACTTTGTAACAAAACTACCCCACACAACCGCAGCACTTGTTCCTCTCCTTACTGTGTCGCTTTTCCCCCTCTTCCTCTCCTTCCCCTCTGTCTCTCTTCCTCTCCTTCCCCTCTGTCTCTCTTCCTCTCCTTCCCCTCTGTCTCTCTTCCTCTCCTTCCCCTCTGTCTCTCTTCCTCTCCTTCCCCTCTGTCTCTCTTCCTCTCCTTCCCCTCTGTCTCTCTTCCTCTCCTTCCCCTCTGTCTCTCTTCCTCTCCTTCCCCTCTGTCTCTCTTCCTCTCCTTCCCCTCTGTCTCTCTTCCTCTCCTTCCCCTCTGTCTCTCTTCCTCTCCTTCCCCTCTGTCTCTCTTCCTCTCCTTCCCCTCTGTCTCTCTTCCTCTCCTTCCCCTCTGTCTCTCTTCCTCTCCTTCCCCTCTGTCTCTCTCCCTCTCCTTACCCCGTGTCTCTCTCCCTCTCCTTACCCTGTGTCTCTCTCCCTCTCCTTACCCTGTGTCTCTCTTCCCCTCTTCCTCTCCTTACCCTGTGTCTCTCTTCCCCTCTTCCTCTCCTTCCCCTCTGTCTCTCTTCTTCTCCTTCCCCTCTGTCTCTCTTCCTCTCCTTCCCCTCTGTCTCTCTTCCTCTCCTTCCCCTCTCTCTCTCTTCCTCTCCTTCCCCTCTCTCTCTCTTCCTCTCCTTCCCCTCTCTCTCTCTCTTCCTCTCCTTCCCCTCTCTCTCTCTTCCTCTCCTTCCCCTCTCTCTCTCTTCCTCTCCTTCCCCTCTCTCTCTCTTCCTCTCCTTCCCCTCTCTCTCTCTTCCTCTCCTTCCCCTCTGTCTCTCTTCCTCTCCTTCCCCTCTCTCTCTCTTCCTCTCCTTACCCTCTCTCTCTCTTCCTCTCCTTCCCCTCTCTCTCTCTTCCTCTCCTTCCCCTCTCTCTCTCTTCCTCTCCTTCCCCTCTCTCTCTCTTCCTCTCCTTCCCCTCTCTCTCTCTTCCTCTCCTTCCCCTCTCTCTCTCTTCCTCTCCTTCCCCTCTCTCTCTCTTCCTCTCCTTCCCCTCTCTCTCTCTTCCTCTCCTTCCCCTCTCTCTCTCTCTTCCTCTCCTTCCCCTCTCTCTCTCTCTTCCTCTCCTCCTTCCCCCGTGTCTCTCTTCCTCTCCTCCTCTCCTTACCCTGTGTCTCTCTTCCCCTCTTCCTCTCCTTAACCTGTGTTTCTCTTCCCCTCTTCCTCTCCTTACCCTGTGTCTCTCTTCCCCTCTACCTCTCCTTACTCTGTGTCTCTCTTCCCCTCTTCCTCTCCTTACCCTGTGTCTCTCTTCCCCTCTTCTTCTCCTTACCCTGTGTCTCTCTTCCCCTCTTCCTCTCCATACCCTGTGTCTCCCTCCCTCTCCATACCCTGTGTCTCTCTTCCCCTCTCCCTGTCCTTACCCTGTGTCTCTCTTCCCCTCTCCCGCTCCTTACCCTGTGTCTCTCTTCCCCTCTTCCTCTCCTTACCCTGTGTGTCTCTCTCTCTCCTTACCCTGTGTGTCTGTCTCTCTCCTTACCCTGTGTGTCTCTCTCTCTCTCCTTACCCTGTGTGTCTCTCTCTCTCTCCTTACCCTGTGTGTCTCTCTCTCTCTCCTTACCCTGTGTGTCTCTCTCTCTCTCCTTACCCTGTGTGTCTCTCTCTCTCTCCTTACCCTGTGTGTCTCTCTCTCTCTCTCCTTACCCTGTGTGTCTCTCTCCCTCTCCTTACCCTGTGTGTCTCTCTCCCTCTCCTTACCCTGTGTGTCTCTATCCCTCTCCTTACCCTGTGTCTCTCTCCCTCTCCTTACCCTGTGTCTCTCTCCCTCTCCTTACCCTGTGTCTCTCTCCCTCTCCTTACCCTGTGTCTCTCTTCCCCTCTTCCTCTCCTTACCCTGTGTCTCTCTCCCTCTCCTTACCCTGTGTCTCTCTCCCTCTCCTTACCCTGTGTCTCTCTCCCTCTCCTTACCCCGTGTCTCTCTCCCTCTCCTTACCCTGTGTCTCTCTTCCCCTCTTCCTCTCCTTACCCTGTGTCTCTCTTCCCATATTCCTCTCCTTACCCTGTGTCTCTCTTCCCCTCTTCCTCTCCTTACCCTGTGTCTCTCTTCCCCTCTTCCTCTCCTTCCCCTGTGTCTCTCTTCCCCTCTTCC
>CM050172.1:1879459-2081959 GCA_027410445.1 Discoglossus pictus | reverse complement strand
AGAGTCCGGTCTTTTATTCGTGTGATTTTGGAGGGGGTACCTGTGGAATGCAAAGACAACTGAGCTTTTGGAGAACATGGGTCTTATTGTGAAGCCACAGCTTGTATGTGGAAAGGAAAGAAAAATATTGGTCTCTTACTGATAGGAAGTGCGAGAATAAAACACATTCACTTGTACGCCATTGTAGTATGTTGAAGTGATTCTGTCATGGGTTTAAGTCACAGGTTTGTGGTGAAATTGTCCATATATTACTCAATGAATCACTTGCATACTTAGTACTTGGGCCATAGTGATGGATTTTAATGATTACGTCTTTCAGCTTTTAGTGCACTCTGTCTAGTTTCAGTTTCTTCTCATCAATGTCTGGAAGCTGGTCCTGCAAGATTTAGCTTGTGGTGTCCAAGACGTTTGTGTGATTCTGGATACTGCCTAACATATATTGTAATGATGACACATACTTTCTCATATGACATTGTTGATGTACTTTTTATTACAGATGTGTAATGTATTCCTCGTGCTTGTCATATATACAGATGTGTTAGAGCTCATTCGCCATTTTCCCAGCATGGTATCTCAGATGGATAATCATCTTCATTGACTTGTGTAGAAGGTACAATGTCTACAATGTTTCCCAAAGTCTTAGTACAAAATAAAACTGTAATAACTTCCTAACTTCTGCAATTCTACTAACACTCCCCACAATCCCAATATAGGGCTTGATTACATCCTGTAGGTAATAACTCAGTAAACTCGGCCTTAAGAACTTCTCTCACTTAGAGGGAGCCTTGTGGGAGATCTCATTGGACCCTTGTAATCTCGCCCCTAAACAGGCTTCTGCCATCATACACACATGGCCACCATGCTAGATGTAGTGACGGAGCTAGAATGGGTGTCCTTTGACAAGCAGAATTAGTGATATTTATAGTTATATCAAGTTCATTTCCATACACACTTTTCTAGTAAATCCAAGCAATATTTAAACATATAGAGTAATATTGTATAATCCTACACATTATGATTATATCCCTGCATAATATAATGACCATTGCACTACATAATATAATGTAATATTTATAGTTATTTCCCACCTATATCATGCCCTAAGTAAAACTCATATACACATACAGTATATACATTATCCCGAGCTCTGGCCGCTGAGCCCGGGAGACTAAACCTCCATTAACAGGATCACTGTGGGGAATTATCTTTATGAAGCATAATTACATATACAAGTCATAAACTACAATTTGTGTTATTAGTTTTTACCTCTAAAAAACATGTTGCTTATTTTCCAGTGTAGTTCTTAAAAATGTGTTTAATAAATTAATGTTTATATTAATATTTTATTTGCTTATTCTCTTTGATTTCTTAAAGGCACTATAAGGCAAGTGCAGGGAAAGACTAAAGACAATCTCATTTAAATGTTGGCCTTTTGTGTGACAGAAAACCTTTTCTGGTCTATAAATTGCCACATTTCTAGGAGCATATTAAGACATTCTCACCCAATAAGTGCTCTAATTATTCATTTACATGTGAACTTTCTCTTCTGCAAAGACATCTGAAGACCCCACAGGATTGCTTAAGGTTCTTGTTTCCAAAGATCAGTGTAAGAGCCTGGAGGGGGTAGAACAAATATATACAGACACCGCAAACCCAACTAACAGGGGTATTATAATCATTAGTGAATGTTAAACCCATATTTGCTAAGTAGATGACAATTTGTAGTGTTAGCAGTAGGGTCATGGTCATAGCTGCATGAACATGAGCTTTCACATGAGAGAAGCTAATGGTGGATGATCCTCGGTGCAGTCTCAGGACATGTAAGATGAGGGAGGTGATGGTCGATCCCAGTGACATTAGAGTCAGAAGCAATGGGATGGAAGCTCCTGTGTTTACACCATACACAAATATATATATATTTTTTATAAGGAAAATACTTTCTTCTGTGCTGGAAGCTGTGCTATTTGCTGAATTGATGGCAGGATCAGTAAATACCAACAGAAGAGTAAACAGACAAATGGATAACACAATGGATCCTGTGAGCAGCCAAGGCAGCAAATTGGAGAATCTCAGCCTTAGGTACGTGAGGAGACGGTGCTGGAAGGTGACAATCTTGATGCAGTAGAAGGTACATAACCAGGCAATGATCCAGGAGCTCGATAGGATTGATACACACACAATGGTATAGAGAAAGTGTAGGTTGTATGAAAATAAATAGTTATTCGAGATCTTTATAATATTAATAATTAATAGAAAGGTTTGTGCAATGATGCTAAGTAGTCCATGGATGCTTAAGATGAGATAAGGTGGACTTTGATATCCTCCCATAATCCAGGATCTGATACTGACCATCAGAATAAAAGCATTGAGAGGAACGCCGCTAAAGAATGAGGGAATGGTGAGAGCTAAGATACCTAAGTCAGCCTTCTGCATTTTTCTTTTGTTTCCTTTAGATGCAGAAATAAATATTAATGTTGCAGAATGACCTCCAATGCTGTGGTCTGTTTGCTCTGAAATCTTTTTCTGTATATTAATATAAGACTAAGCAGTGCATTTATACAGCGTCCTGTTCTCAGCTTCTCACATTTGTCGTGTCTGTATTTCATCTACTTTGCATGCCAGGATCGGTTTGCTGTAATCAGAGTAATCTATGAATTTGAATGAAGCAAATTATGATTATTCTTGTGCTGCTCTAATACTTATATTCTGATAAATTGCAGAGTGCACTAATTGTGCCCAGGTGAGAAGGCAGAAGTTAATATAAACAGAAGAAGGTGCAAACTTGTGAGCTTGCGAACAGTTCTAGTATCAAGTGCAATTCAAATAAAAGTAAAGGAGGTTAAATAAAAGGAGGGACTTCAAAGAAAAGGGAGGGCAGATTTATAGCGCAAAGGAGAAAAACTTTTTACAAATACATTATTTTATATTCATTATTTTTCCCACTGAAATTTTGTAGACAATAATAATAATTATCAGTCAATCCAGTGGCAACCTCACTCAGTGTACATCCTCTCATATGTATGCAATACTGGAACAGATGATCCAGGGTCCATACCCCTGTGAGAGGTGTGAGCATGTTGCCTCTCTGGAAGGAAATTGGAGATCTGGAGAGGAGAATTGCAGCACTTAGTGAAATTGCTCCACTAGAAAGGGGGTTGGTGCTCACTGAGCACAGTTTAGCTGGGCCTAGCATGGAGGGTGGAGCTGGGGCTAGTGAGGATGTCCAGGGATGTAGCTGGGTTACAGTTAGAAGGGGAATCAGGGGGAACAGGAGGAGGGAGGCCAGTTCTGAGTTGGCAAACACCAATAGATTTGCCATATTGAGTGAAACTGTTGGGGATGTCCATTCAGGAATGACAATATCAGATAGAGCTGTTCCCTCTAACAGACGGGAGAACAGCTCTACTGGAGGAGAGGGAGGGCAGAATAGGCAGAGCAACAGACAGATTTTGGTCACCAGATCCGAGCAATCAAACAGTTTGCTGTCTCCTGGATTCTCGGGTTCGTCATGTTGTGGATCGGGTAGACAAATTATTTAGAGGGGCTGGAAATAAACTGGCGGTCTTGGTACATATTGGTACCAATGGCAAAGTTAGTGGAAGATGGAGTGTCCTAAAGAATGATTTTAGAGAACTAGGTAATAAGCTGAAGGCAAGGACATCCAAGGTAGTATTTTCTGATAATACCAGTGACACATGCTAGCACAGGGAGGCAGAAGGAGCTTAGGGAGGTTAATGCATGGATAAAAATGTGGTGCACTAAGGAGGGGTTTGGGTTTTTAGAGCACTGGGCTGACTTCTCACTTTGGTACAATCTCTACAGTAGGGAAGGATTGCATCTTAATGATGAGGGAGCTTTTGTGCTAGGGGATAGGATGGTAGAAAGGCTGGAGGAGTTTTTAAACTAGTAGGTGGGGGGGGGGGGTAGGGACTAGATATAAGTAATGGGGTAGAAAGTGTAGAGGGTATAAGGGATGAATTAACAACTCATAGGGGAGGAGATGGGGGGGAGGGGTAGTATAGTCAATAGGGAGGTACTACTAAGTAACTCAAGTACAGTGGCAGGCACTTCAGAACTACAGACTCATAACATAAGGTGTATGCTTGCTAATGCCAGAAGCTTGCCAGGAAAAATGGGATAGTTAGAATTATTAGCAATTATTGAAAAATTGGATTTAATAGGCATTACCGAAATGTGGTTGGATGAATCTCATGACTGGACTGTTAATCTGGATATTAATAACCTATTTAGGAAAGATAGAGGCAATGGTAAAAGAGGAGGAGTGATTTGTCTGTATGTTAAGCCTGAATTTAAGGCTATAGTCAGAGAAGATATTTATGGTGGACCTAGTGATAAAGTTGAATGTTTGTGGGTAGAGTTAAATAGCGGAGCAGCAAATTCCAAAAGAATATTAGTAGGAGTATGCTATAAACCCCCAAATATAGCTGAAAGTGAGAAAATACAATTATTGTTACATATTGGAAATGCAGCGAAGCATGGGCAAGTTCTAATAATGGGATGTAACGGAGTTGGAACACGAATCCAATATCTCTGGTATACGGTAAAATACCCAAGAGGCACTACAGTTTCATCATTCCCAACCTCCCATGTTGGACGACACTCAATTGGAAGTCAAATGAATACTGACTTTATTTTGTTATGTGCAGAAATATTTATACACATCTCTTCCCACAGGCAATACACATCCCCCATAGTTGGCCACACAATACACATATAGGGACAATAGGTGGGTCACACCTCCCTGAGGCTACCTGGCAACTTTGATACAATCAGAAATTGATTAGATCATGCTTCTTTGCTCTTATGTCTGAGAAGGAAAACACTTTATATAATAGACTTCCTTATCTTATGAGGAGTCTCTGTAATAGGATTATCTATTATGCCAAGGTCTGCAATAGTCTGGGCTAATATTCTGCAGAGCATAAACCAACATACATACAGTATAATAGTAGGACCATATTTTAACCAAGAATTAAATAACCATAAAACAGGGTAAAACAGTGATGGGTTCCGTTACATGGGAGATTTTAATTACCCTGAAATAAACTGGATAAATGAGACAAGCAGTTCAGCTAAGGGGAGCAGGTTCTTGAGTACACTCAGGGATCATTATCTGGCCCATGTTATACAAGAGCCTACTAGAAATAAAGCTATCCTAGATTTAGTCATCACAAATAATATTGATATAGTATCAAATGTTGGAATAGGGCAACCTTTGGGAAACAGTGATCACAATACAGTCACATTTTAGCTTGAATTAAAAAAACAAAATTTTAAGAGGCCAACAAAAACTCTTAATTTTGAAAGGGCAGATTTTAATGGTATAAGGGCAGCAACACAAAGTATAGACTGGGACAGAGAACTGATAGTTAAAAATACTGAACATAAATGGACAACGTTTAAATCTTTACTAAATATACATACACATCGGCATATACCGTGTGGGAATAAAAGTAAAAGGAGTAAATCTCATTCAATGTGGCTTAACAATGATTTAAAGATCAAGATAAGGAGTAAAAAGAAGGCATTTATATTATACAAACAAGAGGGGACAGAGACTGCTTTACGGGAATAGAAGGAAATCAACAAGGCTTGCAAAAGGTATATTAGAATGTCTGAAATAGAAAATTAAAAATGAATTGCAATAGAGAGTAAGACTAAACCTAAAATATTTTTTAAGTATATTAATGGGAAGAAGGTGAGGAAGGAAGCTATAGGAACATTAGAATTTGAAACAGGCCATCTGAAAATTAGTGACCAGGAAAAAGCCGATGAGCTAAATAGGTTCTTTTCTTCGGTATACACAAGGGAGGTACCAGTGGTTGGGACACTGCAAAATAATAGGGCTATACTACTTTTGCCAAATAATTGGTTAACACAGGAAGTAATTCAAAAGAGGTTGAAAAAAATAAATGTTAATAAAGCCCTGTGTCGTGATTGAATACATCCACGGGTACTGCGGGAACTGGGTTCTTTAATAGCCAAACCATTATATTTAATTTTTCAAGATTCACTCAACACAGGGTCTCTACCAGATGACTGGAGAAAAGAAGATGTGATACCTATATTTAAATTGGGAGCAAGAGCAAATCTGGGGAATTATAGACCAGTGAGCCTCACTTCTGTAGTGGGGAAGCTTTTAGAAGGGGTAATATACAATAATATATCTATTTCAACAGGATTATAAGTAGGAGTCAACATGGATTTATGAGGGATCGGTCATGTAAAACAAATCTAATTAGTTTCTATGACGAGGTTAATAGGAACCTGGATCAAGGCAACTCAGTGGATGTAGTCTTTTCGGATTTGGCAAAGACTTTTTATACAGTGCCACATGGGAGACTATTGTGCAAACTAAGAGATGCAGGAATTGCAGTAAATATCTGCTCATGGATTGAGAGCTGTCTAAAAGACAGGAAGCAAAGGGTTGTTGTAAATGGAACATACTCCATTTGGATTAATGTGGTAAGTGTGGTTCCTCAGGGTTAAGTATTAGGTCCTCTCCTTTTTAACATATTTATTAATGACTTAGAGGTAGGATTGGAGTGTGGTGTCTCCATTTTCGCTGATGACACAAAGTTGTGCAAGGTAATGAAATCAGATAATGATGTGCTTTCCCTCCAAAGGGATTTACATAAAATTGAGGAATGGGCATCTAAATGGCAGTAGAGATTTAATATGAATAAATGTGAAGTTATGCATCTTGGAAGGAAAAATAGCCATGGAATTTATAATCTTAATGGAGCAAATCTAGGTGTATCAGATATTGAAAGGGATTTGGGAGTGCTTGTGGACAACCATCTAGGTAACAGTGCTCAAAGCCAAGCAGCAGCTGCAAAGGCAAATAAAATATTAGCATGTATTAAGAAGGGTATAGAAGCAAGGGAAGCAAATATAATTCTGCCACTATACAAATCTCTAGTACGCCCTCATTTGGAATATGGAGTACAATTTTGGCACCACTTCATAACAAGGACATTTGTAGAGCTGGAAAAGGTACAGAGGAGGGCAACAAAACTAATAAGGGGAATGGAGGGGCTAAGTTATGAAGAAAGACTAACCAATTGTAAACTTATTTTCTCTAGAAAAAAGGTGTCTAAGAGGAGATCTGATTACCTTATATAAATATATCCAGGGTCAGTATAAAGATTTGTCAAGGGAGCTTTTTGTGCCAAGAGGTTTTCAACTGACAAGAGGACATCCCTTGAGGTTAGAAGTAAAAAGATTCCACCTTAAAGAAAGAAAACTATTCTTCACAGTAAGGGTGGTTAATCTGTGGAATTCTCTACCACAGGAGGTGGTGACAGCAGATTCGATAGATAACTTTAAAAGGGGACTGGATTTATTTCTAATTAAAAAGGGAATTCAGGGTTATCATTGATAATTAGAGAGACAGTATTTATCCAGGGAGAAATCCGATCTCCAGTATCTTGGGTCAGGAAGGAATTTTTTTTTCTCCCTTTGAGATGACTGGCTAAGTCTTACTTGTTTTTTTTTTTTTTTTCTGTTTGCCTTCCTCTGGATTAATTAAGACCACAACTCTTCCTCTTCCTCGTCACGCTCATCTACGGCCTGATCCAGCACTCTTCGCAGGGCACGCTCTAGGAATAAAACAAATGGTATGATGTCACTGAAGATGCCTTCGGTGCGACTGACAAGGTTTGTCACCTCCTCAAAAGGACGCATTAGCCTACAGGCATTGCGCATGAGCGTCCAGTAACGTGGCAAAAAAATCCCCAGCTCCGCAGAGGCTGTCCTAGCACCCCGGTCATACAAATACACGTTAATGGCTTTTTCTTGTTGGAGCAGGTGGTCGAACATTAGGAGTGTTGAATTCCAACGTGTGGGACTGTCACAAATCAAGCGCCTCACTGGCATGTTGTTTCGCCCCTGGATATCTGAAAAGTGTGCCATGGCCGTGTAGGAACGCCTGAAATGGCCACACACCTTTCTGGCCTGCTTCAGGACGTCCTGTAAGCCTGGATACTTATGGACAAAGCGTTGTACGATCAGATTACACACATGTGCCATGCACGTACATGCGTCAACTTGCCCAAATTCAATGCCGCCAACAAATTTCTTCCTTTGTCACAAACCACTTTGCCAATCTCTAGTTGGTGCGGAGTCAGCCATTGATCCACCTATGCATTCAGGGTGGACAGGAGTGCTGGCCCGGTGTGACTCTCTGCTTTGAGGCAAGTCAACCCCAAGACGGCATGACACTGCCGTATCCGGGATGTGGAATAGTATCTGGGTAGCTGGGGGGGGGTGCCGTTGATATGGAGCAAGACGCAGCAGCAGAAGAGGACTCAGCTGAGGAGGTTATGGAAGAGGATGGAGTAGGAGGATTAGAGGAGGTGGCAGCAGGCCTGCCTGCAAGTCGTGGCAATGTCACCAACTCCTCTGCAGAGCCACGCATTCCATGCTTGGCAGGCGTCAGCAGGTGTGCCCAATGCGCAGTGTAGGTGATATACCTGCCCTGACCATGCTTTGCAGACCAGGTATCAGTGGTCAGATGGACCCTTGCCCCAACACTGTGTGCCAGAGATGCCATTACTTCCTTTTGCACAATTGAGTACAGGTTTGGGATTGCCTTTTGGGCAAAGAAATTTAGGCCGGGTACCTTCCACTGCGGTATCCCAATCACTAAAAACTTTTTGAACGCCTCAGACTCCACCAGCTTGTATGGTAAAAGCTGGGGGGCCAAG
Organism: Discoglossus pictus; assembly: GCA_027410445.1. Taxonomy (NCBI): domain Eukaryota; kingdom Metazoa; phylum Chordata; class Amphibia; order Anura; family Alytidae; genus Discoglossus; species Discoglossus pictus. The sequence continues at coordinate 2,073,230 of CM050172.1, read as the reverse complement.
AGTTCAGACAAGCCAGCTGTCAGACGCCGGGCAAGGGGGTGACTTTGTGGCATTGGCTTCTTACGCTCAAACATGCCCTTGACAGACACCTGACTGTGGGGAGATGAGCAGGAACAGCAAGAGGCGAGAGACGGAGTGGTGGATAGTTGAGAGGGGGCAAGGAGGACAGCAGTGGTTGATGTGGATGAAGATGCTGGACCAGGAGGAGGATGGCGGCTTTGAGTTTGTGTGCTGCTTGTACTCATGTGTTGATCCCATTGGCGTTTGAGATGTGACATCATGTGCCTTCGCAAAGCAGTTGTACCTAGGTGGGTGTTGGACTTCCCACGACTCAGTTTATTTTGGCACAGGTTGCAAATGGCATCGCTGTTGTCAGAGGCAGACACACAAAAAAATGCCACACTGCTGAGCTCGCGGTGACAGCATTCTGGTGGTGGCAACAGCATGCGTTGACTGGCGTGCTGTCTGTCTGACCCCGGGTGCTGATGCATGCTGTCTGACTGTGCCACTAGCTCGTTGCGATGACCTCCCTCTACTTCCAACTCGTCTCCTCCTCCTCTCTGTCTCCCCATCTGAACTTTCCCCCTGTTTTTCTTCTCTTCTAGCGGGCACCCACGTGACATCCACGGATACATCGTCATCATCATCACCCGCCTCACTTGTATATGACAACTGAACAAAGGAAGCAGCAGCGGTTACATCATCATCATCACATTGTACGTACATGTGTGTAATGCTGCCTGACTGAGACATATCCCTGTTATCTACATTCTCTTGCAATAATGGTTGCGCATCACTCATTTCTTCAAACTGATGTGTAAATAACTCTTCTGACTGATCAATTGAATTGGCTGTGGTACTAGTGTTGGTGGTGGCGGCAGGCGGTTGAGTGGTAACTTGAGAGGTGCCCGAAGCTAAGCTGGAGGAGGATGGTGTGTCAATGTTCCAAGCGGAAGCTGTAGAAGATTGGGTGTCCTGTGTTAGCCAGTCAACTACGTCCTCTGAACTTTTCAAGTTCAGGGTAACTGTCCTCTGAACACTGGGCATTATTGTAGGGACAAAGGGAATCACAGCACCACGACCACGACGGCCTCTGCTTGGTGTCCTGCCTCTGCCTGTCATTTTGGATTGGATTGGTTGAACTTGGCACAGTACTTGTAAGCAAGACACATACTATGGGTAGCGGTCAAGCAAATGAACTTTGATTGACGGTCAGGCAAATGCACTTAGATTTAAGAAAATATTTTTTTTTTTTTTTTTTTTTTAAAGTAGACAACTAGTAAACAATATTATATTTTATGCATTGTGCACACACAGTATAAGCTGTGAGCCTGACACACACACTTGCAAGCAGGGGCTAGCAAGGAGACAGGCAAATGAAATTTTTTTTTTTTTCTGTGTAATCTAAGGAAAAAAAATGATGTTATAGCCCTAAAAAAGGCTTTTTGGGGTGCTGTGTTTACAGCAGAGATCTGATGAGTCCTTCAGCACTGCACTGGACACTGAATAAACTTGCCTAGCTAAAGATTTCCCTATTCAATCAGCATCACCTACACTCTCCCTCCTCTCTGTAAGACTGCAAGTTAGTTATGATTCCAAAATGGCTGCTGTCCATGAGGTAGATGGCTCTGGAAGGGATTGTATGCTGCCGATTGGCTGGAATGTGTCTGCTGACTGTGAGTTGCAGGGTCAAAGTTTGCTCAATGATAAAGTATTGGGGGCGGGTCGAATCTCGCATATGTTTGCTGTTCGCCGCGAACGCGAACATGCTATGTTCGCCGGGAACAATCCACCGGTGAACTATTCGTGACATCTCTACGAAAGAAACATAATTACAAAATTATCCCAAGAATATATACCGTCAGTCCACGAGACATTGAACGTTTCAGTTTAAGATTACTCCTTTTACATGTTCCCAGTGCACAAAGTTATGAACATTTATGCACAGTCAAAGACATAGTTTATGAGAATTCCAGGTAGCTGCAAGGCATCAAAACTTTTTGGCAGATGATACAGAATGGAAGAGATGTCTCGAGGAAGCAGCACTATGTCAAATGCCAAAGCAAATGAGAGAACAATTTGCTTTCATTTGTATCTTTTGCAATGTACCAGATGCATTAACTTTGTGGGAAACATTTAAAATACATATGTGTGAAGATTTCTTGAAACGTTACAATGAGACTATTGCACAATTGAAAGCATTAATGGAAACTACGGAAATTTTTCTTTGTTATGGATTAAATTGTGCCAATTTTCAATCTGCCTGATCCAGGAATTATAGATGAAATTAACTTTGATGAGTATGACACTGTTATTGAATACCAAGAAACATAAGAAACAATTGGAACTTTAAATGCATTGCAATTGGAAGCATTTAATGCCATCACAGATGCAATAGAAGATGACATGTTAAAAGAGCGTTATTTCTATCTGGATGGCCCTGGTGGATCAGGAAAAACTTATCAATATAATTTGTTGATGAGTTGAATTCGAGCACAGGGTCAAATAGCACTGCCATTTGCAACCACTGGAATTGCCGCACTTTTGTTAGAAGGTGGTAGAACTATGCATAGTGGATTTAAACTACCAGTTCCCATTCTGGAAACATCAGTGTCGGATATTCGAATGAATTCATTACAAGCCAAAAAAAATGCACAAGAGTAAATTAATTATAATAGATGAGGCAACTATAATGTCATGTCATTCCCTGCAATGTATTGATCGAATATTAAAAGAAGTTATGGCTAATGATTTGCCATTTCGTGGAAAGGTGATGTTGTTAGGAGGAGATTTCAGGCAAACATTACCTGTGGTGCCACATGGCAATTGGACTGACATTGTCAAAATGTGTATAAAAAGAAATAAGCTGTGGAAAATAATTACACACCTTAAATTAGAAGTAAATATGAGATTTGAAGGCAAAAATCAATACAATGATTGGCTAAATTTAGATTGGAGAAGGAAAACAGCCAAAAAAAATAACAATTTACCTGATGATGCGGTACAAATTCAACCAGAAATGATTTAAAAAGAACCACTAATTTCGACAATCTTCCTCAATACCATCAATAATGCGGATTACTCAGACATTGCAAGCAAAGTCGTATTGACATCCAAAAATATAGATGCCTTGAATCTAAAGAACAAAATATTAAAATTAATGATTGCTCCCCAAAAAAATGAGTACAGTGCAGATTCTGTTCTGACTAATGACAAAGATAGTGAAGCAAACTTCAGTATAGAATCTATTAATTCTTTAACTCCCTCTGGAATGCCAACTTGCAACTTAAAAAAGGGGCAATTGTCATGCTATTGAGAATTATGAATCCCAAAAAGGACCTTGTAGTGGGACCAGATAAATTGTGAAGGATTTAAAGGATCATTTTTTACATGCAGAAATTATGAGTGGTACCCATAAAGGCGAACCAGTTCTTATACCGAGAATTGATTTGGCTCCAAGTGAGAGTGGTTTTCCTTTTGTCCTTCTAAGGAGACAATTTACCATTATCATAGCATTTGCCATGACCATCAATAAATCCCAAGGACAAACTTTTAAGTCTGTGGGTATTTTTTTGAAGGAACCTGTGTTTGCACATGGTCAGCTATATTTTGCATTTTCAAGATGCAATAATCCAGAGGAAATTAAAGTACATGTTGAAGAAAACCCCAGGCAGGGTGATTTATTGGAAGATGGATGCATATTTACAAAAAACATTGTGTACTATGAGGTGCGGTAAATATAGAGGACAGTGGTTTCATTTCGACAACAACATTTTATGTTACTCAGACTGATTTTAGAGGACCACTATTTCACTTAAAAAACTCTATGTGCCATTTGCCCAAAGTATAAGAACCAAAAAAATTAAAACAGTAAACAGTGGTTATACAGATTGGAATGTGTTAGAAGTTACCTTTTTATATGATTGGCCCCACAAAACAATTAAGTGGCATTTTCTTTAATTTAAAGGATAAATGTTATTGTTTTACAGTATGTTACTATTTCACATGTTAACACTGTATTTTCAAAGTTGTGGAAAGTTGCTTCATTGTATATAGTCAAGGATTTATGTTACTACAAGTTTTATCATTTGTTAATACATTGAACTGTATAATATAAATAGAGAGTATTGATTCAGAGAGTAATCCGATCGCCAGTTAATGGGGTCAGGAAGGAATTCATTTTTTTCCCTCTTTGATACAATTGGCCAAGTTTCAATGGGGGTTTTTATGGTTTGCTTTCCTCTGGATTCAATGCCTGTTTAGTTCAGCAAGTGTTTAAAAAAAATGTATGTTACAAACCATCTCATTGTTCAAAATAGTCATTTACAGAAAGTTTACATAGTCATCTGTTATTCATGGATAACAATCAAATGAAAACGTTAGTATTGGTAAAAAAAAAAAGTTCAAGATTTTTTAAAATATAAGTTGCTGGTTACAAACTTTTATGTTATGGTTTACAATATGTATTCATGAAAAGTTTACACATTGTTATATTGTTATTCCATGTATAACAATTAAAAGAGTTAATATTGAAAAAAATATATTCTATACCTGTTAATGAAATACAAGTTGAAAGTTAAAAAAAATAAAAGGTATTATTGAAAATTTAGTATTTCTTTGTAGATAAAGAAAAAAGGTTAAGAATATCAGAGACTCGTATTGTTTGGCAAACAGTTTTCATAGCATTAAAATGTTATTGACCGTCATTTTTTGACGGGCAAGTCGCTAGTCATATATATATTCCATGGTCCACATTAGAGCCTCTGTGAGTGAGGAGGGGTTAATGTGGCATCAGTTTCATGTGTTTGTGTTGCTATTTAATCAGGTAGTGTGTCTTTAATTGCTTTATGCATGTTGCAGCTTGGCTTTTTATATTGGCATATGAATGACCAATCTATCATATGATAAAATAACATGATTTTTAAAGGCATCATTTTTATTGAGGCATTATTGTGCAAGTAATTGTAATGTCTTTCCATACTTTCCCATTTTTTAAAGTCCACTGGTGTGTTTTTTTTGTCTTTCACAGTGTTGACAACTTGTCTGTAAACACTTTGCGGGTCCTATTTTGAGGCCATAATGTTTTTGCCTTCATGCCATCTTTGGAAATTCTATGCAATTTTATAGTTTGATTGGAATGTAACAGTTACGGGCTTGACAGAACAAAGGTTTTTCGGCCACAAAGATCAAATTTTGACGTCCCCTAGGGTTTTCCGCCCTTAACCGGCAAGTCAGTGTATTTCTTTACAGGGGCAATTTAATAGCCGTAAGTCTTGCAGGCTATGTTAGGGGCTGCGGTTTTACACGTTCAGGGAATTTCATAGGGCTGTTAGTGTCATCAGCGAAAAAGACAATATTTTCTAGCTTTACTTCAAAGTCATTATAAAATATGTTTAGAGATGACCTAATACTGATCAGTGGCGGATCTCCCATTCGGTGCAGTGGGTGCAATGCACCAAGGATTTTGTCCAGAGGGGCCCCAATGCAATCTTATTTTTGTATATATATTTTTTTTTCATCGTGTAGGACCCACCAGTTTATCTCCCATGGCTACCAACCCCTCTTACTATTTACATTGATCTTGGAGATGATTACTCTTCCTCCATGACTCCTTTTCCTGCTTGTGTTTCTACAGAGGCAGGGACTTCCTGAATGACACACAAATAAACAAAATATAATATATTTATACTATATATGTATATATAAAATATATAATATACCGGTACTTAGAATCTATATAATACATAGACATACTGTATATATATATATATATATATATATATATATATATATATATATATATATATATATATATATATATATATATATATTGACCGGCCAGCCTTAGGCTACTGGTTGCTCCTGTGATTGTCCCATAAACCACAGAGTCCGATATACTTTTAGCTCTATAATAAAGGCTTTCAAAAATAAACAATAGCTTAACTTCAGCATAAAATAAACATCTGTTCACACAGAGGGGTGGTACCTTTAAGTTCAGTCTCTCAGCTCCTCAGCTGCAATAGATCCTTTCTAGGTCCTCCACTTTTAAAGCAAACAGTCTCTCAGTTAAGTGTTGTTGCAGTCACACAGACTGTTCCTATTACTGGCAACTTCCTCTGCTGCTCTGTAAGTCCTGGTAGGTCCTGTTCAGGAGCTCTGTCTCATTCTCCTCTCAAGTCACACAGAAACACTCAGTGTCTTCTCTTAAGCTGCTAGTTGTATTCTCCAGGCAATCCAATTTACTTGTCAGTGTATCTCTGTACTTTAATCTGTATTATAAGCAGTCTTCCTGACTGTCTCACTTCAGAGCTTATTTCAGCTCAGCTCCCAGTATCCAGTTTTACTTACTGTCTCACACAGGTTCTCACATAGACTGCAGCTCCACACAGACTCCTCACGGCACTCCCTTCCCAGAGCCTAATCAGCCACCCCTCCATGTCTGCTTTCCAGGCTTTAAAGTGAAGTTGCACCTGCAGCAATTAGGAGTTCTTTAGAAGTCTTAACTCACTCCTGTCCAGAACTCTTTACACTACTTTACTCATCCTCTAGGGGGCAAACGGTTACAATATATATATATATATATATATATATATATATATATATATATATCTTTATATATATATATTATTTATAAGATATAAATATATTTTGACTCTGGGTGGGTCAAAACATTTGGGGGGTGGCAATTTATTTTATTTTTATTTACACAAGGGCCCTCCTCTCCCTAGCTCCACCACTGATACTGATCCCTGAGAAACCGCACTTACCACATTAGTTCAATCTGAGTTTGTTCCATTTACAACAACCCTTTGTTTTCTGTCTTTTAGCCCGCTCTCAATCCATGAGCAGATACTTACTGTAATTCCTGTATCCCTTAGTTTGCACAACAGACTTCCTTGTGACATTGTATCAAAAGCCTTTGCAAAATCCAAAAAGACTACATCAACTAAGTTTCCTTGGTCCAGGTTCTTACTTACCTCCACATAGAAATGAAGTACAGTTCTTTTAGATGATCTATCCCTCATGAATCTGTGATGTTCAAATAGAAATATTATTGTTTAAAGTCCTTTTTGTAACCCTTCTAAAAGCTTTCTCAACACAGAAGTGAGGAATGTGGGCATCTGGCTTCCTGTGCCACCGACCCCGCTGTACCTTCTAGTTACCAGTGTTACTTAGTTACCTTAACTCCAGTTACTTGTGACATTTGTATTACTGGCTACTACTATTACCACACTGTTTGTTTCACTAGACTACCATTGCCTCCGATCTCTTGCTTTTCCTGGGCTGTCCAAAATAATAAGAGTTTTTGCTCTGGCTATTCCAATCCACTGTTATCACTGTTATAGCAGCAGCTGGAGCAGTAGTGTTCTCCAGTGGCATTTTAGATGTACCCATAACTTTTGGTCTGCCATCCTCTGTGCCTGACCCGCGATCATAGTCTGTACCCTGACAAATATGGTTCCACTGCTATTCACTTAATTATAACACTCCATACATAAATATTTTTTTTGTTTGTTTAGTCATTCAGTCACAACTGACTCTTCATGACTCCATGGACTGCAGCAGACCCAATGTCAATATTTTGTGCGGACACCATTATTTTCCAGCACTGCCTTAACCCTCATGGGCATGGAGTTCACCAGAGCTTCACAGGTTGCCACTGGAGTCATCTTCAACTCCTCCATGAGCTGGTGGATGTTAGAGAGCTTGCACTCCCCCACCTTCCATTTGAGGATGCCCCACATGTGCTTAATAGGGTTTAGGTCTGGTCTCATGCTTGGCCAGTCCATCACCTTTACCTTCAGCTTCTTTAGCAAGGCAGTGGTCCTCTTGGAGGTGTGTTTGGGATCATTATCATGACGAAGGGAGGGGATCATGCTCTGCCTCAGTATGTCACAGTACATGTTGGCATTCATGGTTCCTTCAATGAACTGTAGCTCCCCAGTTCCCGCAGCACTCATGCAGACCCAGACTATGACCCTCCCACCACCAAAAATATAAATCTATACTGAGGAAAGTAGTTGAAATAATCCCTAAATGACAGATAAATGGATAAGGCACAAAAAGCACAAAAACACTGATATGAGATGAAACTCTCAGTTTGAACATGAACAGCGATGCAGAGAGAGTGCAGGCAGCATCTGACATCATCAGGTAAATGCATATAGGGGAATCAACACAACATATTATAGAAAGCATATATACACATATAGACACATGTGTATATATGCTTGGTCTGGGCCTGTATGAGTGCTGCCAGCACTGGGGAAAAGAAAGTGTACAGATTGGCAAAATTATTTTAGAAATCAGCGATAATACAGCTTAAAAAGTGTTCACACTATGGAATAAAAATCTCCCAAACCATGTAATGAGTTAGTAACCAGAACCAGACTGATGAGGTTAAAAAAACTGAAACAGTACTGTCTGTTTGGGTCATACATACCCATCCTGCGATGCTCACAAGTGGTGTTGTCATATGCTACAAAGCGTCCATAAATAAATGGCTGTTGGATTTGCATATCTCTGCCCATTTTCCCAGAGTGCAGTGAAAATTCTGTATTTGGTGAGATTTTGTGCAGGCAGTAAATTTATTAACTTGGTTTTAGACAAGAACATGTCCTATTTGAATTATTATTGGCATTACCTCAAAGACCCATAGAACTGGAGGCACTAAAATTACAGTAGTTTCACATAATTGAGTAGAAAACAGATATACACAGATAAAGTGTGTTGTTTATACATAAGCAAGGGTTAATTAAATTGAATGATGTGCTTTTTCTGAGATTGTTGTGATGTTGATATTCAGTCCATGCAAATACTGTATTTATTTCCAGCACATTCTGCTCTTGGTATTAAACTTCATCTCTTGCAAATCACAGAAGTGTTTGATTTCTTTTTCCAAAGCTCCTGTGATGATCCCGGATTTACCTCCATCTGTTATTAATAGTAAATGGAAATATGCAGAGTGGACATTAGGTTGTCGGTTGATGATTCTTTTAGTTGTGTGAGTGCAGATCTCATAGGATTACTGAACATATATTTATAATTTGCTTTTTAAATATCTGACTTTAATAATGGACGAACAGTTTTAAAAAGTATTGTTTTTTTGTTTACTTGATTTTTTGCTTTTTTATTTCTAATTTTGCAAACTTGCATTTCTTCATACAAGCTCTTTCAATATAACTTTCAGCGCCATAAAGTTTTAACATTTAAAAGAACATTTAATAGATTACAAACATTTTCACAAGGAAAAATAAATTATATTAATTCAAGAAAATACAAAAACTCATCTATATTATTGAAACACGACATGGTGGAGATTGTTCATGGTTGATGTGGGAATAAAACTGTATAATGAACAAGATACACTAATTTGAATTCAGAAAACTTGTTTCAGCCATTTTTGCATTGTTTGACTGTCATACGTAGGGTCATGTGATGATAGCCTTGATGGGGGAGAATCTTGAAGTGAAGTGATGTAGTTTGCAATGGCAACAGTGACAGTTAAAAAGTGAATATTAGTTTTCTACATGAGACTAAGTGCTGCTTAGCTCATGAGCTCAGAAGAATGGGAGCAGAACATAAACCTAACATCATGGATACTTAATATTTCTCTTTACTTATTGCTGTGTTGTCAGGACTCAGGGTAAGAAGTCTGCATTAACCCTAAGATAACTGCCTTAGAGCTGTAGTGATATACCCCCAGTATTGTCAGGATGACCAATCCTACCCGCCGATGTAATCTGGTCCTCAGTATCTTTCTTGGGACAGCAACAGAGATACAGGATGCCAAAGGACATGGTTCAGAAAAAAGATAATAAAAGACCACCTCTATCCCCTTGATCTTAGGATCGCCCAATCCCTCAAGAATGAAAACACACTTTACTTATGTGTCCTCAGACAGGATACAAAAAAAACAAACTTTATTGTTCCACACACATATTTAAACAGTACATCAACCAATCAACTTTAGCTCCATTGACTGACCAGGTGGTTTTGATTGACAGGCTTGTGCCCCTACTGTATCCTTCCTTAGACAAACAAATACTGATCAATCTGGGTAACTTCTTTGGTTTTCCCACATGGTACTGATTTACTGCCATGCGTGTAGGGCTATCAAGTTTTCTAAGTGCTTAAAAGTCTGGTGACATTATCTTCCTGGCCATCCCTAACAGTTAAACACCCCTATAGTGTTGTAAATTCTATCTTTTCTCAGAGACTTGTATGGACAAATTGACTAGACTCTTATCCCACTTGGGGGTTACCATTCATGAAGCTGGATGGTTGTTCTGGAAAACCCAATACGACATAATAACACACTGTATAAATAATTGTTGTCCTCTATCAGCAACAGATATTGAATATAATACAATATGTCATGAGGAGGGTGTGAGCACATACACAGATCAATACATTCCAAGTTACATGTTATATGAAGTGATTATACAGGATATAACATATGGAAACATATTAGACAACAGAGTGCTGCTTAAAGGAACAACGACAGTTTGAAATCTGTTTCTTACAACCAACTTTCAAAAATATCTTTACAAATATTGAGCTGTGTGTAAGGATTTCTCATCTTGTGTTGATATTGGATAAATGCAACTTTGAGTTTTGCACCAAAAAAGGTATTTTAGAACATCACCCGACATCTATGGCAAAGGACAAAAACCAAGCTTGCATCAATATATTTCATCAGCCCTCTCATTGTCTCAGACTTTGCACTATATCACTGACAAGTTTACAGGTTGTGATAAGGGAAGCTATGGTTTATCTATTCTGTTACTTCCAACACTTTTCTGCAATTCACCTAAAGGAATGGTCTATACTCATGACCAGAGGTACTTACTTACCATTCTTACTTTCAACAATTTCAAACCCATATCTCATCAATGTTAAGACATACGTGAAAATGGGACACGTTGTTATGGACCGTTGTATGCTCATTTTAATATTTAAGTAAGGCACTGACCCTATTCTTGTTATCCTTTATATACTGGTGAATACTTTGACCTTTTGATTGTGCATCTCAGACGGACTCTCTAAGCATCATGTGTTCATTCGTTGCCCAGTTTTGCTAACTGGTGGTGGGCTGACTGATTGTACCTCTAACATCTTACTTCATACTGCTCTCTATTTTTAAAAAGTTAAAAATCATAATAAAGAGATCACCTTTACTTATTTGCTAAAACATTACATGGCATAAAAAGGGATCTAGTAATAATGATGGGAACAGATGGTACAACTGCATTTTACGTACCTATACAACAAATAATAGTTGTCAAACTGCGATTCGTCTTCACACTTGCGACCAATCGCAGTTTGACAACTACGAGTGATTGCTGCGCTGCGCATGTGCATTGCGCGGGGTTACGGGCACAAGCGGCTGGTCGCACGCGTGCCCCCAGATGGGCGCGCATGTGCACGAGTGGCTAGTCGTGCGCGCCCCGGGTGGGCCCACTTGCGCATGAGTAGGCGCCCGAGCGCGCACATGGGAGGGAAAGAAGGGAGTAAGAGACACAGAGGAGGGGGTGAGACACATGGAGAGGAGGGGGGGGGTGAGACACACAGGGGAGGAGGGGGTGAGACACACAAGGGCGACACACACAGGGGAGTGAGAGGAAGGGAAAGGAGACACAAGGGAGGGAGAGGAGGGGGAAGACACACAGAGGAGGTGGAGAGACACAGTGGAGGGAGAGGAGGGGGAGAGACACAGGCGAGGGAGAGGAGGGGAGACACAGGGAAGAGTAGGGGGGAAGAGACATAGGGGAGTAAGAGGAGGGGGGAAGAGACACACGGGAGGGAGAGGAGGGGTGAAGATAGACACAGAGGAGTGGGGGGAAACACAGGGGGAGGGGGAGAGAGACACAGGGGAGTGAGAGGATGGGGAAAGTGAGTGGATAGAGACACAGGGGAGTGAGAGGATGGGGAAAGAAAGACATGGGAGGAAGAGGAGGTGGGAGACACAGATGAGTGAGAGGAAGAGACACAGGAGAGGGAGAGACACAGAGGAGTAGGGAGGAGAGACACAGAGAAGGGGGGAAGAGACACGAGGGACTGAGAAGAGACATGCAGGGGAGAGAGAGGAGGGGACAGATACACAGAGGAGGGAGAATAAGGGGCGAGACACAGGGGAAGGAGGGTTGAGAAACACAGGGGAGGGAGAGGATTGAGAGACACAGAGGAGGGAGAGGAGGGGGAGACACACAGGGGAGGGTGAAGAGGGGGGAGACACAGGGGAGGGAGAGGAGAGGGAGGGGATGCAGGGGAGGGAGAGGAAAAGGGAAGAAACACAAAGGGAGGGAGAGGAGGGGGGAGACACACAGGGGAGTGAGAGGAGAGGGGAGGAGACACAGGGGAGGGAGAGGAGGGTGATAGACACAGGGAAGGGGGAGAGACACATCAATGGAGGGAGAGGGGAGGAGACACAGGGTAGTGAGAGGAGGGGGAAAAGAGACACAGGGGAGGGAGTGGATGGGGGAGAGACACAGGGGAGGGAGAAGAGGGGGAAGAGACACAGAGGAGGGGGAGACACGGGAGGGAGAGGAGGGGGAAGAGACACATGGGAGGGAGAGGAGGGGGAAGATAGACACAGAGGAGTGGGGAGACACACAGGGGGGACGGGGAGAGACACATAGGTAGAGGGGAGAGAGACACAGGGGAGTGAGAGGATGGGAAAGAGAGACAGGGGAAGAAGAGAAGGTGGGAGACACAGGGGAGTGAGAGGAGGGGGAATAGAGACACGGGGGAGGGAGAGGAGGAGGAAAGGGCCAGAGATGGGGGGAAGACACAGAGGAGGGAGAGATGGGGGAAGACACAGAGGAGGGAGAGACACAAAGGGGATGAGAGGGGAGAGACACTGAGGAGGAGACACACAGTGGAGGAGGGGGGAGAGACACAGAGGAGGGGGGAAGAGACACAGGGGACTGAGAAGAGAGACGCAGGGGAGTGAGAGGAGGGGGAAGATACACAGGGGAGTGAGAGGAGGGGCAAGACATACAGAGGAGGGAGAGGAGGGGGAGTCACACAGGGGAGGGATCGGAGGGTGATAGACACAGGGAAGGGGGAGAGACACATCAATGGAGGGAGAGGGGAGGAGACACAGGGTAGTGAGAGGAGAGTGAAAGAGAGAAACAGGGAAGGGAGAAGAGGGAGAGAGACACAGAGGAGGGTGGGGAGGGGTGATAGAAACAGGGAAGGGAAAAGAGGGGGAGAGATACAGGACGGGAGGGAGAGGAGAGGGGGATACACAGGGGAGTAAGAGGAGGGGGAAGAGACACATGGAAGTGAGAGGGGGGGAAAGAGACACAGGGGAGGGGGAGACAGGGGAGTAAGAGGAGGGGGGGGAAAGAAATAGAGGAGGGAGAGGAGGGGGGAATATAGACACAGAGGAGTGGGAAGACACACAGGGGGGGAGGGGGGAGAGACACATAGGTGGAGGGGGAGAGACACAGGGGAGTGAGAGGATGGGGACGAGGGAAAGGAGAAGAAGAGGAGGAGGGAGACACAGAGGAGGGAGAAGAAGGGGAGAGACACAGGGGAAGGAGGGGAGAAACACAGGGGAGGGAGAGGAGGGAGAAAAAACAGGGGAGGGAGAGGAGGGAGAGACACAGGGAAGGGAGAGGAGGGAGAGACACATGGGACAGTGAAGAGGGGGAGACACAGGGGAGGGAGAGGAGGGGGGAGAGAAACAGGGTAGGGAGAGGAGAGGGAGGGGATGCAGGGGAGAGAGAGGAAAAGGGAAGAGACACAAAGGAGGGAGAGGAGGGGGAGACAAACAGGGGAGTGAGAGGAGAGGGGGCAGATACACAGAGGAGGGAGAGGAGGGGATGACACACAGGGGAGGGAGAAGAGGGGGGAGACACGGGAGGGAGAGGAGAGGGAGGGGATGCAGGGGAGGGAGAGGAAAAGGGAAGAGACACAAAGGGAGGGAGAGAAGGGGGAGACACACAGGGGAGTGAGAGGAGAGGGGAGGAGACACAGGGGAGGGAGAGGAGGGTGATAGACACAGGGAAGGGGGAGAGACACATCAATGGAGGGAGAGGGGAGGAGACACAGGGTAGTGAGAGGAGGGGGAAAAGAGACACAGGGGAGGGAGTGGATGGGGAGAGACACAGGGGAGGGAGAAGAGGGGGAAGAGACACAGAGGAGGGGGAGACACGGGAGGGAGAGGAGGGGGAAGAGACACATGGGAGGGAGAGGAGGGGGAAGATAGACACAGAGGAGTGGGGAGACACACAGGGGGGATGGGGAGAGACACATAGGTAGAGGGGAGAGAGACACAGGGGAGTGAGAGGATGGGAAAGAGAGACAGGGGAGGAAGAGGAGGTGGGAGACACAGGGGAGTGAGAGGAGGGGGAATAGAGACACAGGGGAGGGAGAGGAGGAGGAAAGGGCCAGAGATGGGGGGAAGACACAGAGGAGGGAGAGACACAAAGGGGATGAGAGGGGAGAGACACTGAGGAGGAGACACACAGTGGAGGAGGGGGAGAGACACAGAGGAGGGGGGAAGAGACACAGGGGACTGAGAAGAGAGACGCAGGGGAGTGAGAGGAGGGGGAAGATACACAGGGGAGTGAGAGGAGGGGCAAGACATACAGAGGAGGGAGAGGAGGGGGAGTCACACAGAAGAAGGGATCGGAGGGTGATAGACACAGGAAAGGGGGAGAGACACATCAATGGAGGGAGAGGGGAGGAGACACAGGGTAGTGAGAGGAGAGTGAAAGAGAGAAACAGGGAAGGGAGAAGAGGGGGAGAGACACAGAGGAGGGTGGGGAGAGGTGATAGAAACAGGGAAGGGAAAAGAGGGGGAGAGATACAGGACGGGAGGGAGAGGAGAGGGGGAGACACAGGGGAGTAAGAGGAGGGGGAAGAGACACATGGGAGTGAGAGGAGGGGAAAAGAGACACAGGGGAGGGGGAGACAGGGGAGTAAGAGGAGGGGGGAAGAGAAACAGAGGAGGGAGAGTGTAGGGGGGATTATAGACACAGAGGAGTGGGAAGACACACAGGGGGGGAGGGGGGAGAGACACATAGGTGGAGGGGGAGAGACACAGGGGAGTGAGAGGATGGGGACGAGGGAAAGGAGAGGAAGAGGAGGAGGGAGACACACAGGAGTGAGAGGAGGTGGGAGACGCAGGGGAGGGAGAGGAGGGGGAGAGACACAGGGGAATGAGGGGGAGAGACACAGGGGAGAAAGAGGAGGGGGAGACACAGGGGAGGGAGAAGATGGGGAGACACAGGGGAGGGAGAGGGGGAGAGACACAGGGGAGGGAGAGGAGGGTGATATACACAGGATAGGGGGAGAGACACATCAATGGAGAGAGATGGGAGGAGACTCAGGTTAGTGAGAGGAGGGGGAAAGTGAGACACAGGGGAGGGAGAGGAGAGGGAGAGACACAGGGGAGGGAGAGGAGGGGGAGAGACACAGGGAAGGGAGAGGAGGGGGGAAGAGACACAAGGGAGGAAGAGGAGGGGGGAAGAGACACAGGGAAGGAAGAGGAGGGGGAAGATAGACACAGGGGAGGAATAGGAGGGGGGAGATAGACACAGAAGAGTGGGGAGACACACAGGTGAAGAGGTGGGAGAGACACAGGGGAGGGAGAGGGGGGAAGAAACACAGGGTAGGGACACACACGTGAGGAGGGGGGAGAGACACAGGGGAGTGAGAGGAGGGGGAGAGAGACACAGGGAGGGAGAGGAGTGGGGAGACACACACGGGAGTGAGAGGAGGGGGGAAGAGACACAAGGGAGGGAGAGGAGGGGGGGAGAGACAGAGAGTGGGAAACATAGACACAGAGGAGGGAGAGACACACAGGGGAGGAGTGGGAAGACAAACAGGGGAGGGGGGAGAGACAAAGAGGGGGAGACATGGATAGGGAGAGGTGGGAGAAGACAAACAGAGAAGTGAGAGGATGGGGAGACACAGGGGAGGGAGATGAGGGGGGATAGACACAGGGGAGGGAGAGGAGAGGGATGGGATGCAGGGGAGGGAGAAGTGGGAGAGACACATCAATGGAGGGAGAGGGGAGGAGAAACATGGTAGTGAGAGGAGGGGGAAAGAGAGACACAGGGGAGGGAGAAGAGGGGGAGAGACACAGGGGAGGGAGGGGAGGGGGAAAGAGACACAGGGGAAGGAGAAGAGGGGGAGACATAGGGGAGTGAGAGGAGGGGGAGAGAGAAACAGAGGAGGGGGAGACACACAGGGGAGCAGAGGGGAGAGACACGGGAGGAGGGGGAGACACACTGGTGAGGAAGGGGAGAGTGACACAGGGGAGTGAGAGGAGGGGGAAAGAGACACAGGGAAGGGAGAGGAGGGGGGAGAGACAGAGAGTGGGAAACAGACACAGAGGAGCGAGAGAAACACACAGGGGAGGAGTGGGAAGACAAACAGGGGAGGGGGAGAGACACAGAGGGGGAGACACGGATATGGAGAGGTGGGGGAAGACAAACAGAGGAGATAGAGGAGGGGGAGACACAGTGGAGGGAGAGGAGGGGGAGACACAGGGGAGTGAGAGGAGGGGGAAAGAGACACAGGGGAGGAAGAGGAGTGTGGAAAAACAGGGGAGTGAGAGGAGGTGAAGAGACACAGGTGAGGGAGAGGAGGGGGGAAGAGACAGAGAGTGTAAAACAAGGACAAAGAGGAGTGGGAGACACACAGGGGAGGAGTGGGAAAACAAACAGGGGAGGAGGGGGAGAGACACAGAGGGGGGAGAAACAGGTAGGGAGAGGTGGGGGAAGACAAACAGAGGAGAGAGAGGAGGGGTGACACAGGGGAGGGAGAGGAGGGGGAAGAGACACAGGGGAGGGAGAGGAGTGTGGAAAAACAGGGGAGTGAGAGGATGGGGAAGAGACACAGGTAAGGGAGTGAAGGGGGAAAGGTCAAGAGAGGTGGGGGAGAGAGACACAGAGGAGGGGGAGACACACAGGGGAGGAGAGGGGAGAGACACTGGGAGGAGGGGAGAGACACACAAGTGAGGAGGGGGGAAGAGGGGGAAGAGAGACAGGGGAGGGAGAGGAAGGGGAAGAGATAGGGAGGGGGAAACATAGACACAGATGAGGGGAGACACACAGGGGAGGAGTGGGGAAGAGACACAGGGGAGTGAGAGGAGGGGTTGAGACAGAGGGGAGGGAGAGAAGGGGGAGACACACAGGGGAGGAGAGGGGAGAGACACTGGGGAGGAGGGGAGAGACACACAGGTGAGGAGGGGGGTAGAGACACAGGGGATGGAGAGTAGGGGGAAAGAGACATAGGGGAGGGAGAGGAGGTGGCAAGAGACACAGGGGAGGGAGAGGAGATGGAAAGAGACACGTGGGAGAAACACAAGGGAGGGAGAGGGGTGAGAAACACAGGGAATGGAGAGGGGGATGAAACACATGGGAGGGAGAGAAACACACAGGTGAGGAGGGGGGAGAGACACAGGGACGTGAGAGGTAAGGGGGGAAGAGAGACAGGGGAGGGAGAGGAAGGGGAAGAGATAGGGGGGGGAAACATAGACACAGATGAGGGGAGACACACAGGGGAGGAGTGGGGATGAGACACAGGGGAGTGAGAGGAGGGGTTAAGACAGAGTGGAGGCAGAGAAGGGGGAGACACACAGGGGCATGAGAGGAGGGGGGAAGAGAGACAGGGGAGGGAGAGGAAGGGGAAGAGATAGGGAGGGGGAAAAAGACACAGAGGAGGGGGAGACCCACAGGGGAGGAGTGGGGATAAACACTGGGGAGGAGGGGGAGAGACACAGAGGGAGGAGACACAGGGGAGGGAGAGGTGGGAGAAGACACAGGGGAGGGAGAGGAGGGGGGGGAAGACACAGGGGAGGAAGAGGAGGGGGAAAGGGCCAGATAAAGGGAGGGAGACACAGAGGAGGGGGAGACACACAGGGGAGGAGAGGGTAGAGAAACTGTGGAGAAGGGGGCAAGAGACGCAGGGGAGGGAGAGGAGGGGAAAGAGACACAGAGGAGGGAGAGAAGGGTGAAAGAGAAGCAGAGGAAGGAGAGGAGGGGGGAAGAGACACAGGGGAGGGAGAGGAGGGGGAAGAGACATGGGGGAGGGATAGAGGGGAAGAGACACAGGGGGGAAGAGACACAGGGGGGAAGAGACACAGGGGGGAGGGGGGCAAAGAAACATAGGAGGGAGAGGGGGAGAGACACCGGGAAGGGGGTAAGACACAGGGATGAAGTAGAGAGGGGAAAGGCTTGCAATGAGCACCAAAGGTGCTCATTGGGAGGCCAATGATGAGCGCCAAAGGCTCTCATCACAATTACATCAAGGTAGAAGGGGGGTTTGCTATGAGCACCAAAGGCGCTCATTGCAAATCCTGCGATAAGAGCCAAAGGTGCTCATTACGAGGCAGGCAGGTTAGAGAGGGTGGGAGCCTTGCAAGGTGAGGCTTCAAATTGTATTGCCGTCATTTTTGACGGGCAAGTCACTAGTATATTAATATTGAGCTCCTTATCTTCTCACTCTCTACCACAGCTTTCACTCCTCAAATATCTCTCACTGTTGACAATATCATCATCACTCCCATCACACAGACCCATTGTATTTGGGTTCTACTGGACCCTTTCCTCTCTTTTATTTCTCATAAATAATCAATAACAAAATCTGGTGATTTGCACTTCAAATTAATAAACTCCAAAATACGTCATTATCTTAGACAGGACACAGATAAAAGTATAATACATTCTCTCATCATACCTCATCTATTGTAATTTGCTCCTTGCTGGCCTCCCAATCTCTCGTCTGTCTCCCCTCCAATCCATTATGAACGCCTCCGCTAGACTCATCTCCCATACTAAACGCTCAGTGTCAGCAGCTCCTCTCTGTCAGTCACACCGCTGGCTTCCCATAGCATCCATAATCAACTGTAAAATCATGACCCTAACATATAAAGCCCTCAACAACACTGCACCCCCTTATATCTCTGCTGTTGGTTCAAAGTACTCCCCTAACCGCTCTCTACTTTCTGCTAATGACCTTCTTCTTTCCTACTCACTTATCACCTCCTCTCACTCCTGCCTTCAGTACTTTTCTCATGTTGCCCTATTCTATGGAACTACTTGCCTCGCTCCACTAGCCTATCTTCCTGCTTCAAAAAAATCAATAAAAACCTACCTTTTTAAAATTGATTACCACCTTCAGCCTTAATATGCACAACTGGACACTCCACAGCATAATATCACTAACACCCACAATCTACAGTGCAACACACAGACACCTCCACATGACTCCCTCTCTTATCACATCCAAACCCTTTAGATTGTACACTTGCGAGGGTTCAGCCATGTGTCGGTGCATTGGAAACAAGCACGATGTACATTAGATTGTAAGCTCAAGAACAGGGCCCTCCATTGTTTGCTATGTGGTAATTGTGTTAATTTTGTTTGTTTTTTCTTATTTTATTTTTTTTTTGTTATATACTTAAGCCCTGTACAGCACTATGGAATATGTTGGACAGTTACAAATTACATATATAGTTGTGAGCATGCAAGTTGTTGCTAACCCTTGCGGGCTCGCACAGCGAGCCGCCGGCCTCGCGTAGCAAGGGCCTTGGCTCGCACAGCGAGGTCAGTGGGCGAGGGCCTCAGTTGCTGGCATGGAGCACCGAAGGCGCTCCATGCCAGCAACTGTGACCCTCGCAAACTTCATATCGCAACACAAACAACACGACACACCAATTACGACCCTCGCTAAATTTTACGAGCAACGCAAACAACATAAGACACACGTTAACACACATTACGGCCTCGCAACGCTCGGACGCAACTTGCGAACATTACAAAATTCAAAACACAATACATACACACAGCACATACATGAAAACCTTACCTACAGCAAGAGGGAGCACCCAGGATCTCAAAAATGCAACTTACACCATTTCACTCAAAATAAAAGAGTTTAGACACTAAACAATTTGCTAAGCAACAGAAAAAATGGCCGCCGGACAAAACGAAAACGAGGCTACACACGCAAACACCATACGACACACGTTACCAGACATTACAACCTTGCAAACATCGGACACAACACGCCGACATACAAACATTTAAAACACAATAAATACACACAACACACACATAAAAAGCTTACCTACAGCAAGAGGAACCATCCAGCACCTCAAAAAAACAAGTTATACCTTCATTTAAATAAAAATAAAACACTTTAGACACTAATAAAATCGCTAAGCGAGAGAAAAAATGGCCGACGAATAAAACGAAAATGAGGCTTCAGCACTCTCAACACGTAAAACACCAAAACACACTCGCAAAACACCACACGAAACACCTACGTATAATCCGCAAAGACGCATACCACAGATAACCCGCCATTTTACGCCAATGCGGAAGTACATACTACGCTAACGGTTTCGTCTCGCGCACACACAGTATTACACTGCACACATTCACCACGCTTACACAGCAGCTCCACACCACTAATGCTGCAGCAACATAGAAACACATTGACAGCTCTTCAACACAATGCTTCAAAATAGGTAAAGCATATTCATTTATTAATGTATTATATATTTTAATATTACACACCAAACAGCATTAGATATTCATGTATTAATGTGTTATATCTTTCATTATTACACACCAAACAGCATTAGCTACCTTACAATTTCATTGCCGTCATTTTTTGACGGGCAATGCGCTAGTAAAATATAATAATAATAATCACATAAAGAGTTGTGAGCATGTGGGCTGTGGCTAATGCTTGCGGGCTCGCATAGAGAGCACGCCGCAACTACGGACCTCGCAAAGCGAGGCCGCAGTTGCTGGCAAGAGCCGCCAAAGACACTCCTTGTGTTGGTGGAGATGGGCACCATAGTCGCTCATCCCGACAAAGCCCTATGACTTTCGGCCCGCAAATGCGGACCCTTGCAAAGCGAGGGGCCGCATTTGCAGAGGTGGAGGCTCTACGGCGCCTCAGAACCGCTTACAAAACGCAATGACAAACTACGGACTTACAGAAAAAAATTACGAGCCGCGGGACTTAGGAAAAAAAAAGTTTGCGTCTTTACAACAACAACAAAACAACCTGTACAAATATTAAAACATTGTCTAAAACATTGTATAAAAACATTGTCCAAAGCAAGGGGGGACACCCAGGACATCTGCAAGGCAGGTTCACCTCAATTTCAATCACATTTACACACTTTACACACCCGACAATACCCGAAGCGAGAGAAAAAATGGCAGACGAAAAAAACTAAAATGAAGGTAAGGACATTTAATTACTACACTTACTGGCAAAACGGAAGGAACACTCAAGAACACTTCATGCGGCATGTGACACACACTATGTGGCACATACCACACTGCTATTACCCACCATTTTACATGAAACACACAACTATTAACCGCAAAATGGCGGCTGGAACGCAAATTCAAGGCTGGAACGCAAATAGCGCATGCGTATTGCGTTCTAATGGTTTCAACCACCTCAAAGTTTATAAATACTGCCTACTTTCCAGAAAATTCTACATTTCTCCTCAGGTGATGCACGGTGTGACTGGACATGTCAGTGGTGGCGTTACTTCGGAAGAGAATTCCTTACCAATTTACAACCTGCAAATTACAACAAAGAGGTAAGCTATAATACATTTAATTAATTAAGAAATCCAGACCAAAAAAAAATGGGATTTCAAATGTTGACAACAACAACTGGATTCATTTATAGTACATGTCAACTACACAGATATGTCTATGTGCCGTATAAGAAGCTAAATTTAACTACAAAAAAAAAAAAAAAAAGAAGATTTTAGTCATATCCATTTTAAAAAATAATAATAATTTGGGCAAAAAAAATTGTGACACATACATATTTAGCCTGCAGTTCAATATATACCTTTTCTGCTCATTTCAAACAGACTCTGCATCAACAGCGTCACTGAAGAATTTGCAGCGTGGAGTGTGAAAGCTGAACAATTTCACACAACACAAACAAAGAAGAAGAGGTAAGATCCAAAAATACATTACATTCAGAAAAAGACCATGCTCTTACAATAACCACAAAAAAATAAAAAAAATAAACAATGTATCTTTCTCTTTTTAAACAGACACTGCCTGAAGACTGGCACATCAACATTGGCAGTAGGGAACCCTCTGTCATTGATACACCAAGAAGACTTCAATCAAGGTATAGTATAACAAGTAAAAGCCCCCAAAAATAATAGCCTAATTGCTGGACGACAATGTCAACATGAAACTAAAAACAAATAAGAAACCCCTAATACAAATTATAGGGAACAGAAAACACCATACTTCAAGAAATATTGCTAACACATATAAAATGAAACAATAAATCCTGTTTACTCTGCAAGAACCTCTTACCCTAACCCATAACCCAAATCTAGCATCCCAAAAGTGGGGGACACAAAACAGGATACTATAACAAAGATTGGTAACATATAGAAAATGGAACAATGATTCCTGTTTAGTCTGCAAGAAACTCTGACCCTAACCCATAACCTAAATCTATCATCCCAAAAGTGGTGGACAAAAAACAGGATAGTATAACAAATCTTGATAACACATACACAATTACAAAAATACTAATCCTGTTTTCTGTGCCCGAAAATACAACACTAAACCAAGAATCGAATTACACCAATGGTGTACACAAAATTGGATAGTACAAAATAATTTCTAGCGCTGCACGGTTTCACACACACTGTCAAATCTGCACTATTTTACACACAACAAAGAAAGGAAAAATGCTAATACATTGGTTTTACAAAAATAAAAAGCCGTTGTTAAAAAAAAATACAATAAAATAACATTTTTCTTTCTCTTTTACAACAGACACTGCCTGAAGACTGTCACAGGAAGATTTGCAGCACGGGATCCTGTGGCATTAATACACAACTAATACTTCTACCAAGGTATAGTAGAACACGTAAAAAATAGAAACAATAAGACCAGGTTTGCTATGCACAAATGTCAACATGAAAAATAACAAAAAATAATAACCAACGACCAACAATGATGAGGCCCCCAAAGCATGAACCTTCGTCAAATATTCTTGACACATTGAAAATTTAACAAGGAATCCTGATTTCTCTCCACCAACCTGTAACACTAACCAATAAGTTAAAATCTATCAACCCAAACGTGGCGGACAGAAAACAGGATACTATAACAAATAGTGGTAACACATAAAAAATTTAAGAATAAATCCTCTTTTCTGGGCCCTAACCTACAACATTAAACACACAACCTAAACATAGACAGAAAATAGAATACTACAACAAATATTAGTAACACCTAGAAAATTCAAGAATAAAGCATCTTTTCTGGGCCCCACCCTATAAACCTAAAAGTACAACCTAATCTTCCAATGCCAACAATCGTCTACAGAAAACACGAAGATACTACAAATATTTGTAATACTTACAAAATGTACTCAAGTACTCAGTTTTGTGTGCTATGCCTATAAGCCAAAACTATAAACCTAGAATCTCAAAACTAGCGTCCAGAAAAAATAATAAGTCAACAAATAGTAGTAAGACATACAAATGTTATACTATAAAGCCACTTTTATCTACAATAATCTATAAGCCTAAACACACAACCTAAATCTATGAAAACAGTGTTGCACACAAAACAGGATAGTACTAAAAAACAAAAATATGCACTTACAAAACAAATTAAAATCAAGAACAAAAATAATAATACATTCTTTTTATTTACAGATTAATATGGCAGATATTAATTAAGACAAGAAACAGGAAAAGATAAGACGGCAAACTAGAGAACGACAAAAAACACGGGCAAAGCATCAGACGCCAGAGCAGAAGGAAATTCGACAAGAAAAAGAACGCAAACGACTTGCAAGCAAAAGACTATCAGCTGAAAAAATAAAATCAACCCCTAAGAAGGCAACAAAAAAACAAAAGTATTTAGAACCTGTTGCTGAACAATCAGATAACATTTCCAATGATGACTTACAAACTCATATTGATATATGTTCTTCAAATTGTCCTTTATTTAAGTCTTTAGCAGCAGAGGTTCATAATTGTGGTGAGATGAATATTGGCTGACAGTTTTTTGGGGCTTATCATTTCAAACAGGAAAGACCCAGAGATGGCGGGTTCATTAGTTGCTGTCAAAAAGGCAAGGTCAAACTTCCAGAAAGACAACAATTCCCACCATATTTACAAAGCATTATGACTGAGCCTGCTTTTCCCAACTACAAAATTTTCAAAACAAACATAAAATCATACAATAGTGCCATATCCTTTGCATCTATGGGGGCAACAGTAGCTGCAAATATGCCAGGACATGGCCCTTACTGCTTTAAGGTCCAAGGACAAATTTACCATCGTACTTCACATTTACATCCAGAGGAAGGAGAGCAAAGAAAATTTGCTCAACTATATGTCCTAGACACAATGGAAGCTGTTGACCAACGTATGCAGCTTCAAGAAAATAAAAAATGCTTACCCATTGTTTTTATTGAGCTTGATAAAATTATGGCCAATAACCCCTACAAGCTTATAAAAAATTGGCAGAAGTAGAAAAGGAACAACAACTTCATGCAAAAATACATCAATTACCAATCCCAAAGATCAATATGGTGCTTAAAAGAGACAGACATACTGATAAACTTTGTTATAACTTCCCAACATCAAATGAGGTTGCAATGCTGTTTCAAAATGATGAAGGAGAACCACCATTTCAAAGAGACATTGGAATATATCCCGAAAAATGAGGAGTAACCTTTCATTAATAGAAGTATCTTAAGTACACATTTAGATCCAATGACATATCCAATATTTTTTCCACATGGGGAAGCAGGTTGGCAACTTAAATTAAGGCTTCAGAGTTACCCAAATTCAAAAGTACAGGTGCGAAATAATATTTCCATGCTTGAATTTAAAGTGGCTCAAATTGCCATTCAACATGGATTCAATCCCATTTTATGTGGCGGAAAACTAACACAACAACGAATCATTGATTCCTATTTGCAAGTTGAGGCAAATAATTGAAACTTCATCAAATATCAACAAGATAAAAGACGTGTAGAACAGTATTGTGCATTGATGGATTATGTCGCTGAGGTTGCTACAAGCAGAGACATGACTGCTGGCAAAGCCATCATTTTACCATCTTCTTTCCAGCGATCTCCTCGCAATATGCGAGAAAGATACAATGATGACATGGCTATTGTAATGAAATTTGGCAAACCCGATTTATTTATTACATTTACATGTGATCCACAATGGCCAGAGATTACACACAATTTGTTAATTCCACAAACTGCTTCCCATAGACCAGATTTAGTGGCAAGAGTCTTTTAAATCAAGATAAATGAATTAATAAGTGACATAACCATAACTCAGTTATTTGGCAAATGTCTGGCTTATGTTTATACCATCGAATTTAAAAAAAGAGGACTTCCACATGCACATATTATTATAATCCTTCAAGAAAAAGATAAGTTAGATACTGGTGACAAAGTGGATTCAGTAATTATTGCTGAACTACCAGATCCAGAAATACATAGTAGACTATATGAGATTGTAACTCATCGTATGATTCACGGACCATGTGGAGATATTAATCCACAGTCGCCATGTATAGAAAATTAGAAATGTACAAAAGAATTTCCAAAATATTATGGAGACAAAACTTATGCTAATTGTGATGGATATCCATTACATAGAAGAAGAGAAGAACAAACTGCCATTATTCGGGTCAAAAAGGTAGACAATAGATATGCGGTACCATACAATCCCCATTTGCTCATGAAGTATAATGCACACATTAATGTTGAAGCCTGCTCTTCTATAAAATCCATTAAATATGTCTACAAATATATTTACAAAGGCTATGATGTAGCTACTGTAGTAGTCAAAAGTGCTAAAAATAATGAACCCAGTGAAAGCGAGGGCCGCAGTTGCTGGCAAGGAGCACCGTAGGCGAGGGTCTGCATTTGCGGAGGTGGAGGCTCCCACGTCGGCTGCAATGAGCCTCAGGCAGGACTTACATCATAAAATTTAAGGACTTAGCATCCACAAATACGAGCCGCGGGACTTAGAAAAAAAACCCATTATGAGCTCGCAAAAATACGACCTTAGCACCCCAACCATGCGCACATGAAAACATTAAAAACACAATAAATACACACAACAAACACATAAAAAGCTTTCCCACAGCAAGGCGGGCACCGAAGACCTCTGCAAGTGAAGTTACACCTCCATTTAAGTCCAAATTCATGAGTTTAGACACCCAAAAATCCCCTAAGCAAGAGAAAAAATGGCTGGCAAAAAACCCGAAAAGGAGGCTACAGGACCCTAAACACGCAAAACACCACCAAGCACATACGGATTTCCCGAAAAAAACATACGAGGTCCAAGATACACTATTAACAAGGACGCAACATCATCCACAGGCGCGTACCACACATATTAGCCGCCATTTTACAACACTAACTTACAGAATGCGGAAGTACACAGCTACTTTAACGGATTTTCCTTGCGCACACACACTATTACACTACACACTGCACACATTGCTGACACTTACACAGCAGCTCCACAGCACTGAAAACCTACATTGTATGCTGCAGGAACATGAAAACAGATTGTCAGCTCTTCAACACAATGCTTCCTGCATATATAACTTACAAATAGGTAAAGTATATTCATTTATTCATTTCTTAATTATTTCATTAGCATACAAAAAAACATATACACACAAAATAAACTCTCATAATACACACAAAAAACCCATTCACTGCTCCACTCACAACGACCAGCATTGCTGCTCATAGCACACAAACACTTGCAAGAAGCCCAAAAAACACATCACCGCCAACCAAACAATAACACCAAAAGCGCCTATCAGAAAAAAAATACAACAACCAACAGCTTCGCAATGAGCACCGAAGGAGCTCAGCGCGAGGCTCGCAATGAGCGCCCAAGGATCTCGGAACACAAACAAAATTTATGGCTCAACCAAACAGCATTACATGCCTTACAATCTTATTGCCGCCATTTTTTGACGGGCAGGTCGCTAGTAATAATAATAATAATAATATATTTGTTGTTAAAACAAAAAAGTCAAAGTTAAATTGATGATCGTTTTTCCTTTTGCACTGATAGCTCACATCCTAACTAACTGCACCCCTATACCCACACTTTCCATTACCAATTACACTACACCTTTACCCTTCCCTCCCCATCTCCACCCCCATTAAAATGAAAAGTCTTGACTAAGTTTTTTTTTACTTAACTTACCAAATGAATTATTAAAAGTCTGATCACCATTTATATGACGTAACTGAGAAAATTAAAAGGGAAAATAAGAGGGGAAAGCACACAAGGGGGGATGAGAGAAAAGGAGAGAGAGAAGGATGTTTAGAAATAAAAGAAGGTAGAGAGTGTGAAATTAGGATGGGGAACAGGAGGAGAAGGGGGAAACAATGATTTTTCTGATTGGCTGAAATATCATTGACAGCGTTTTCAGTCAATCAGAAGGCGCCATTTTTAAATTTTAGCAGAGCATACAAGGGAACCCTCATTTGTGGTGGGGAACTCCTCAAAGGTGGAGCTCCGGTAGTTTATTTATTTTTTAGACTGTTTTTTTTTGCAGGGACCCTGCGTGCGAAGAGTTCGAGGAGGATGGGGGCATCGCTGGATTGACATTTTTGAATGGTAAGAGTTCTATTTAGAATATATTGTTTTATATGTTGTATTTATTTATTGATTTTAATGTTTCTTTTTTTTTCTAGGTGTGCTGGACCAGGTGACATTTATGAAGGGCCCTTGTCTGGGATGAAGCACAGAAGACCATCGTCTCTGGAGGGGCATTTGGGCAAGGTAAGTGGTCTTATTTACCATATTCTAGTTTTAGTAAGGGGGGTTCTTTTAGATGTAATTATAGGCTATATATTGTATGTAATGTATGTTTTTTTTATTTTATTGTAATGTAGTCTTTTTTATTTTATGTAATGTCTTTTTTTCTGTAATTGTAGTTTTTTTTGTTGTTTTACTGTAAATTATGTTTTCTGTAATATGTTTTGATGTTTGGTGTAATTAGCGGGGTGCTAGGGATTTTTATTAGGGGATTTGGAAGGTAGTGTAAAGGTTAATGGGGAAGAGCGGGGTTAATGGGGTAGAGGAGAGTTAATAGGGTAGAGGGCGGTTAATAGTGTAGAGGGGGTAAATAGTGTAGATGGGGGTTAATAGTGTAAAAGGACTTAACAGTGAAGGGGGGTTAATAGGGTAGAGGGGGGCTAATAGTGTAGTGTTTAGACTGTGTCATGAGGGTCCTCTCTATAGACCCTTATGGGGCTGATAGAGTTAATTAGAGCTTCTTGAGGGTATAGATAGATCCCCATGAGTGATGGGGTTAATTTTAGGTGCCGGGGGGATACTTATAGTACCCCCACAACAGGGGTCTATTTTTTAGTTAGCGCATGCTCTTTAAGGAACTTTAAGGTTCCTCCAGACACCCGAGGTGGCAAATTTGAATTTTTATTTGAAATGATAACCTTTTGATTGGTCTGACCTCTCTTTATCAAGTCTGAAGCAATACCAACATATGATGGAACCCTCCATTTGAATAAAAAGAGCAGATGCAGAGAGAGTGGAGACAACATCTGACATCATCAGGTAAATAGATATAGGGGCAATCAACACAACATAGTAAATTAAACATATATAAACATTATATACTGGACATCAATAAATAGATAAAAAAACAGAGCACTGTACTCCACAGTGATATCTTTCCTGTTGGACAAACACCTCAGTAAGAGCGCTAAGCTTGTTATAGTAAAATAAGAACATTTACAAGAAAATGTATTCATATTTTAGAAAAACCCAAGTCCATATTAATTCCTGTATGTTTAGTGTTGAAGAATGAAGAGTCATCTTTATTTCAAATGCCTTTCTCTCTTGGATTTTTTTTAAAAATTAGTATGAGTATCCACTGAGTATTTTGATGTTTAGGTTTTGGATGGAGTGATCATTCTGGCTAAAATGGTGTCCGACTGGTGTACAATAACTGTCTTCATTGTGTTTTCTTATTGAATGTCTGTGTATATTGATCCTTAAATGCATTTTTTGGCTGGTTTCTTCAATGTAACAGCCTGTGTCACATAAAGTACATAGTATTATATGAACCACATTGGAGGATGTGCATGTATACAGTCCTTTGATGTTGTAGGTCTTGTGGTCATGCGTGGCTTTGTCATCATTACAAATGTGTTGACGTAACTTTCAGACACTTTTGTTACAATGTTTAGTTCCATTTTCTCTACTTGTTTATTGGCCAACCTTCTACTGACAAGTGTTTGTTTTAGGTTTGGTGGATGTTTAAATGCAAGGATGAGAGGTTTGGGATATATATCTTTTAATTGTGCATCTTCAGTTAGTAATGGTTTTAAATCTTTGATTATTTTCCTTATTTTCTCTACTATAGGTCTACTTTATTGTTCCAAGATTTTTCAGAGAGTATGTGACACACCACTTTATTACTATCTGAGTTGTAGGGTTATCAGGCAGAAAGTGGGTCTTCTACATAGGTAGAGTCCATCAGGTAGGAGGCATCCCCCGCGATCACAGGGTTGTACTATTCTAACCCTGACCACATTTACTTTGTCCTGCTCTCCATAATAAATCTGTTTATGTTGTTTGTCTTTTGCGGAAAACACTTTGCCTATTGGTAGGTTGAGATATATGTTTTTATTTTGGCAGAGATTGAGTGTTCAATAAAGTTTTCTTTTTTCTTTTATATATTTGACCAGTTAGACATTAAACAACAAACAAATGACATGTATATATCCATATATCCAACTGAAATCTCCCTCCCCCTTGAGTCTCTCCTATTGTCCATTAATTAACC
Organism: Discoglossus pictus; assembly: GCA_027410445.1. NCBI lineage: Eukaryota > Metazoa > Chordata > Amphibia > Anura > Alytidae > Discoglossus > Discoglossus pictus. The sequence goes on along the minus strand of CM050172.1, from coordinate 2,043,372 downwards.
AAGGCACTGGACTCAGGATGCTGATATCAGCACTTAAGGATTCCCAGGTGTAGCCATGCTGCCAGCAAGTCTCATCATTATCTCAACATCCCACAATACATGTAGACTGCTTGTAGGCACATCTCACAACCGGGGCGCAAGTTATAAAAGAATCATTGAGCACTGGGTTTGGTATCTTGTCCATTGACACATTCCTTGGCCATTGATTAAACCTTGGAGTAGTGTGTGATATTGGAGAAAATGCCCAATTGAATAGGGCTCAATTTAAGCACATAGCATTTTTTTTTACAGAAGTTTTTAGTCTTCACTAACTAAAAAGTTCTGTAAAAAAGTATGCTATGTGCTTAAATAGAGCCCTATTCAATTGGTCAAATCACAATTCAATAAGGTTGATAATTCTAATCAAAGGGATTATGATGTGTTTATGCATGTTTCATTATATATATTTGTACTAAATGGTATACATTTTCCTTATCAAGTCCCACTGTGGGAGTGACCCTAGATAAGGAGAATTAGAGATACGGAGGCACTGAAAAAATATTTTATAATTAAAATACCCAAATTCTAAGCTCAGTTATATGACACTTCAACTCTTTTTTCAGTAACAAGCAATATTAAATATTTATAATTTCTGCAATTACTGGACCTTTGCTGTGTCACCTTAACCCTATGTCTGCCAGTGCAAATAAAAAAGACATTCTAGCAATGAAACACTAAACAGAGAAACAGACAATTATGATATCCAAAGAGTTAAAATAATGAATGGTACAATATTCTGGTCTATGCACGCTATGTTTATTTTTTGCAATTCAAATTTGCAGTGGCATTTGGATTGATTAACTTTAGCCAAATGAGAATGTAAATCTGAAAATAATAAATTTATAGAGCAATAAAACACATTGAATAGAATCAGAATTTTCACTAGAACTGGAGAAATATGACTTTTCTGACTTGTACTTCAAGGGATATTGAAGAGTTAACGATTGACTGCCAACACAATTATCCAATGCACTTCATCACAATCTAAAAACATTCATATCATCTAAACAAGTTTGTAGCATATATAACCTTTAAGCACATTTAAAGGCATTATTCAAAAGTGAAGAATCACATCTATAATAATTATCCAACATCTGAGAACATTCTTCAGCATCTAGGTTATTTCTTAACCTTATACTCTTGTTCCACGGCTGAATCCACTATCCCACGTCTTTAACATATACAACAATTCTTCAGCAGCTGAGACTTTTCTACGTATTTAGCAGAAGATTTTTTCAGCAGCTGAGACCTTCTCCATAATATGAAAACCTCCACCTACATCAAATGAACAAGACAAGGTTATTAATCGATACTTAAGACCAATCGCATACATAAACTTGATAAATATAATTCCCACCGAAATGGAGCCAGAAGATATTATGACCTTGGCTATTTCCAGAATGGCCTTTGCTTTTGGAATTCCTCTTCATATCTTTATCGTTGGTGTGTGTATACGAGCCTGGATTAAAAACCGTCACAGTCCAGTCGATCTCATTCTGTTTGCACTAGGTGTTTCTAGTATGATAATTCAGAGTTTAGAATTATTAGGTGAAATTGCATATAATTTCTTCCATGACTTTTACTATTCAGTTAGTGTATTTTATTACTATTCCTTTTACAATAGCACCTTACTCTCTAACTGCTGCTTTGCTTCGTGGCTCGGCACCTTCTATTGCATCAAGATCGTCTCTTTCCAGCACCGTCTGATCATATCTCTAAAGATGAGATTTCCCAAGCTACTGCCACGACTGCTCTTGGGATCCATTGTCTTATCTTTTGTTCTGATGACTGCCTTGATAGTAATTATTGTCAACATTGATATTTTCATTGATGTAACTAATAACACACAACATGACAGTCAGGAAAAACTGATTATTGAAAAAAAGATTGGACTCTGTGCATATGCAGTAGACTTGGGGTGTTCTGTACCATTGATTCTTTTAGTCATTTCATTGGGTTTGACTATTTCCTCCCTGGGGTCACATATTTGGACAATACAGAAGTGATCGTCCAGCCTTAGTATTTATCAATTGAAAGGTCATATTAATGCAGCCAAAACTATGACTCTGCTGCTAATGCTGCAAATATTCTTCTTCTCAGCTCAGGTGTACGTGGATTTGTATTCATCAAACCATAGCATTGTGTTCTTATTGGTTTCCACTCTGATGTATGATTTGTTCTGTCCTCTACAAGCTCTGACATTGATCTTTGGAAACAAGAGACTATGCCTCGCACTTGCAGAATAAAAAGACTGAACATAAACTGATAATCTAAAGTCATGAGATGTGGCAAAATGACCATAATTCAAGGACCTATTGTATCTTCTCTACATTTCACTACTTTGTCTACGACGTCTAACTCAGTATCAGAAATTCTCAGATTGTTCTTAGAACGTCATGTGTCCTGGATGAAGGTGAGTTCCCAACACCATGGCTTCACATAAAATGTTCTTAATCCACCACCATGGTCACATTTTTCTATATGGTCTTTAGACTAATTAAAATGATAATGGCCCAATGTTAAACACAGCTTTTATATTTTGTAACATTTGTAGGCCGGTTGCAGTATTCAGCCTTATGATACAAACTTCCTGCTATTTACTGAAGACCCTGAGAATAATCTGTAATACAACAAGATATCAGGATAAAATTAGTTTTATCCAATTATGTATTCTCCTATGTTTTGGACTAGATCAGACAAAGATGCACCCTTAGCTTAATAAATAGTGTAAAAAAGCAGATAAATAATTGGTTGTGGCTTATATAAAAACTGTAATAATTCGTTAGGGGGAATGGTAAATTGTTATTAATTGTGTAGTATGGCAAACGTGTCAATGGAGAACATCATCTTATTGATAGTTTTTGTTATCTTAAATAAAGAAAATTCTGCTTGGTATCTTATCTGACCTACACTCTATATCATTGTCTGTTTGGATCTATTCCTTACCCATTTGTTGATGACTGAATTTACTACTAAATATTTTAAATTTAATATTCCTTCAGGATAAACTTCCACATAATGTAAAGGGTAAATATATTCACCATTGCATAAGAAATATAAATTGTTACTATTAATAAAGGTATATGCAAGTGAGGTGGGTTATGAATGCATCCTATAAAATGCATCATAACCCAGCTAGCAAAAACTGTTTGCATGAAAAAATGCAAAGATTTGAGATAGTGTGTCTGTGAGTGAGCGAATGAGTGAATGTCTGTGAGTGAGTGAATGAGTATGTCTGTGTGAGTGTCTGAGAGAGTGAATGAATGTGTGAGTAAGTGAGTGAGTGTGTCTGTGTGAGTGTCTCATTGTGTCTGTGAGTGAGTGTGTCTATGTGAGTGTGTGTGTCTGTGTGAGTGAGTGCTTGAGTGAGTGTGTCTGTGTCAGTAAATAAGTGTGTGTGTGTGTGTGTGTGTGAGTGTGTGAGTGAGTGTCTGTGTGAGTGATTAAATGAGTGAGTATGTCTGGGTGAGTGAGTGAGTATGTCTGGGTGAGTAAGTGCCTGAGAGAGTGAATGAGTGTGTGAGTGAGTGTGTCTGTGTGTGTGAATGAGTGTGTGTGTGTCTGTGTGAGTGAGTGTCTGTGTGAGTGAGTGAGTGAATGAGTGTGTATGTCTGTGTGAGTAAGTGTGTGTATCTGTGTGAGTGAGTAAATGAGTGTGCATGTCTTTGTGAGTGAGTGTGTGTCTGTGTAAGTGAGTGTTTGAGTGAGTGTGCCTGTTTGAATGAATGTCTGTATGAGTGAGTGTCTGAGATAGTGAATGAGTTTGTGTGTGAGTTAATGTCTGTGTGAGTGAGTCAGTGAAGGAGTGTTTATGCCTGTGTGAGTGAGTGGATGTGTCTGTGTGAGTGAGTGAATAAGTGTCTGTGTAAGTGAGTGAGTGAATGAGTGTGTATGTCTGTGTGAGTGAGTGTGTGTATCTGTGTGAGTGAGTGTTTGAGTAAAAGTGTGCCTGTGTAACTGTCTGTGTGACTGAGTGTCTGAGAGAGTGAATGAGTGTGTGAGTGAGCGAGTGTGTCTGTGTGAGTGAATGTGTGTGTGTGTGTCTGTGTGAGTGAGTGGGTGTGTCTGTGTGAGTGAGTGAATGAGTGTGTATGTCTGTGTGAGTGTATGTGTGAGTGAGTGTTTGAGTGAGTGTGTCTGTGTAAGGGAGCATATGTGTGAGTGAGTGTATGAGTGTGTCTGCTGTGTGAGTGAGTGTGGGTCTGCTGTGTGTGTCTGTTTGAGGGAGAGAGTGCCAGTGTGAGTGTCTGTGTGAATGAGTGTGTGTTGTCTGTGAGTGATTGTGTGTCTGTGTGAGTGAGTGAATGAGTGAGTATATCTGTGTGAGTGAGTAGGTATGTCTGTGTGAGTGTCTGAGAGAGTGAATGAGTGTGTCTGTGAGTGAAGGAGTGTGTGTGTCTGTGTGAGTGAGCATCTGTGTGAGTGAGTGAGTGAATGAGTGTGTATGTATGTGAGTGAATGAGTGTGTGTGTATCTGCTGTGTGAATAAGTGTGTGTCTGCTGTCTGTGTGTGAGTGAGTGTCAGTGTGAGTGAGTGAAGGAGTGTTTATGTCTATGTAAGTGAGTGAATGAGTGTGTATGTCTGTGTGAGTGTCTGTGTGAGTGAGTGTTTATGTGTGTGTGTCTGTGTAAGGGAGCATATGTGTGAGTGAGTGAGTGAATGAGTATGTCTGCTGTGTGAGTGAGTGTGGGTCTGCTGTGTGAGTGAGTGTGGGTCTGCTGTGTGTGTCTGTTTGAGTGAGAGAGTGCCTGTGTGAGTGTCTGTGTGAATGAGTGCGTGTTGTCTGTGAGTGAGTGTGTGTCTGTGGGAGTGAGTGAGTATGTCTGTGTGAGTGAGTAGGTATATCGGTGTGAGTGTCTGCGACAGTGAATGAGTGGGTGAGTGAGTGTGTCTGTGTGAGTGAATATGTGAGTGAATGTGAGTGTGTGAGTGAGTGTCTGTGAGAGTGAGTGAAGGAGTGTGTGTGTCTGTGTGAGTGAGCATATGTGTGAGTGAGTGAATAAGTGTGTATGTATGTGAGTGAGTGTGTATCTGCTGTGTGAGTGAGTGAGTGTGTGTCTGCTGTGTGTATGTGTGAGTGAGTGAGTGTGTGTGTCTGTGTAAGTGAGAGATTGTCTATGTGAATGTCTGTTTGTGTGAGTGAGTGTGTCTGTAAGTGAGTGTGTGTCTGTGTGAGTGAATGTGTGTCTGTGTGATTGTGTATGCTGGAAAGGTGAGTGTGTCTGTGTGAGTGAGTAAATGAGTGTGTATGTCTTTGTGAGTGAGTGTGTGTCTGTGTAAGTGTTTGAGTGAGTGTGCCTGTTTAAGTAAATGTCTGTATGAGTGAGTGTCTGAGAGAGTGAATGAGTTTGCATGTGAGTGAATGTCTGTGTGAGTGAGTGAAGGAGTGTTTATGCCTGTGTGAGCAAGTTAGTGTGTGTGTCTGTGTAAGTGAGTGTTTGAGTGAGTGTGCCTGTTTGAGTGAATGTCTGTATGACTGAGTGTCTGAGAGAGTGAATGAGTTTGTGTGTGAGTGAATGTCTGTGTGAGTGAGTGAGTGAGTGAGTGAAGGAGTGTTTATGCCTGTGTGAGCAAGTGAGTGGGTGTGTCTGTGTGAGTAAGTGAATGAGTGTCTGTGTACGTGAATGAGTGTGTATGTCTGTGTGAGTGAGTGTGTGTGAGTGTGTGTGTCTGTGTGAGTGAGTGATTGAGTGAGTGTGCCTGTGTAACTGTCTGTGTGACTGAGAGAGTGAATAAGTGTGTGAGTGAGTTTGTGTGAGTGAATGAGTATGTGTGTCTGTGTTAGTGTGTGAGTGAGTGTGTGTGTGAATGAGTAAAGGAGTGTTTATGTCTGTGTGAGTGAGTGAGTGGATGTGTCTGTGTGAGTGAGTGAATGAGTTTGTATGTCTATGTGAATGTCTGTTTGTGTGAGTAAGTGAGTGTGTGTGTCTGTAAGTGAGTGTGTGTCTGTGTGAGTGAATGTGTGTCTGTGTGATTGTGTATGCTGGGGGGGTGGGTGTGTCTGTGTGAGTGAGTAAATGAGTGTGTATGTCTTTGTGAGTGAGTGAGTGTGTGTCTGTGTAAGTGTAAATGTCTGTATGAGTGAGTGTCTGAGAGAGTGAAGGAGTTTGCGTGTGAGTGAATGTATGTGTGAGTGAGTGAAGGAGTGTTTATGCCTGTATGAGCGAGTGAGTGTGTGTGTCTGTGTAAGTGAGTGTTTGAGTGAGTGTGCCTGTTTGAGTGAATGTCTGTATGATTGAGTGTCTGAGAGAGTGAATGAGTTTATGTGTGAGTGAATGTCTGTGTGAGTGAGTGAGTGAGTGAAGGAGTGTTTATGCCTGTGTGAGCGAGTGGGTGTGTCTGTGTGAGTGAGTGAATGAGTGTCTGTGTACGTGAATGAGTGTGTATGTCTGTGTGAGTGAGTGTGTGTGTCTGTGTGAGTGAGTGATTGAGTGTGTATGTCTGTGTGAGTGAGTGTGTGTGAGTGTGTGTGTCTGTGTGAGTGAGTGATTGAGTGAGTGTGCCTGTGTAACTGTCTGTTAACTTTGAAAAAAATTGTTTGTATGAAAAATTCCAAAGTAAACAGTTAAACCATTAGCCTGTAGTTTGCTGAATTTATTGAATTTGCAAACAGTTTTCTCTCGATGTTGACACCCCCTGAAATTCCAAGTGAAAATGAGCATATCTTATACAATGTTTCTTTTTGGCCTAGGGACATAGACACTTGCTCACAGAGACTTACATACTCACCTACTCAGACATACACACTCACTCACACAGACAGACAGACTCACTCACACAGACAGACATACATACACACTCACTCACACAGACACACTCACTCACACAGACATACATACACACTCACTCACTCACACAGACACACTCACTCACACAGACAGAAAGACACACTCACTCACTCACTCACACAGACACACTCACTCACTCACATAGACAGACAGACACACTCACTCACACACACAGACCGTCTAGGCTTATTCTGACTTGTAAGATTTGGCATCAACACAGAGTGCCACTGCATAGGAAAATGTTCTTGAGAGGAGACTTTTTTAGTTAAAGGTATATGTAAGTGAGCTGGGTTATTAATGCATCTGATAGAAGAGAATTTATAGAGTCTGAAAACATTTGTTTGCATGAAAAATTCCAGACACTATAAATTATCCTCTATCAGATGCACTAATAACCCCGCTCACTTACATATACCTTTAAATAAAAGAAGTATACTCTCAAGAACATTTTCCTATGCAATGGCACTCTGTGTTGATGCCCAATCTTAAAAGTCAGAATAAGCCTAGTCTGTCTGTGTGATCATGATTATATGATATGGATGAAACATTCCCAGACAAAATACTGTAAAAAAATATTTGTGTTTTAGGCAAACATATCTATATTTACAATCACGTAATGATCCTATTAAGCACAGTAGATTACTGTAATGGCAGAGACCTGGCCGTCCTCATTTGTTTTCTATATATTGTCTTCTTCACAGCCAACCTAGACTGAAGAGACAAGAGAATGGCATGGAGGCCGGGTACGCAGCCATCAAATATGTGAGTGCGGTGTGTGACTATTGGAAGAAATCAGATTATATGCTGTGTATCTGTGGCTGCCATCCATAATACATTAATAAATCATTGTTCTGTGTGTGTCTATTTATGACTGAACACACGTGATTTACTTGCATGCACATGTTACACACGGAACAATGAATTATTAATTTATTAAATATTATGAAGTAGGATAGCCAGGAACCTTTTCTTCAGAAACACATATCATGCTAATTTGCAATAATTACATACACACTAAATGATTATTATGGCATTTTATTGTGTTTGCTAGCCAACTGTGCTCAGAAGTATTTCTTAATGTACAGTTCTTCCCTGCACCCCAGTATGTAGGAAGCCATTGGCATAGGGACCGGAGGGGGGAGGGTGGGGTATGAAGTTCCACATCCACTTCCCTTATCTGCTGCTTTCTGATACCGGGTCTCACAAGATCACACAAGATAATCTACAGTATATGGACACATTTTAGATAGATAGATATAGCTCTAAATATTATATATACTAGCGACTTGCCCGTCAAAAATGACAGCAATAAAATTGTAAGCCATGGCAATGCTGTTTGTCACCCATAGTAAGGCTTTTGCTCCTCTGTGGACCTTCGGGGCTCATCGCGTGGCTCCCAATGAGAGCATTCAGCGCTCATTGTGAGCCTCTCCCCTCGTATACTTCAAGTGCAACGATCACCTTTGGCACTTATCGCGAAAAAAAATATATAAGTACAATGTACAAACAAAAAAAATGTGAGTACAGTCAGTTAATAAAGTAATATGAATTAATAAATGAATATACTTTACCTATTTATATGTAATATGCAGCAATCAATATCCTGAAGAGCTAACAATCTATTTGTATTTTCCTGCATCTGAAAATGTACAGTTGTCCTGTTGATCATGTGAGGAGAAAGTGTCAGCAATGTGGCAAATGTGCAGTGTAAATAGGTTGCGTGCGCGAGGACAAACTGTTTGTTTAGGCGGGTAAAGCCATTTTAGAATCCTAATGTTATTAGTTGCAAGTTAGTGTTAGAAAAAGCCACCATTTTACATGTGTTACTTGGCTTGCGAGCATTTTCCGTCTGTTGTAATGGGATATTTTGTACCTCCTACATTCCTGTGTAAATTTGGCGGTGATTTTCTCGGCTCTGCCTCCTTTAGCCTCATTTTAATTTTTTTTCTCCAACATTTTTTTTGTCACATAGCTGATTTTCAAGTCCCGAAACTTCTTAAATGTGACTTAAATTGGTGTGCAACCTCACTCCCAGACGTCCTAGCTGCCCACCCCCCACCCCCCGTGCTGTGTGTGATGTTTGTTTTATGTTGTATTTTTGTTGTTGTTGTGCTTTCGATTTGCACGGGTCGGACATTAACCTCGTATTTTTTTCGACATCCGCGGGTGGTAATTCTTGTTTTTAAAAGTCGTACGACCTTGTGCGTTTCGGGGTCATGTAACCTTGTTTTAATTTTTTTCGGCCACCATTTTTTTTCTCACTTTTCAAGTAGCGAAACTCTGTAAATTTGACATTAATTTGCACGCAACCTCACTCCCTGACGTCCTGGCTGTCCCCCCATGCTGTGTGGGATTTTTTTAATGTGTTTTTGTGCTTTTGTATGTACGCATTTCGGCTGTTAACTTCGTATTTTTGCGACCTCATAATAAGCTCCGGCTCTTTTTTTTCAAAGTCCCGCTTTTTTGGGTTGTCTTTTACCGAGGCGTAGAGCCTTCATCTCCACAAATGCTGCCCTCGCTTTGCGCGGGACACTGTTCTGCGAGCTTGCTTCGCGAGCTTGCAAAGCGTGATCACAACTCGCAGTTTGACAATTATAATATGATACAGTTGCTACGCCCTTATATGAAGCATGCATTTAATTTTCGTTTATTCCTTTTACACACAGACATCAGCCTTCCTGAGCCATATAACAAGCTCTCTGTTATCTCATTCTTATAGGTGAGTACTTTAGTATTTGCTGATTACTGATTTGTGGTGTCTGACTGTATTGTTTTTTATTATAAAGTTATATATCATTGAGAAGAATGAACATGTCCAGACACAAGACACAAGAGTAATTAGATCACATTTGGTACTTTCTGGCTTTTATACATGCAAATCTTTCTCAGAAAAGTATGAATTTAGTTTACAAACAATACAGACAGACTCACACTGGGTAATTAGCAGATACTAGTACTAATCAGCTATGAATGAGAATGAGATAACAGACTATGCCTGGTGGGTGGATCAGAAAGACTGATTGACAGGTAAAAATGCAAACTTTAACCTACTGTAATGAAATCCCCTTTTGTAAATGGCTTTTAGGTTATGATGTACTTAGTTTACATGTACTTTTAAATGAAACAATATTGGAACATGTTTTTTGCCTGTCTATGATGTTTTTTATTATTACATATTGTGTTTGTCAATTTTTTAATTATTGTCAATTAAAGAGTTGCTGCGTGCCTAAACAAGGGCACTTTAGGTTTTACTCGTTAGGGCCACCATATTTGTTAATCCAGACCCGGTTACAAGAACACAATGATATGTTATTGTTTTCTTTTCCCCAAACTCTCTCATTTTCTATTAAACAGTTGACGTGTACCTGATCACAAGGACCAAGATGTCTACCTGGATGCTATCTGCCTTAAGCATTACACAGAAATGAGGAGAAGATCATCCCAATCACAAAAAAACTGCTCCTACAGGAAGTCATCTACGTGAAAGACTTGAGATACCGACCCTGTGAATGTTTTGATAACTTCTAAGCCCTGCTTTGTTGAAGACATGCTAAAAATAATCTTTGATTTCTGGGATTATGATGAATTTCCAGGTTCTTCTGGTCCAGCTCTCTCCTCCTCTTGTCATGTAAGTGTGATTTTGGACAATGTAGTGACAGCAGTGTACATCCTGAAATGAAGCAAGTAGTTTACTATGGATGATATCAAAAAAGATAGAGAAGCTCCACATTGTGATTAATTACCTGTTGGCCAATAAAAGGAATCACAAACTGCTAGTTGCTCAGCAAAAGCATGAGTTATCAGCTTCATCTATTACATCTTGGATCTAGAAGGATCTACATATTCAGTAGAGCTACTAACTTCATAATGACCTATATTATTTGACACCTGAGAACTTTTTTCCCCCCAAGTAAACTGATTATTCCTGCTGTTATACCATCTATTCTGAACACATAATAATAAAAATAATAATAATAATAATAATAATAACAATACATACATTTTATTATTTATTATGTTTTTTTAAGATTCCGTGTTTAATGATGTGCTGTGTCACAAAAACTGACATTATGAACACTAAATAAATATCAGAGTCTTAATTATTTGAATTAGAAAGTTTTTTAGTTTAATTACAAGGCTCATCAATTGGAGGGGAGGGGATGGAGAATGGGAAGAGGAAGGGGAAGGGACACTGGGGGAGAGGAAGATGTGAGAGAAACTAGGGGGGAGACACTGGTGAGGGAGAGACACTAGGGGAGAGGATGGGGGAGATAAACTGGACAGGGGAGAAAATGGGGGAGAGACACTGGGGGGGAGGAAGGGGGAGACTCAGAAGAGGGGAGAGGAATGGGGAGAAACACTGAGGAGGGGAGAGGAAGGGGGAGAGACACTGAGGAGGGGAGAGGAAGGGGAGAGACGCTGAGAAGGGAAGAGGAAGGGGGAGAGACACTGGGCAGGGGAGAGGATGGGGGAGAGACACTGGGCAGGGAAGAGGAAGGGGGATACTGGGGAGGGGAGGAAGGGGGAGACACAGAAGAGGGGAGAGAAAGGAAAAGAGACACTGAGGAGTGGAGAGGAAGGGGGAGAGACACTAAGGAGTGGAGAGGAAGGGGGAGAGACACTGAGGAGGAGAGAGGAAGAGAGAGAGACAATGAGGAGGGGAGAGGAAGGGAGAGAGACACTGAGGAGGGGAGAAAGACACTGAGGAAGGGAGAGGAAGGGGAATGACACTGGGGGTGGGGAAGAGGGTGAGAGACACTAGGGAGGTGGGAGCAAGGGGGAGACACTGTGGAGGGGAGATGAAGAGGGAGATATTGGGGAAGAGAAGAGGAAGGGGGAGAAACTGGGGAGGGAAGAGGAAGGGGGGAAAGAAACCGGGAAGGGGGGAAGACATCGGGAAGGGGAGAGACACTGGGAGGGGAGAGGAAGGTGGGGAGGAGAGACATTGGGTATGGAGAGAGGAATGGGGGAAAGAGACACTGGGGAACAAATGGGCAGGGGCGAAGAAGGGGGAGACATTGTGGAGGAAGAGAAAGTTAGGGAGAGACACTGGGGGGAGAGGAGAGGAGAGGAAGGGAGAGGGATACACTGAGGAGGGGAGAGGAAGAGAGGGGGATACTCTGAGGAGGGGATAGGAAGGGAGGGGGATACACTGATGAGGCAGAGGAAGGGGAGAGACATTACGGAGAGGAAGGGGAGAGACACTGCAGAGGGGAGATTAATTGTGAGAGACACTGGGGAGGGGAGAGGAAGGTGAAAGACACTGGAGAGGGTAGAGGAAGGGGGAGACACTGGGGGAAGAAGGGGAAGAGACACTGGGGATGGGAGTGGTAGGGTGGACACTGGGGGGGGAGAAGAAAGGGAGGGACACTGGGGAGGGGAGAGGAAAGGGGGAAAAACTGAAGAGGGGAGAGGAAGGGAGTGGGAGACACCAGGAAGGACAGAGACACTGGGGAGGAGAGAGGAATGTAGGGAGGAGATAAACTGGGGATGGGAAAGGAAAGTGGGAAAGAGACACTAGGTAGGAAAGTGGGGAAAGGACACTGGGAAGGGGAGAGTAAGGTGGGAGAGATGAAGGGGGGAGGAAGGGGGGAATGACACTGGGGAGGGGAGAGAGAGGGGTTAGACACTGGGGAGTGGAGAGCAGGGGGGGAGGAACTGAGTAGGCGAGAAGAAGGGAGGGAGTGACAATAGGGAGGGGAGACACTTAGGAAGGGAGAGGAATGTGGAAAAGAGACACTCAGGAGGAAAGGCGGAGGGACACTGGGGAGAGGAGAGGAAAGTGGGAGAGAGACTGAGAAGGGGAGAGGTAGGGGGCGAGACAATTGGTATGGAGAGAGGAATGGGGGAAAGAGACACTGGGGAAAAAATGGGCAGGGGCAAAGAAGGTGGAGACACTGGGGATAGAGAGAAAGTGAGGGAGAGACACTGGGAGGAGAGGAGAGGAAGGTGGGACACTGAGGAGAGGAGAGGAAGGGAGCCAGTACACTGAGGAGGGGAGGGGAGAGGAGAGGAAGGAGGAGAGACACTGCAGAGAGGAGAGGAATGGGGAGAGACAGTGCAGAGGGGAGAGGAATGGGGAGAGACACTGGGGAGGGGAGAGGAAGGTGAAAGACACTGGAGAGGGTAGAGGAAGGGGGAGACACTGGGGCAAGAAGGGGGAGAGACACTGGGGAGGAGAGAGGTGGGGTGGAAACTGGGGGGGAGAAGAAGGGGAGAGACACTGGGGAGGGGAGAGGAAAGGGGAAGAAACTAAAGAGGAGAGAGGAAGGGAGGGGGAGACACCGGGAAGGACAGAGACACTGGGGAGGAGAGAGGAATGTGGGGAGGAGATAAACTGGGGATGGGAGAGGAAAGTGGAAAAGAGACACTAGGGAGGAAAGGGGAAAATGTGCACTGGGGAGGGGAGAGTAAGTTGGGAGAGATAAAGGGGGGAGGAAGGGGGAGAATGACATTGGGGAGGGGAGAGGGAGGGGTTAGACACTAGGGAGGGGTTAGACACTGGGTAGGGGAGAGGAAGATGGAGAAACTGAGTAGGTGAGAAGAAAGAAGGGAGTGACAATAGGGATGGGAGACTCTGGGGAGGGGAGAGGAATGTGGGAAAGAGACACTCAGGAGGAAAGGGGGAGGGGCACTGGGGAGGGGAGAGGAAAGTGGAAGAGACACTGAGGAGGGGAGAGGTAGGGGGAGAGACAATGGGGTGGAAGGGGGGAGACACTGGGGGAGGAACGGCGGAGAGACACTTTGGAGGAGAGAGGAAGGGAGAGAGACACTGGGGAGGAGAGAGGAAGGGGTGAGACACTGAGTAGGGGAGAGGAAGGGTGTGTGAGACACTGAATTTGCATGATTTGGATTGCATGAGTGCTGCCGGCACTGAGGAGCTACAGTTCATTGAGGGAACCATAAATGCCAACATGTATGGTGACATACTGAAGCAGAGCATGATCCCCTCACTTCAGAGACTGGGCCACAGTGCAGTATTCCAACATGATAACGACCCCAAACACACCTCCAAGTTGACCACTGTCTTGCTAAGGAAGCTGAAGGTAAAGGTGATTTACTGGCCAAGCATGTCACCAGACCTAAACCCTATTAAGCATCTGTGGGGCATCCTCAAATGGAATGTGAGGGAGTGCAAGGTCTCTAACATCCATCAGCTCAGTGATGTCATCACGGAGGAGTGGAAGAGGACTCTAGTGGCAACCTGTGAATCTTTGGTGAACTCCATGCCCATAAAGGTTAAGCCAGTGCTGGAAAATAATGGTGGCCACACAAAATTTTGACACTTTGGGCCCAATTTGGACATTTCCACTTAGGGGTGTACTCATTTTTGTTGCCAACGGTTTAGACATTAATGGCTGTGTGTTGAGTTATTTTGATGGGACAGCACATTTACCCTGTTATACAGACTGAACACTTATTACTTTATATTGAAGCAAAGTGTCATTTCGTCAGTGTTGTCACATGAAAATATAATCAACACAAATAAAAAGGTGGCTCAGGTTAGACAAGTCATATGAACTATTAGGGTGCCACTAGGGATCAGTGAGACAATAATAATCAACAAAAGGGACCCACATTACTGTGCACACCTATTCTTAATCTAATCTCATAGCGAATGAAAATTAAAACTTAGCTTTTAATATATTTATTTAAAAATATAAAAATTCTCAGAGGCAGGATATCAAATTCATTGATTGCATGGGTATGATCAATCCGGAATCTATATAAAGTGCGAGTGTTTAAATTATTGGATAAGGTTGGAGATATAATCACCGCTATAAGTGTTTCTAGTAAAGTGCTTTAAATGGAAAAAGTGCTAGTGCCCATAATACTCAATTGTGGCATTAGAGGTTGTGTGTCTACAAAATAGAAATAACTAAGAGGTAGAGGGGAAGAAGTGATGAGAAGGAGAATAAAAGGGAAGCACAATAAGAGATCACATTATAGTCAGCTGTTACACACATATTGTATCTTTTTTTAGCCAATACTTCATTAATAAATGTCTTTCTTTAAAAGAAAATACAACAAATTTGCTATCCAACATTATAGCACATCAAACAAGAATGGAGTTACAATATAGCTTGAATACCTAATAATTTAATTAAATAGTATCCTTAAATATTAAGATAAGGTGAGATAAGATTTATAAGATATCTTATATGAGATCACAGATTCCATTTATCTCATATCTTTGAGAATGAAACAAACTTACCCTGTAATAATTCCATCAGTGTTTCCATTGTTTTTAGTACGACTTTCATTTGGTTGGGTAGAGCTTGTTGGTTTCAGACCTCGACCAAAGCTCACCTCGCAGCCAGTGTTATTTGGGATACTACAATATTGTGTTTGTTTGTGTAACATATCCAAAGGCCTTGATAATAAAAAGATGTATGGATCAAAGTATATATCTGTCTGGAGACATCCTGAAATTACATTTCTCAATTGGTTCAAGAATCTTTGCACCTTGGTGCACGTCCACCACTAGTGGTAGTAGGTGTCTATTTGTCTGCACCATCTCTAGCACAAGTGGTTTGGTATTTCACCCATTCTATAATAACTTATCTGGAGTGATGTACCACCTGAATAAGGTTTAATTACCCTGCTCGTTATAGTTCACACCAAAAGTCAACTTGCAATGTATATAAGATCTCACTCCAGTATCTCTTTCCCACTTTATCATATAGTGGAGATTCAGTGGTTGTGTGTATCATACAATACATTGTAGCATGTAGAAATTGTAGCTTACGGGAGCCCGTAGTTTAGCCCATAAGCTAATTTTCACAAATCGCTATTCAATTGCTACAATTCCTCAAGCCCGCAAATGTTCTCACACTCATAAATATCAAATGTAGAAGAAAATCCTACGGGTACCAGATGGGACTCACAAGGGGGTGAAACACCTGTCCGTAGAACTGTAATTGCAAATAAAAAATAAATACTGCACTGTAAATGACGAGGAAACGAATTAATTGCACAACAGTCTCAAGCCAGCAAATCGGCAATCAAAAATTATTTTTTATAGGTGTTATTTCAGTGTTATATCTATGGGTTACAGGCTGAAAATTCCTGTAGTTGTCAAAATCGTAACTTCCAACCCATCTAAGCCTTTGATCTTTCAAGCCCATGACTGTTACAATCGCTAAAATCGCAAATCGCTATTCAATTGCTACAATTCTCACAGCCAACAAATGTTTTCACACCCTCAAATGGCAAATGTAGAAGAAAATCCTACGGGTACCACATAGGACTCACAAGGGGGTTTCTCCCCTGATCATAGCACTGTAAATGCAAATAAATCATCAATACTGCAGTTTTAAAGTCGGGAAAGTGATGATAGACATTAGAATTAATTGCACAACAGTCTCAAGCCCGCAAATCAGCAATACAATTTTTTGTTTGTTTGTTTAATTTTGTTGTCATATCAATCTCAGGAATCAATGAGTGAATACATATCAGGCCACCCACATGGACTAGAACATTTCCTTTTATCATTTTGTACATTGCAGGATTGCGGGTCTGATCGCAAATCAGACCCCTAAACGGTAATTGATTGATATGTAACCTCCATGTTTTACTGACGTAATGATGACGGTCGCATTTTCTATTGGCTGTTTCTAAATGGGTAGTTACGACCTTGCTTAATTGATCATGATCACTCTCTGAAATGCTACATACAAGTGCATGGTTTATGGTTTTGGTTTTCGGCCCGTAAATTGCGGACTTGTTCAATTTAATCACTCCTTAATTGTAGCAAATCTCAAGCCTGGCCTGTATACTGTGAGTTGTGGCCTTGCAATTGAATAAGTCTCTAAAATCTGACAGTGGTTGTGTACCTGCTTTTTTTAACAAAACTATGGATTTACATCTGAAATAGATCACGTGTGCTTAGCTGTTATCTCTTCTTTGTATAAATCCAGACCCTCTTGTTTTCTGTTTAGTATTGGGGGGTGTAGTCCTGGTAGAAATGCTTAGCTTTGGAGAAGGTGCCTAAGGTGGTGGTGTGGGGAGGGGGATCTTAGCCTATATTTGAACTCTATTTGATTCCAGATTATTTTCTATGTCCACCCATTCTTTGTCCTATAGGAAGGTATAAGCTTACATTTGTGATAGATCTATGGCTTAGTATTATTTGTCTAGATACCGGAGATCGAATCCTCCTCTAGGTTTAGATAAATACACACTTGCTCTTGCTACTCACGGTATTTTATGCCCCTCATGATTTTATCAATGAGTCTATCAGTGTCTCTTAGAGATAAAGAATCATAGGAACAATATTCATTTTTATAGTTGTTATCCTAACTAGCTAGGATATTGGGTAAAAATGCAATTTTTCAGGTGTGATAATATTGTTTGTAGCAGTGGCTTTGTACAGTGTGGCATATGAGTTGCTAGAAATGTTGGTACAAGGACAGTAGAGCGTAAGACAAGGACCTCCAGGTTAGTGCTCTCTGAGACACTGTACTGTAAGGTAGAGGGAACCTTACTAATGTAAATGTATGGCTTAAAAAGCTGTGTAGGAAGGTAGATTTGGGGTCATTATTGAAATCCCACTGTAATGTAGGAATCACCTGCTATATCTGTATATTATGTAACAAAATGACTAGATCAGAGAATCCATAGGTCAAGAGAAACAAGAACACCCTGGGGGTCATAAAGGAAGTGTCTGAGCACTGCATGAGGCCACAGCCATCATTTACTTAGCCAGGCTAAGCAGCCTAGCTGTGATTTGCCAAACATCGGTAAATTAACCAGTCATTGCTGTTTCCCAGGTTGTATATAGTGTGGTGTTCATTTTATATGCAGTGAGGCCAGAGGGAGTAAGAAAACTATGAGTTGGGTTTATAACTTAAACCTGGGAACTCTATCAGTGTCAAGTAGCCACCACCATCTAACACTAGTCCGATCCCCCAGGTACCCCTAACTACTATTCGGGGGACTCAAACCCAATAGTCTCCCCTGCCAGTGCGTGGTCTGTCTAGACGATGCTAACTAAGACATAAACACAGTTAACTGAGCATAGAAGACTTCAATAGATGTTAAGTGGTTAATGTAAAAAAGGGTTAAGTGGTATTAATTAGCTGTAACCGATACCCCTTTGATCAGGGGTAAGTGGTGTAACTGATAGTCCTTCGATCCTTTGCCTACAATTAACTGCAAATTACCCTATGATTTATGAATGGCATCTAGTGTATACACACCTCACAATACTACGGAGCTTATTCATTAAAAATATGAAAGGATCTCAGAGTCCGAGAGTAAAATACACAGTTTGTGATCCCCTCCCTGGGATCCCACCCTACTTAGACCGCTCTCAGATCAGCCATGGCTGAGCTAACATCTACCTTGGTACTATCTTCCAGTATTAACCTACTCTTCCCTTTGCCACCCTCCCATTTGGAGTATGATGACAGTCCCTATCACCCCTCCATGTCTTTGTGGCCATTGTTCCATATAGTGGTCTTTGTATGACCAAATTTGTTATTCTAAGAAGCTGGTCACTTGACCTAGTATTGAATGAGCAGACTTGGTGAACCCCTCTGGGAAACACATAGCTTCTTCTCCAGACACCTATACTTGGGTCATGCATCAATCCCAGTTAGTCTACATTTGTTAAGGGCTGGCCCAAATTACCAAATTAGAGCCTACCAGGGGCATCTTTGATTTGGGCGGAAATATGAAAAATCCTAGAGTTTTGAGACATTGTTTGCTTAGGCAAATACAGAGATTGTACTTTTGTAGGTATTACATGTATAAAAGCCAGGGGATGAAAAATGAAGCTATGCTCTCTTGTGGATAACATATAGAAGGTGTGGTCCTTTTATTGAGAGAAATGTATGTTGTGAGGAAAAATTATTGAAAATGTCCTATCCATCCTGTATTAGGGGATTCAACAAACCACTGGGTCCTAGGACTGCTAGTGTGGTGATGGCTCAAACCCCACCAAAGAATAAGTCCTGACACTCATATTTACCAGCAGTTTGGCTATCTCATTCTATATTGGTGACAAAAAGGTTCTATAACTAATATTTTAGACTCCTCTACTGATCTGCAATATATACGCTCCCAAATCTATTACATCTATTGGTTCTATTACAGCATTCACACCCAAACATGATACTGGGAGGAAATGTAATAATTTGGCTGAATCCAAATGTGGACGGGAAAAAAAATAATCATTATCCACATTACAAACCATTACAAATGCTTGGTTGAATCTAGAAATGGCAGATGTGTTTAGGGTAATGCACCCTTCGAGAGAGAATATGTGTTCTACTCCAGGGTTCATGATTCCCTAACTAGAGATGATTAGATATTATACTCCAAGTCTCTCATCAATAAAGTAAAAAAGCACAAATATACAGGATATTGTAATGTTGGTCCTATATCTACATTTTTTTTGTTTGAAGCCTCCAACAACAATCTTAATTTATCTGACGCACACCAAAATATTTAACATATATGCAAGACTTCCTGACCACTTTCATTCATATAAAGAAAACTCTTTAAAAAAATAAATATTAATAATCATATTGCATTATCACATTGTAATTGGTCAAGGAACATAATGAGTTTTGTAAGCAGTTCTTATCTACATCTCTTTGCTACAAATAACTGTAGTCCATACACAATATACCTTGGTTTTCAAGTACATTTATTATATCTATAGGGCCTACAGC
The DNA here is from genome assembly GCA_027410445.1 of Discoglossus pictus. Lineage (NCBI taxonomy): Eukaryota > Metazoa > Chordata > Amphibia > Anura > Alytidae > Discoglossus > Discoglossus pictus. Next base: position 2,023,864 of record CM050172.1, on the reverse strand, counting down.
TGGATATAATACAAGTCCAGTATATAATGAGTAGGGGGCATTGGATTCGTTGCGTTATTATGGCTTTATCCTTAGTGATTCGCAGCGTTAGCTCCCCATTCCTATATACACTTGGCTAGTCGAGTGTCTACAACGTCTGAAGGTGGAATACATTGTTAGGATATCGTCCAACTACTTGTGATCTGAAGAAACAGGGACATGGACAATCTCTGTATTTCCCAAGGAATATAATATCACTGTGTATCTATTTACTTGTATGCGCTTTATTTTATTAAGAAGTATTAATAAGCTTGTTTTCTACTTAAAATCATATAAATCAAACCTGATTGGGTCTGCCCTCTGCAGCTCATTAGCTGATGAAAACACAGACTCTGAGTGCAGTGTTTCAAATTAGCTAGTCGGTAACCATGTTGCTGAGGGATAGGCACTTATTGGCTAGCGTGTTCATGAGCTACAGAGGGCAGACCCGAGCATTTGTAGGATTGTAGGCAATAATAACACAGCTTATAAGAACGTATGAAAGTAAATAGATACACCGGTATATTATATATTATATATCTAGTAGCATCCAGAGACCTTCCATGTCTTTTTCAGTCTAAACCAAAGCAGAAATCTTACAGAACTGAATTACCCCAATTATAGAGAAGGACATTTTTATGAAACAAGAGGGACATGCAAAGTCTCTGGCAGTGACAGTATGACGTGTCTAACACTACTTTACTATGTTTCAATCTCCATTTATTTTTATTTTTCCTTTCTTCAGGGGACAAACAAAGACCCCACAAACAAGGCTCCACCTCCTGTTACGGAAGATCAGTATAAGAGCCTGTAGGGTGAAGAAGTAACAATATAGTGCATTAGAAAACATGGACCAAGCAACAGTAGAAGACAGAAACAGGCTGTTACTCATCAGTACTAGGAAGTAGATTATTTGTAGTATTAGCAGCAGAGTCATAGTTATAGACGCGTTGATATGAGCTTTCAGTTGGGCGAAGCTGATGTTGGATGATCCTCGGCGCAGTCTCAGGACATGTAGGATGAGGGAGGTGATGGTCAGACCCAGTGATATCATGGATAGAAGTAATGGGACAAAAGCTAATGCATCCAGTCCATAAATAAACAGTCTAATATTCCTATAACCAGACAGCTGTCCATAGCTGGAACTATTTGTGTTATTATCCAGGTTGTCAGAAGGAACATATAAGATGGTAATAACCAACAGGAGGGTTATCAGACTGAAGGATAATATGATGGATCCTGAGAGCAACCAAGGCAGCAATATGGAGAATCTCAGCTTTAGATAAGTGATCAGACGGTGCTGGAAGGTGACAATCTTAATGCAGTAGAAGGTACATAACCAGGCAGTGATCCAGGAGCTCGATAGAAAAGTGCTGCAGAAAACAGCATAGATAAAGTAAAAACTGAAGGAAGAAAACACATCAACAAAAAATTGTATAATGATACCGAAACATTGCAGGCTCAGTGTTATGATATTGAATGGTCCTAGGACAAGTAGAATGAGGTCAGCAGAGCTTTGTTGTCCACCTTTAACCCAGGCTCTAAAGCTGACAGCCATGATAAAGAAATTGAGTGGGACTCCAGACATGAGGGCAGTGATGGCGATGGTTAATGTTGCAATAGCTTCTGGCTGCATTATTAGGAGTCTCTATAGATGCCACAAAAAAAGCTTCAGAGCTTTGAAATAGCTTCTAGAAGATCTGTAGATGTTTGTGTTTCCTAAAGATCTTCTTACAGGCTTGAGGAGGATGTCTCCGAGACACTGCTTTACAAGAGGAGATGTCCAGACTGGCACCGCTCCGACACAGCTTTACTGCACATTAATCACCTGGATGGTTGCAAAGCTTTGGTGATTTGCATGGATTCAAATGAAGATGGTATGTCCGTCCCATATTCTGGTTATTTTTCCCCAGATAGTTTTTAAATAAAATAAAAACAGCAAAACCTTTAAACTTTTTCACTACTGGCATACAGGGTCGTGACAGAATAGTTTGGATTAGTGATGCAGAAAGCCATCTAACTGCTAGTGTTTGTGATAGAGAAGGGATTTATTTTTTATCAAATGAGACATTAGGCCAGGTATTAGTGTTTTTTTTTTGTTTGGCTTCCTCTGGGTCAAGTGATATAAAACAAGATAGGGATATTATACGAATATTAATACATTTTTTATTTTTTTTTATTTATATGATATAAGACATTGTTAAGACAAAATTGTTCACTCCATCGTGTCAATTCAGCCATAGCAGTACAGAAATAATTCATAATTATCTTAAATATATTATGCTAAAAATTACAAACTAAGCAAATACATCAAACACACAAAATTTAACAAATAACACAAAAAAAAACAGAAAAAAAAATTTTTTTTTTTCCAAAGATCTATTTTTTTTTATGTTAATGTTTTTATTTCAGTCCATATCGGAATTTGGTCTTGTTTCCATCTTGAGACAATAAGCCGTTTTACAACAATTACTACTTGAAGGCTAAGAGGCTTCACATGCAGGGAACAAATCCTCAGGGTAGATATGTAATAAGGCTATCTCTGGCAGCCGGGGAAGCTCCCGTTTCAGCGAATTTGTCAATTGAGTGAAGCTTTCTGACCATAGATAAAAATAGCCTTGCATTCCCATCATATATGGTATTTAGTGCCCAATACAGTATCGCCAGCACTATTTAGATTGTATATCTTTTGTAATATGAAACAAGTAAGTGGGGACCAAATACCATCTATTACTTAATTTGAAGTAACCCTCCCTATATGATGAATTCTTTACAAATCTATCTGAAATTATATTGCTTTTTTCCTTATTTCAATCAGCCATGAATTTTTGAGATCTACTTCCCATTTTATTAAGTTGTTAGACTGTTCCTTTAACTCTGATGATCCATTTAAAATTTTAAGACAATTATTATTACTTTTTGAGTAGTCCTCCATTTTTGCATTTAATTTTTTTAATATCTGGAGTTCTGTTTTTGTTTTTTGCATTTCCTGGCTAATAATTTGTATTTATCCCTCATTTTGACAATTTTATTTTCCATTTTTTCTGATTGCGACTGAACCGCATTAATTGCTGGTTTGTTATGGGCTATTTTTGTAGTCAAATCTGTAATTATCGAGGCCCTTAACTCTTGCAAGAGCTCTTCCATTAATCCAATAGTCAATTTTTGTCCATCTGTTTCAGGCTCCCTCATTGAATCATCTCGTCTAGAGACATCATTACTAGAAGATTGGGCCATTGTAAGGACCAAATTAGCCTCAAATTCTACTGCTGGGAATATTTCTTCAGTGGTATTTAATTTACTGAGGGGTAAAAAAAATTACCCAGAGTTTTTTTTTTTATTCTGTTGGTTCGTTTATGCTCTTATTTTATTTCTCCCCCCTTTTTCTTCATTCTCTTTAGTTAGCTGTTAGTTTGGTATAAATGATAACTAACTTAGATATATTATTATTCCACTCTTTCCAAATCTTTCCAGACTATAGCTCATATATTTACATATCACATAACAAATACTGTTGCTTAGCAGCTAGTCACAAAATTGTCACATATCACCATATAGGATCACAAAAAAGAACACAAATACAATATTGTTACTCCGACTTCTTACACAAGTTCTTATAATTGTTCAAAGACCATCCTTTTACTCAATGGAGATTGTCTTTAAATTGTTGGAGACACTTCCTGTTATTTTAAATGTGTAGTTTTTCTGTTCCTTCTATTTGTGTCTAGTCTTTGTTATTTCTTTTTTGAACTATTTGGTTTAACCTGAATTTTTACCTAAATTTGGACCTGAAATGATGATTGATAATATTCACAGGGTTCCATTGCCTAGAAATTTTCCAAAATAATTTCCTAGGGATGTAATAATTAGACTGCACTATTTACCATTCAAAGATGCTATTATGAGGAAAGCATATGAAAAAAGGTCTTTTGGTGTCCCTTACGAGAATTTAAAGATATTTTCCGATTTATCTGCTGAGACACTCAGTAAAAGGAGAGAGCTGAGAAATAGTACTAAAAGTTTATGGGACGATCAGATTACTTACAAATGGGGTCACCCCACAAAATTGTTCATAATTATGGGCAATAAGGGAAGAGGGTAGAGGATATAGTGTTTTTAATCCCCTCTTTGGGGGCTACATTTATGAAAATGTAATAGGGTTATGAGTATAGTCTCTCTTCACTATATAAAGAAATTTTTTGGGGGATTTATAAATATGTATATATATTGTATAGCTTTATCTATTTGATTTATATTAATGAGTTATATTATAGACATATTTGGGAGATTGCACTAAGTAGATTTTCTTACAGGTTTTTAGTTGTGAAAGACCCTAAATGGTGGAATTTATAAGGTAAATAGATTTGTAAAGATTTCCCTTTTAGTGTGATGATTAAGGGAAGTATTAAGATGACTGGGAATATACAACAATATTATTATATTAAATTACTTGAAGGTATTTATATTTGTTTAATATTAAGAATGACGTAATTAATTGTCACTTGCAAAAATATGATGTTTGGATGGATTTAATGCGGTTGTTGAATTGAATGTTTTTTTTTATTAAGCTGGGAATAATGCATTTAAACATTATATCACATTAAGGTTTGAAAATATTTAAGATGTGGTTCACTAATATTGAAAGGTAATGGAAAGAGGAAAGAGATGAAGGATTAGACCCTAAGGCCCTCATTCAATTGCAATTTGGCCAATTGAATAGGGGTCTAAATAAGCACATAGCATATTTTTTTTAAAGAAGTTTTTAGTTCGTGAAAACCTTGCTTTTGGATAGATGTTTACTAACTAAAAACTTATTTAAAAAAATATGTTATGTGCTTATTTAGAGCCCTATTCAATTAGCCAAATTGCAATTGAATGAGGGCCTAAGTATCCCTAAGAGCAAAAGGAAATGCTATTTATTGACTGATAAATGAGAGATTTTAAAATATGGTATAACCAATGCCCCTCACATGTTCCCTCTCTCTCACTTCCTATTTGATTAAATTAATATTGAGGAGTTTCCATTGAAAATTTCCTGTCAAGGTCTTATTTTGAACTTAATGAAGTTCAATATCACTGCTACCCAATTGGAACCCCACACAAATTTGGGGGGTTGTAGGAAAGGTAGTGGCAATGATTCATCTTTTTTACTGCGTAAGTATGTTATGAGAATGTATATTGTAATTATGGTAATTTACGAGCTGAGGAGTAGACCTCACATGGCGTTGGAGAAGGGTGAGCCCAATGAGGGTAGGCAAGTAAATATTAATTGGGTAGATAGTTTAAAAACATAACTATGGCCACATTAAACTATGTAGTCAGAATGTCCAAGAACTTAATGTGCCCTTTAAAAGACATTTTGACATAATCTGTCCAGAAGAAAAACATTTCCAAACTGGCAAGATTCCTTATTTTAAGATGAAAAGTTTTAATGACAAACTTGATGCAACATTTAAAAAGAAAACACGTGGGGTCAAAATCCTGTTTAATAAAATTTTAGATTTAGTCGAAGATATAACCTTGAAGGACCCTGATGGCTTTTACATTTTATGGAGAGGCCTTATAGATAAAGAAAAGCTTACAATAGTTAATATCTATGTCCCTAATACAGGTCAAATAAGGTTCCTGAATGAAAATTTTAAAATTATAAAAAAATACAGTAATAAAAAATTTCTGAAGAATTGGATTTTTAAATAGTGAAATCACAGGAAAATAAATTCAAGAAGTAATCACAAACCTAAAATTAGCCTCATTCCCAGGCCCTGAAAGCTTTAGGAACCACAACTATAATATTTGTATGGGAGAATTGATTCTACCACTTGAAGATGCATTGAATCAGATAAAAGAAGAAGGGTATGCACCCAAAGAAATGCTAGAGTCAAATATAGTAACATTATCTAAGGAGGATCAAAAATATCCAGAGAGTGAAAACTTTCGCCCAATTTCTCTTATTAACATGGATATCGAGATCTATTCCAAAATTCTAGCTAACAGACTAAACACTATTATAGGGAGACTGATATCGGTAGAGCAAAAGGGCATTGTACCTAATAGACATGGCTCAAACAATATTAGGAAACTAGTTAATCTAATTTCATATGTAGAGGGCAGTCGGACAGCTTCAGTTTTCTTGTCATTGGATGCAGAAAATGCCTTTAACAGGTTTGGTTGGGGATTCATGAATCTGACTCCGGCCAAATTTCGGGTCCAGGGCCATAGGGGCTCTCTATGGCTCCCTAACCACCTCTGTCAGGGGTACGGGTTTTGAATCAGATAGATTTGATGTATCAAATGGAACAAGACAGGGGTGCCCTCTGGTGCCCATAATTTTTTGCTTTGATTATGGAACCTTTATTGGTATTGATAAACAATACCAAATTAGTTAAAGGGATAAAAATAGGGACAACAGAACATAAACTAGCAGCTTTTGCAGATGATAAAATGAACACATTAGAGGAGCCAGTCTCCTCTTTGGGTAACCTTTTTTCCCTGATTGAAGATCACAGTAAGGCTTCCAGCTATACACCTAATTTGATAAAATGGAAGCTCTCCCGATGAATATCCTAGAGGAAGATTTTAAATTACTTAAAGTTAAATATCAGGTTAAGTGGCAAAAGGTTATTAAGCATCTGGGAATCACTCTTATAGTGACTTAAAAAAGATAATTAATATAGATTATAAGAAAATTAACAAGAACATTGAGGATGCAATCAAAGGTTGGGAGGAATTAAATACATCCTGGTCAGGGAGGATTATGGGTAACAAGATGTATCTATTGCTTAAAATCAGCTACATCCTACGATGTATTCCGTTTCCAACACCAAATTATTTAATAAATAAACTTCAGAGAAAAATAGATGTATTTATTCATAATGGGAAAAATTGAGATGAAACAAATTGATTTAGGACATAGATTCAATAAAGGAGGTACATCTTACCCTATACTTAACATTTTTCAAGAGGCAATGAATTAATGTGCATAGGAGAGGCTAGGTATAGGCTATATCAAGATAATCCAAATACAAAGGATCTTTTATTACAGGGAAAATTGATAAGAAATAACATCAAGATGTGGAACAAGCTGAATATAAAATACTTACTGATCCCATTTCCTAGTCTGATTACACCCTTGGCCGTTTTAGCTATCTACTTTGATTCCGATTTGTTCGTTAAATTGGTTAAAGGTGGTATGATACACCATAGAGACTTATCTGTCAACAATAAATAGTTTTAGCGCATCCTGTTTCCTCAAAATGTCTCAAGCACACAACAATAAGTAGATAAGAAGTATTAGATATCCATAATGTTAGGATAACGTTCTGCTCCCATTCTTCTGAGGTCATGAGCAAAAACAGCACTTTGTCTAATGCAGAAATGAAATGTTCACTTTGCAACTGGCACTATTGCCTTGGCAACCTGCAACACCACAGCACTGCACTTCAGATTTCTCCTCCATCAAAGCTGTCATCAGAATCTATTTATACATTTCTGTCGTTTTTTTTACTATTCAGACTTTGTGATTTACATTTTTATCTTATCTTTAATTTTAATAATACTCAGTATCAATCTTTGCTATTTAGTCCATGATTGCACTTCAGTATCATGGTGCTGATACAGAGCCTGTGATTGTCTAGTACATCAAGTGCTATAGAAACACTATATGCATTATTACAGATGGTGCTGGGACTGAAGTTTAAGTGATTAAAAAAGAGCTGTTAAGCTTGTGTTATATTAATATTTAAGATAGGGAACCCTCCATGCCATTTTAAAGCTACGTTTTAACTACAGTCTTAGGAAAATTATAATGTAAATGTTGATACTGAACTCAATAAAGTGAGAATCATTGTTTTGTTTTTTTTGTATCCCTGAAATTTTATATTTTACAATTAACATAAAGTTGTCAAATACAGATCCAGTTATGTTGGACATAATTAATTTGATACAGTAATATTGGCTGCAGATGATAATGTTAAGGTTGAGCTCACAATAATAGAGGGGTATTTACTTTCCATTAGTAATATACGTTATTGGAAATATTCCTGCTAAGATATACAGACAACACATAAATTATGTTTTTCCGATGTGTCTCATTTGTTTGTTTGCTGATTTACCTGAAACAAGCAAATAATGAACCCAAAGCATCTGGGGAGATATTCATAGGAGCGAGAGCTTTGTGTTACATTGTAAGGAGAGCGGCCTAGCCATGATTTTACTAATGAGCTCTTGTTCATACAACACAGATATGGGTGAGCAACACAAGCCAGAGATAAGGGCAAGTGGATCACTAATACAATGTATTCCTGTTATGCATTTATTTGTATCTACTATAAAGGGATATGGGAACCAAGTGAAAGACCCCATGTTTGTCACAGTGTGAGGGATAAGACCCCCTGTGATGTAAATACATTATTATACTTTTTCAGTGATAATTTTGTAAGGTAAATGACCTGTAAGGTAAATAATTTTAGTAAAGAATAATTCAACAGGTATTTTAGTTCAGTTATACTGCTTTTAAGTGATCTTTCAATCTGAGCAATCTGATTGGTTCAAAATATTCAAAGTACAGAGTGAGAAAAGTGACATCCAAATAACCCATTCTGATTAGCTGATATATGATTTGACATCTAGTTCAGCCAATTAGAATGATCAAAATTAATATTTAAAGAGATAGTAAGCTCTTCTAACTTGCTCGGCTGCATCTTACAGAGCAAGTTAAGTTATAACTTAATAAAACTTGTCTTTATGTGTAGTGTTTTTTTTCCACTGTATGATTATTATGTGAGAGTTAGTCAGTGAGACTGAGTGTGAGTGTGACTGATTGAGTGTGTGAGTGTGACTAAATGAGTGAGTGTGTGTGACTGAGTGAGTGTGACAGAGTGAGTGTGACTGAATGTGTGCGTGTGACTGAGTGAGTGTGACTAAGTGAGTGAGTGTGTGTGTGTGACTGAGTGAGTGAGACTGAGTGTGACTGAGTGTGACTGACTGAGTGTGTAAGTGTGACTGAGTGAGTGTAACTGAGTCAGTGTGACTGAGTGTGTGAGTGTGACTGATTGAGTGTGACTGAGTGAGTGTGACTAAGTGTGAGTGTGATGGTATGACTGAGTGAGTTAGACTGAATGAATGAGTGAGTGAGTGTGTGTGACTAAGTGAGTGAGTGTGACTAATTGAGTGTAATTGACTGAGTGTGAATGACTGAATGCGACTGTGTGAGTGTGACTGTGTGTGACTGAGTTAGTGTGACTAAATGAGTGAGTGAGTGATTGAGTGTAACTGAGTGAGTGAGACTGTATGTGACTCAGGGGGTGAGTGCGACTGAATGAGTGAGTGCGTGTGACTGAGTGAGACTGACTGTTACCGTGTGTCTGAGTGAGTGAGACTGAGTGTGACAGTCTGTGTGACTGAGTGTGACTGAGTGAGTGTGACTGAGTGTAACAGTCTGTGTGACTGAATGTGTGAGTGTGATTGATTGAGTGTGACTGAGTGAGAGTGACTGAGTGAGAGTGACACACTGAGTGTGACTGACTGGGTGTGACTGAGTGTGACTGTGTCAGTGTGACTTAGTGTGTGAGTGTGTCATTGAGTGTGAGATAGTGTGAATGTGAGAGAGTGAGTGTGTGAGAGTGACTGAGTGAGTGTGACTGACCGAGTGTGTGAATGTGTGAGTGTGCCTGAGTGAGTGTGAATGTGACTGGGTGAATGTGTGAGAGTGAGTATGTGAATGTGACTGTGTGAGTGTGACTGTGTTTGACTGATTGAGTGTGAGTGTGACTGAGTGATATATACACACATAAACACACACACACACACTAGTCAATACCTTAAGCCCCTCAAAAAAGGCATACCAATTGGGCAGTACATTAGCATCTGCAGAAATTGCGATACTTTACAAGCTTTTAAAGTACAGGCGGACGCTGTTAGAAAGAGGTTTAAAGAGCGGGGCAACCGCAGTCAAATTTTAAAAATAGCCTACAAAAATGCTCTACAAAGATCGCTCACAGCTGCTATACAACCATAAAATAAATGAAAAAGAACAGCAGACCCACTGCATAATAACATATGGAGACAACAGTAGTGCAATTGTGTCTACTATGGATAAGTATTAGCATCTCCTTATTGAAGATCCAGCACTCAAAGAAGTCCTTCCACCAAAAGACTCAGTTACCTTCAGAAGAGGAAGAAGTTTAAGAGACATGCTTACCCAAAGGACTTTTCCAATGCGGACATTGTAAGGCCTGCAGATTCATAAAACCAGAGAAGGTATTTTCTCATTTAGTTACGGGTAAAAGATACCCCTTGAAAAGTTTCTTTAATTGTACCTCCACTTTTGTAGTCTATATAATAGCATGCCCCTGTAAAAGCATTTATGTTGGCAAAACAGACTGCCAACTGCGTACATGGATCCTGGAACACGTGTCTTCTCTAAAGAACCATCTGGACACACCAGTGGCTAGGCATATACAGTAAAGCTATACCATCAAAACAGGATAGAGAGCCTAGAATTCCATGTTATAGACACAGTATTCCAAGGACCTTGAAGAGGCAATAGAAGTAAAAAACTTCTCCAAGTAAAAAGTAAATGGATCTACCTCCTCAAGGCACAGGGCTTTTTAGGCCACAAAAAGGGCTTTTCTTTTACAGCCTTTATCTAGACATGAGGTTTTGAGGTAAAAGCCAGTATAAGTACCATTAGGTTCAAGATTAATGAGTCAGTTTATACCTTTATTATTTTTTTAAATAAGTGCAAAGCCAGGATAAATTAATTAATGGCCATTTAGGCCAAAATGTCTTCATTGAAATTATTATTACAACATATTTTAGATATTACAGCCTCTCCTTAAAAACATATATACATTGGAATTACATGTTCAAGATTGATGGTGGTATAACATGTCACTATGTCTCTCTCTCTTTATAGCAAAAAGATTTGCACTTTAATTATGCTTAAAATATTGAGATGAAAACTTGCATAGACATTCTGACATTGGTTTATATCTCCTTAAGTAACTTCGCCTTCAGCGAATAAAAATCATTGAGCTCAAGAAAGAAGATATTAAATACAAATTTAAAATGTGACTATTCTCTTGACTAAAGAAATATACTAAAAATGTAATGGCCTTTAAATGTATACTTATAACTTGTTACAACTAAAATAAGTATAGAACATATAACAATCAATCTAAACTGTGACTAACATTCAAGAGTAGCTGCTAAGAGAAGAGATTTCATTTATTTGCATAAAAAATGTACAAACATAGTGGTTATTGATTGTGTTGACCATAACATTTTCATTAATCTTTAGCAATTCCCACCGTTAATAGATGAATTTATATTATTGTAAAACATGCTGTTGAAATAAAATCATTAACAGTCTTCTTACTTATAAATCTAAACCTACAGTATCGGCAGGCTGAAGGTTCAATCTAAGCCATTTATGTCTATTAGGAAATGTGCAATGATTAATACATTCTAAATATATCTTGACTACACATTGTATTAGAATAACTACATTTTCAATTACTTTTACTTATACCTAACGATAGTTTACACTTGATCTCTGTCTTTATTCCGTCTCTCCAGTGTGAACGTTTGTCTGGACAGCGAAGCGTCAATAAAAAAATAGTACTCTCCTCATTAAAATACATCCGTAAATCACATGTCCTCGATTAACCAATCATGTCGAGGGCCTGGATTTGTGATGTACACGGAAGTGCAGGGAACACTGCATTTAAACAGATCGCGCCAAAGGTTTACTCCAGGATGCCTGGCCTTTGAGAAAGTTGCCTTAGCGCAACGAAACCGGTCGTCTTGGAGGCGTAGGGCATTTGTGGACATCTCATGCAGGGATGGGTTGGAGCACGGTAAGCGGTATCGCATGGCCACATGTGCTTAATTGTTGAAAGTTGCGAGGTTCCCATATCAGGGTAACCCATACACAGAAAATGAAGCTTAGCTGCATTCCAGTAGGGGTAATTATGATCTGTAGCCTCCACACTTATTGATTTATGTAATTGGACCTGTGACATATAACAACGGTTACATTCCCTAGTACATTTTTCTAAGTAATAGCCCATCTTTTTAATTTTTAACTTTCACTTTTTGTGTCTTTAGCCTCACCTCACATGGCTGTCTGATGATTTTATTTATATATGAGGACATCCATCCAATCTGTAGTAATTGTATATGTACATAACTAACTGGGTTATTTATCCCTGATTACACCTCATTGTCAAAGGATATTATAACAGTTACTAGGCGCTACATTTATTGCGCTATAGTCTACTTAACTTTCTGCATGTTTAGGACCTATGTGTATTTAGATATTGATAATAATGTGTTACCTTGCCAGGACATTTTGTGTTCAATCACTTTACAAATATGCTATATGTGCTTACCATACATATTTTTCTCTATACTGTAAGGATTTATATATTTATGAATTTATATTCACTCTTTAGCTTATATACTAGTATTGCTTACTTGGCGGGATAGTGTCTGCCCACAGATATTTATGCTTTATTAAATGTGCACATTGTTTAAACTTCACAATAATTAATATATTTTTATTATTCAACACCATCCAGTCTGATTATTGAGCTTTATCTAACACAAGGTATTCTATAAGTGTCTCTTCACTACTATCAGTTTGATCTATCTCATTCTTTATATACACAGGGCCTCATTCAATTGTAATTTGGCCAATTGAATAGTGCTCAAAATAAGCACATAACATATTTTTTAAAGAGGTTTTAAGGTAGTGAAAACCTTGCTTTTGGATAGATGCTCACTAACTAAAAACTTCTTTAAAAAATATATGTTATGTGCTTATTTTGAGCCCTATTCAATTGGCCAAATTACAATTGAATGAGGGCCACAGTGTTTAACCAATGGTAAATTAATACCTCATTAATTATCCCGTCCTATTTTTTGTTTTGATACCAAATATCCTGGTTTAGCTACATATTGTTATTATAATCATTCTTATAGATATAGGTATTATATGTCTGTAAGCAATTATATGCACATAAATAATATACATTTTTTAGTTGGTGTATGGCTCTGCCATCAAATATTCTGGTTTTAAATAAACCCGAAAGTGAGGCCATTTGATTTTTCACTAATGATATTAATGTAATTCCCTTTACACATCTATAATTGTTTATATCCACACACACACATATATATATATAATTGAAGAGTGAAGCAGCCGTGAATGTCCAGTAAACTAGTAATTTAGTAATTGTTAATCCATATATATATATATATATACATAGATTAATAATGAGTATTGCAATATAATTTGATACCTTTTGTATTGGACAAACGTCTTATTTATAATGACGAGCTTACGAGAGGTTTAACCTGTCTTTATCAAGTCTCAAGCAATACTAACATGAGATGGAACCCTCAGTTTGAATAAGAACAGCAGATGCAGAGAGAGTGGAAACAGCATCTGACCTCATCAGATAAATACATATATGGGGAATACACAAAACATAGCAAAGGAAACATATATACACATATTATATACACATATACATCAATATATACATGAAAAAGCAGAGCACTGTAGTCCACAGTGATATCTTTCCTGTTGGACAAACAGCTCACTAAGAGTGCTAAGTCTGTTATAGTATAAGAAGAAAAGAAAAAAATCACATGTAATTCTGATAATGTGTTAGAAACCCCAAGTCTATATTAAGTCCTGTGTTTTTAGAGTTGAAGGATGTGATCATCGTTATTTCAAATGCTTTTCTCTCTTAGATGTTTTTACATTTTCCTCTGAGTATTTTGACTTTTAAGTTTTGGATGGAGTGATCATTCTGGCTAAAATGGTGTCCTACTGGGCTACAATAACTGTCTTCATTATGTTTTCTTATTGAATGCCTGTGTAAATTCATCCTTAAATGCATTTTTTGGCCGGTTTCTCCAATGTAACAGCCTGTGTCACAAAAAGTACATTGTATTATATAAACCACATTGGACGATGGACATGAATATGATCCTGATGTTATAGGTTTTGTTGTTATGTGTGGCTGTGTCATCATTACACATGTGTTGGCATAATTTACAGGCACGTTTGTTACAAGGTTTAGTTCCATTTTTTGTATTCAGTTGTTCATTTTCTGCTGACAAGTATTTGTTTCAGGTTTTGGTGCCAAATTTCTTATATTTTCATTTAATCCTTGTACTTAGTGAATTGTTAATTGATCTAGAGGAAGTCAAACCCCCCAAACAAACACATTGAAACACTGCCAATTGTCTCAAAGGGAAAAATAATCCTTGCTGACCCCAAAATAATAGTGATGTAGTTACTTTCTGGATCAATATTCCTCGTTCTCTAGCTATCCTACATAACCTTGACAGCTCTTTTTATTCAAACATATACCCACCCCCCTTTTTAAAGTTATGTACTGAATTTGCTTTCACAACCTCCTTTGGTAGAGAATTCCACAGTCTGACTGCCCTTACTCTTTTCTTTCTTTAAAGTGGAATCTTTTATCTTCTGACCTCGGCAGATGCTCTTTTATCAGTTGAAAACCTCTTGGCATATAAAGTTACCCTGACAAAGCCCTATATTGACCATGGAGGTATACAAGGGGATCATATGCCCTCTTAGGGTCCTTTTTGCAAGAGAAAATAAGTTTACTTCAGTTATTTTTGTCTTCCTAGTTTATAATTCCACCCAATCTTTCTTTACTCTTATAGGAGCTAGTTACAAATCAACATTTACAAAAAATAGTAAGAAAATGAATATGAAAACCAAACTTAAACTTCACAACATTAAACCCTGAGATACATTTCTTAGCATTACAAAAGTAAAAGGTATACACTCCACCTATGGAGTGATCACTGTTTGATACATAGGACATGTCTACAGAAAGTCTTTTTCAGTTTGGAGCTCCCCAAGATCAAAATGGCAGCTTGAACAGTAGGATACCACAAAGTATACAACTGAACAATTGTAGACCATACACTCACCGATGACATGGGGAAGGAGGCCATTGTGGCTGTACACAGGTTGAAAGTCACATAGAAAATGACCAGAAGTATCATGGTTCTACACGCTCTGTAATGGGTTTTAAGCTGTTGCCCATTGACGTTGAATGCATTGAGTTTTATTATCCAAATGTGTCCCAAGAGAGAGGCCAAAGTAAAACCTATGGAGGTTACTGTAAGTGTGAGAGGTAGGAAACATCTGAATGTTATAAAGACCATACCATAGAAGAAGTCAACATTAAACTGGATCACATCACCACCTTTTCCAGTGTGATTGTTAGTTACATTTCCAGTTATCTTCTGCTGAATTCCAAACTCAACACACCAAATGGAGGGGACACTGATGCCCAAGGACCCCAGGGCTGTAACCATCAGTAGCTTCGGAACCACGACAGAGAGTCCCATCTTCAGACTTGTCATGAGGTCGTGCTTGAATCTGACTATAGTCACAGAGTAGAAGGAGCAGAGCCAGGTGGTGAGCCAAGAACTAAAATACATAAGAGAAAAATGAACAAAGACTATAACTGTGCTGAATACTTTGGAGAACATTATGACCGGTGAAAGCACAGAAACAAGTCGTTCTATAGTAAGCATGCTCTGTATGATCACGTTGGTTAGTCCCATGGAAAATTGGATTTGTTTGCTGGGACTTAGTGTGAAATCCTCATTCTGGTCCTGAATACTCGCAGCTAATATGAAACAGTTAAGTAAAAGTCCAATAATGGTTTCAACTGAACCGAGGGCTACAGTAACGATCAGTTGTAGAGAAGGCATGTTCTGTCTGTCCTTGCTACGGCTTGATGGTAAATGGAGGTATCTGCCTGCGCCACGTTGCGTACACTTTAAATAACAAGTAACTTATGCAAATTTGATTATGATTTTTTGCTGAGAGTTTTGCCTTTCGTGTCAATCATATTTGCAAGTCAATGTGGTATTATAACCAGTTAGAGTTGACAGTAGGTGATTTGTGATAAAATAATGATGCTCCCATGAACTGATTTATCATAACCGACAAGGACATGTATTGGTAAGTTACACATTAGGAGGCTACACATATGGTATAATGTAAAAGTATAGAAAACATAAGTACTTTATCCATTGAAGGTTATTTAAACATTCCTACAGTAAACTAAGATGGTTATACAAATTTATAATACAAAACATTTGAAGCTCTCCCCAGTCCGCATCTTACCTCCTAATTTAATATAATCCTAAATGGGGAACGTATGCCTCCAGAAAGAAACCACGCTGAAATAGTAGTTATTCCCAATGGTGGCAGAGATCCTCTTAAAGTCAAGAACTATGGCCGATTTCATTGATGAACGGAGACAAAAAGATTTTAGCTAAGATCATGGCCCACAGGATCTCAAAGTTTTTGCCTGATCTTATATATAAGGATCAAACTGGGTTTATATAATTTAGATAGGCAGGGGATAATATTAGGAAAACTTTAAATATTCGGCACTTAGCACAAAAATCCTCTTTTCCAACCTTTTAACTCTTGATATTGAGAAAGCCTTTGATATGGTTGAGTGGTCCTATATATACAAGATATTACAAAACTTTGTCTTCAAAGGGCGCTTTATTGACCTTCTTAAATGCTACTATGAAGCTCTGACTGCCAATATCAAATTGGCTGGGGAGCATACAGCCTTGAAGTCCATCCAGGGAGGTACTAGGCAGGGCTACCCGCTATCACTCCTTCTATTTGCACTTGCAATAAAGCCATTGGCACAGGTTATTAGGTTGAACCCAGAAATTCAGAGCCTCAGTGTAGGCTTGCAACAATTCAAATGTTTGCTCTTCACCGATGACCTACTATGTACTCTAACCGAACCCCGTAGTTCTATTCCTACTGTAGTAAAATCTCTGGCCTTAGACTAAATAAAATGAGTAGGTATCTCTCAAACTGTATTAGAAGATTTAACATTTTATGATAAATGAATTTGGTCCAATCAACATATCAAATATTTAGGAGACAATATCACTGAGAAAATATCAGACTTGTATAAAGCTAACCTCCCCCCCCCCCCCCATTCATAAAACACTAGCAGCTGATATGCGGAAATGGGATAGTTATCGTATCTCATGGCCAGGTTGTATAATAGCTGTAAAACTAACTTATTGCCAAAGTTAATGTATTTATTCCGATCCTTGCCTATACCACTTAACGTAAAAGAACTAGATAGCTTTCAGAATAGCATCTCCAGATTTAAATGGAATAACAAATTCCAACCGTATAGTTAAAGGAATAATGTATAGGCACAAAGATGTAGGAGGACTTTCTAGTCCAAACTTGAAACTCTTCTTTAAGGCAGCCCAAGTGGCAGTATTACCTTTAGTCCATCCCCCCAAACATTAGCCAGCATGGGTTTTATTAGAGGACCAACAATTTAAGCCACACTCTTGGGATACACTTCTCTGGTTAACTAAAGGGTTAATAACCACTTCAACTCACTCTAACCCAATGATACAGCTAATGTTAACCTCCTGGAATTGGGCCAAATGCAGATGTCAACTTGCCCCACGCTTAACTCCTCTATTATCGGTATTGTCTTTTCCACACATACTAGGATCCTCAAACATAGTCTCGAGACAATGGTGGATCTCTAGGAACCTAGATAGATTGGATCTTGGTATCTCAATGGAACACTTTTGACATATGATCAAACTCATACTATACAAAATATTCCAAACTCAGAATTTTATATTATTTTATTTAAAAATCAGGAACTGGATCACTAAAGTGTCTAAAGATATGGGAGCCCCACATACATCCTGGTTCTACCCATATGTCAAAATACTCCACTAACAAAAGAGATCATAGGAACACTCTATGACACCTTCAATAGGTCTAAAATGATTGAAAATCCAAATTTATGATACAATGGGCGGAAGATCTGGGTCATGAATGGGAAACAATTAAATGGTCAGAAGCCTGCTCAAACTTACCTAGGGTTTCATTGAATTATAGCATGTTGGAGACTTTGATCATAGTATTACATAGAATCTACTGCACGCCAGATAAACTACATAAAATGCATCCCCTAGAGAGTACCCAATGCTTTAGAGGCTGTATAGGAGACCATATACAAAAGTATAGGAGACCATATACATACATGGTGGCTTTGCCCAACAGCTCAAAATATTTGGAGACAGCTCATCCAACAGCTCATCCAAATTCCTTTGGAAATGGAATCATGCTTATTGGAGATACATGTTAATAGCTTAACCTCTTCCCATAATAAATTATGCCAACTTACGGCATTGGCGACCAAAACTCATATAGCCAGTAACTGGAAGCTACCGACCTTAGACTGTTCAGAAGTTATACAAAAGAATAACTATATACTAATAAATGAGCGCTTAACCCATAGTATATCGGGTTCTCTCCCCCAGTTTTCAAAAACATGGGATTACTGGATAATGAATCCAATTACTATATCCCTCATATAACTTTTACTTGCTAATACACATATTCATAATCTGGCATGTGAGGCAGAGGGAATCCGAGTCAGGACATCTCCAGGAGGCACCAAAAGAGAATTCAAGGTAAAGAGTTAGCAGATTTTTTCTCCATTACCCTTCTTGATAATTTTTTTCTTATTGGGAGGAAGTATTTCACATATATGTTACAATGAGTTACATACTTTGCACTCATAATTCTCTCAGCATCATATTCTGATTTACCGCTTTTACTCTTATAGTTATGTTTAATGTTATAATTAAAAATGTGAAAAAAAGGCAAGACGCAGAAAATGTACATGTACTTAATGTTTTATTTACAAAGTACAATACAACTTAGAAAGTACTGTTAAAACATAAACTGTACCACTTACAGATGCATATGTAACTCAAGTGTGTGAAATGTGCTTTTATTAAATATATATTTGAAACACTGAAAAAAACGAAAAAATATTAAAAATATTGTAATAATGATTCACAGATTTTTAGACAAGCTCTCCTTGGCAACTGCCTACCCTGCCTAATGGCAATCCTGCCCCGACTAAAGAACATGATTAGTCTCTATAGCTTTACCAGTTCTCATAAATGCTCAGTTCTCTACTTTGTTTGGGCAGGATTTCATCAAGTATTCCCCTAGATTCACTAAATTACTCAGGGACTGTGATGCATATTGCTCAAACATATACAGCCTTATTAAATTGCAATTCGGCCAATTGAATAGGGCACTATTTAAGCACATAGCATAATTTATTTATAGAAGTTTTTAGTTAGTGAAGACCTTGCTTTTGGATAGAAGATCACTAACTAAAAACTTCTGTAAAAGAATATGCTGTGTGCTTAAATATAGCCCTATTCAATTGGCCGAATCAATATTTAATAAGGCTGATAGTGTTTATTTGTAAAAATGTGAGCAGAAGTAAAGCAGCTCCCAGCCCTTATGAAGTTTAGTGAATCTACTCAAATGTCTACTCTTAACTGAAATATGGTAACCATTTTCCCCAAAAAATATTTAATCTCAAATATTCTATAAATCAGGGACCATTTTATCATCTTAAAAATCTCTCCACTTCCTTTCTTTTATTTGGAGGATAATTACTTAGTCAGGATAAACATTTATATAAATATCCCCTACAGACTCAAAACCCAGGAAGTTGGATATTTCACTTCACTTGCCCCATTTTGAATACCCATGATCATTACTGTATGAAATTAAATTATTTGGCATATTTTACTGTACTGAATACAATGATAAATCCTTACAATGCATTGGTGCTGTATTATTACCCTGTGATATATATGTTCAGATTTAAGATTTCTCTCACTTAACAAATCTGCAACAGGAACATTTTAATTGTTTACTATGGACAAGACATCCAGAACCAACACTCACTAACTACAACTGTACCAGCATTGGACATCACTGAGAGATATGGACACAACTATTTGACTCGTTAACCCCTACCCTTGACCAATTATGAGGCACCTTAGTTTGTCCTTCCAGAGAGTCCCCGAGAAGTAGAGTCTTCAACTATTTAGAAAAGCTGACATTTACTATCTTGTCCAGACATGTTGCTAACAAGAAATTTGTCATTGAAAGTTATTTTTACATTTTTAAAAAAATGTCTCAAAAATGGTCTGTTTTTAAATAAAAAGTCTGAGTACGCTACATTGTGATGTATCACAAGCTCTATTACATGGCATCTCCACCAACTTAATATACATTGATGATGAACATCAGCATTACATCAGTTCTGAAGTTTGGAGCAGGCGAGGAAACATATTACCGTAGACAGTGATACCTCTGATAATGAACAAACATTTAATTTGGGGTGACAAGCTTTCAAGAGGCGCAACTCAGTACTGATTAGATGGTATAAATGGCATCTTTACATCATTAAGGAAGTTGAAAAAGGCTGAGCAATAATAGAAGACACAAGGTGAGGGGATAACATAAATAAAAACATAGGATGGAGAAAATATGTATACAGTATGAGGCTAATACACAAGGTAAAGGGAGGAACTAGACTCTCTATATAAAAATATTATATTAATGTAACCATGAACAAACCCATAATGGCCTCTATGATTAAATAAAGCAAAAACACAAGAGGAAAACAAAATGAAAATGCTTGGTAATGTGCTAAACAAACTAAAATTTTGTTAAATTGTAAATATTTAGTATTGAAGGGTGTGATCATCTTCATTTTAATAGTTTACCATTATATGAGAATCATCACAATGTTGACCGCTAGAGATGCCACAGACAGGTTGCCGGCGAACCATTCACTGCGATTTTGGAATGTTTGCGTTCACAGTGGACGGCGAACACATGCGCTTTTCGGTTCGCCCCCTATACTTTATCATTGAGTAAACTTTGACCCTGCACCTCACAGTCAGCTGACACATTCCAGCCAATCAGCAGCATACACTCCCTTCCAGAGCCTTCCATCTGAAGGACAGCATACATTTTAGAATCATTCTGAAGATGCATTCGTTGTGAGAGGACAGATAGTGTAGCTGCTGGAGATTTAATAGGGAAATCGATAGCCAGGCTGTGTATTTAGCTTCCATTACAGACCTGAAGGACTCATCTGATATCTGCTGCAAGGACAGCAAACCAAAAAGCCCTTTTTAGGGCTAGAACATCATTTATTTTATTTTATAATTTTTTTCTTTGTAATCTAATTGCATATGCCTGCCTGCCAGCGTGTGTGTGTAATAAGCTAACACCTAACAGCTTATATTGTGCTTATTTTCACTACTCATACCTGGTGGTGTACCATTCATTGAAAACAACCATTTTTTTCCTGTAATCTAATTTCAGTTGCCTGCCTGTGTCAGGCTCACAGCTTATATTGTGCTCAGTGAAATAAAACAACACTTTTTTGACTGTAATAGATTGAATAGAAATTGCCTGCCTACAGGCGTGTGTGTGAAGCCTATTGCATCTACTCTGCTAACTTTTGCCAGTGCACAGTGATACGTCATATCTGGTGCAACCGTAGTGTACAGTGACATAAAAAAACACTTTTTTGACTGTAATCGATTGAATATCAGTTGCCTGCCTACAGACGTGTGTGTGAGGCCTACAGCGCATACTCTACCAACTTTTGCAAGTGCACAGTGACACTCATATCTGGTGGCACCTTAGATTGCATGCGCAGTACCCCAAATTTGAAGTGGGAGGACCGACCAAGCATCTTTTTCCATCTCCCGCTTCCAAAAATCCATGCCATATACACGTCCCCTGATAGGGGACGTAACAGGTATCAAACTGATAGGAATAAATAGTACAACTTAATACACCACTCCTATCTGGTGGCACATTACATTGCACGTGCAGTGCCCCAAATTCGAAGTAGGAGGTCCGACCAAGCATCTTTTTTCCATCTCCCTGTTCCAAAAATCAATGCCATATACACGTCCCCTAATAGTGGACGTAACAGGGATTAAACCGATAGGAATAGTACTACTTAACAGTACACACCTTATAATAACGCAGACAGAGGCAACGCAGAGAGAGGAGTCTGAAGAAGAGGAGTCAGAGGAGGAAGGTGGCTCTGAGGAGGTGGAAGACCAAACACAGCAGGCATCCCAGGGGGCTTGTTGTCCCCTTTCGGGGACCCTTGGTGGCTGGGTGGAGGAAGAGACCTTCAATGACATCAGTGAGGACAAGAAACGGGACATGGCTAGCTTGGTATCCAACCTTGTGCAAATGGGGAGTTTGCGTTGTGCAAAGGGACTGTTTGCGGTTGTTTGCGGTGCATTAAACGGGGAGATTCTTCTGTTACTGTGAAGCGGGTGTAACCCTTACACTACCTGATCGATACAACATCATACCTGATGTTTTAAAGCATGTTATTCCAAACAATTTAGGAATGTTAGGTGATTTATGCCCTTTATGGCTTAAAACCAGACTCTGCATCAACTATCTAATTTTCCGTGGGAGTTTTGCCATGTATCCCCCTCCTGCATGCCACAGTCCAGGTGTTAGTCCCGTTGAAACAACTTTTCCATCACTATTGTGGCCAGAAAGAGTCGTTGTGGGTTTAGAAATTCGCCGGGTTCGCCCGTTGCAAATTTTTGATGGAAGTTCACGTCCGCTGTTCGCAAACCGAAAATTTGATGTTCGCGACATCACTATTGACCACCAATGTCCAACAGAATCGGTGTTCAGTTACATTATTATATACATCCTTAGCATCCTATTGCCATTTTATTCTCATTTGATATATATTTTAACATCTCCCCTCTTTCTTTCTCTCTCTTTCTATCCCCCCTCTCTCTTTCTCTATCTGTCGTTTCTCTCTCCCCATATTTCTCTTTCTCTCTCTATCTCTTTCTCTCTCTACTTCTCTCTCTCTCTTTCTCTCTGTCTTCCCTCCCTTTGTGATTATTGTGATATAGTGAGGCCTAGTAAAGATTCATATTCAGCATGGCAGGAGAAGGAGCCAATACATGTTCACACGTTTACTATCAACTACTTTATTTATTTATTTATTTTTTAATTGCAAACTTTTTTCTCTATCACTTTTTTCTCTATCTGTGAGAAAAAACATGGTATTTTCTCACAGACAATATCTTATAAACACAAAGAGAAAAATCACACAGGCGTATTAAGATTACAACATTAACCCATTCCTTATCACTACATCAGTATCGGACATTGTTCACGCATTGGAGAAGCCTACAGAGAGCGATCTTCATTTTTGAGCTTCCAGAGATCAAAATGGCAGCCTGAATGGTGGGATATAGGAAAGAAGTACACCAAGCAATATAAGTCCACACATTAGTAAGTGACATAAAGGCAGAAATTGCTAAGATTTTAGAAAGACTAAACATCACATCAAGAGTCACAAGAAGTATCATTGTCCTACACGCTCGATAATGAGCTGCCATTTGGGGAGCACCAGAACTGGAAGTCTTGACTTTTATTCTCCAGACATGTCCCAAGAGAGAAGCCAAGGTAAAGCCTATTGGGGTTAGGGTTATAATAAGAGGCAGGAAGCATCCAATTGTGCTATAAACCATTGCATAGAAGAAATTAAGGTCAGGCTGAAACAGTACATTGACATTTCCAGTGTTATTGGATGTCATCTTTTCACTCAAAGTTACTTGAACTTCGTAATGAAAATACCAAATGGGACACTGATGGCAAAGGACCCCAGGGCTGTGACCAACAATAGCTTTGGTACCACACCAGACAGCTTCATCTTCAGACTTGAGATGACTTTGTTGCTGAATCTGACAATAGTCACACAGTTAGAGAGAGGAGACCCAGTCGGTGAGCCAAAAACTGAGGTTAACAAGGAAAAATATCAGAAGAAACATAATTGTGCTGAATTCCTTGGAAACAATCATTAAAGGTGAAAACACAGCCACAAACCCATATGTAGCAAGGACACACTGTAGGATAACATTAACCATTCCCATAGTGAATTGGATCTGACTACTGGGGCTTTGGCTAAAACCATCTTGGTCCTGTAAACTCACAATCATAATGAATGAGTTAAAGAAAATTCCAGTAATTGTTTGAATTGATACAAAGGCTGCAGAAAATACCCCTTGACTAGTGGCCATGCTCAGTCTCTCCTTTCTTCAGCTGTATATGTTCTTGATGGTGGATGTATATGTCTTGATGGTGGATGTATATGTTCTTGAGGATGGATTAAGGCGATTGCACAAACCTCCTCACATGCACTTTTTAAAAACCCAGTAATTGATGCAAATTTGGGTGTGCTTGTTTTGTTGGATGCTTTGCCTGTTAAATCACTTAGATTTGCATGATATTGTCTTCTTCTAGGAAGTCACATTGTCTGTATCCAGTGTCTTGTGATTGGTTTGCATGAGCCACATCATGATACAGCAATTCATTTTGCAACACTTTGCTGTCACATTAATAACATATTTTATTAATGGATACACATATGTATTTTCTGTTGTCACTTACAAATTAGAGAAGCAGCATCAAAACAATAGAAGAAGATCAATATTTAGCTAAAAAATATAGCATAACCTCCAATGCATTGCCTGATCTTACAAGAGCTCAACTGAACATCTAAAGAACCCAATGAAATAATGGCGTCCAATGTACATCCTTATGGCAGTGAGTTCACCACAGTTCTGGAATTATTTCTAGACCTCACAATAATAATTTGTGGCATTTGCCTGGGTGAGATGGTTTTATGCCATGAATACTGCAGACACATTTATGTTCAGGAGGATTAGCTCAGGTTTGCATGGATTCAAATGTGAGATGGCTTTATTTTAATGAGCAGTATCAGCTGGCGTTGTGAGATGATTCCTCACACGAATGGCAGATGGATGGCTTGATGTTGTTATTTGCCAGTTGACCTATGATCAAATCTTATATGTATTTATTTATTTTTCTTCATAAAATGTTTTATTATCAAATATAAGACAATATAAGACATTATCACAATTTGGGTTCATAAACAGTGTGAAGATAACTTATTACAGGATATACATTGCCTCGAAACGTCTTAATAATTTACTTTCATAAAACTTGAAGACCGCCTAGAATCATCTCTGTTACTAAATGAAACTGGCTGATCAATATGCATATCCTAACCAGCCGTATATAACACAACTATTCAACACCGATTTAAAACAGAAAAATTGCCATATTTGAATTTTCTAGAATAAAAGAACAAATAAAGAAAAATCATTACATACATAAAACAATACATCCAGCGGGAGAGGGCATCAGGAGGGGGAGAGGAGCTCACCTCCATGAGCTTCCCTACTTGAGAAATACTTTCATTCCATCATGATAAGAGCTTTCCCCAGGGTAGTGTATCTGTTTCTCATCTATAATATTTTTCCCAGAGAGACCATTTCCTTTTAATCTGTAGACTTGCCTCTAGGTTTTGGGTATTACATTACATTAAGTAAGTGTTTTTCCCCAACCTCTCTTTGAGATCAAATCATGTTGGAACCTCGATATTCTTTCATCTTAAAGCTATCAAACTTTTAGCTACCTTGAGGAATAGAATTACCATAGCCTTGACATCCGATGCCCAAGTGTCCACCAGGATATGAAGCAGAGCAAGTTCTGGAGAATGCTCTATGGTGATATTACATATACTTGATAACTGTCTAAAGCTCTCCTGACAAAATGTCTGTATGCAGGGGCAATGCCACCACGTGTGTATGTGGGTCCCACTCTGTTTACACCCTCTCCAACACAATTTAAGTTCTTCTGACCTATTCATCTGCCCCAATTTAAGGGAAACTATGTGCCATCTATTGATGACTTTAAAGTATGTTTCCCTGTGTGATACGTTTTTTATATATTTGGCAGTTCTGGCAAAGGCTGAGTGCCACTTTTCAATAGGCCAGGTAACTTCCATATTTCTTTATCACAACCTTCAGTTGAAAGGTTTCACATCTTGATAACAATTCCTAACAATCTTATAACACTTTGCAGCTAGTTGTGTCTCCAAAGATCAATATCTTTTCAAAATCTGTTAAGTTTCTTGTGGTTTCCAAATGAAAAGGAGAAGCACTTTCCGTAACTTAATATATTCAAACTAATACTGCTTAGGAATCCCGAAATTGATACAAAACTCTTGAAAATCCCTAAACTTATCTTTACAGTATAAGTCTTTGAGGTATATAATACCTTTTCCTACCCGAATCTTGAGCAAATTTAAGCCATAAACGTTGGCCAGGGAGGTCAGGGCATCAAAGAGAGGAGCTGATTAATCCTACACCACCATTTATGATTTTTGGCAATGGAGAATTCCCCAAGCTTCCTTTCCTTAAATCTTGCATTTACTTTAAATAATAATAATGTTATATCTCCTTTCACTAATCCAACATTTTAATTTTGTGGCCACTGATATAAGTCGGCAGGTTGTGACCACATTACTAATCGTGCCATTTGGATAGCCTGCTGATAACTTTTGATCAAAGGGTAAGCTATACCTCCCCGGTCAAAATCACACATCATGTATATTTTTTATAACCATATTTTTTATTCCTGTGAATGTATTTATCTAATAACCCGCCTGGCGGTATGATTATGTCAGTATTTAGAATGTTAAAGCGGTACATTCTAAAATACTGACAGAATCATACCACCTTTGGACACCATTACTCCTTCCCCCTCTCCTCCTCCCTTTACCCTTATCCTCCTCATCCATTTCCCCCCTCTCCGCTTATCCTCTTCCTCCCTTATCCTCCTCCGACCCCTTATCCGACCCCTTATCAGCCCCCCTTTCCCCTCTTATCCTCCTTGTCCTCCCCCTATCCTCCTCTCTCCTCATCCTCCTCCTCCCCCCTCATACTCCACCTTTTCTATCTCCCTCATCCTCCTTCTTTCTTTCCCCACTCATCCTCCTTTCCCCCCTATCCTCCTTTTCCCCCCTCATCCTCCTCCTTTCCCCTTCATCTTCCTCCTTTCCCCCTCATCCTCCTTTTCCCCTCATCCTTCTTTCCCCCCTCATCCTCCTTTTCCCCCCTCATCCTCCTCCTTTCCCCCTCATCCTCCTTTCCCCCTTCATTCTCCTTTTCTTCCCTCCTTTCCATCCTCTTCCTCCCTCCTTTACATCCTCCTCTTCCCCATCCTCCTCCTCCCTCCTTTACATCCTCCTCCTTACGATCCTCTCCTCCATCCTTCCCCCTCTCCAATAACATCCCTTTCCCCTCTCTTCTCTCTTATCAGCAACTGATCACCTCTTGCTGCCGATACTTCCCCTGCAGCGTGTCTTATGCCATTCACAGGAACTGGTATATGTTAATGACATGAAGCGTGACGTCATGTCATTAGCATATACTGGTTCCGGTGAATGGCATAAATTGTGCTGCGGGGGAAGTATCGGCAGCAAGAGGTGATCAGATGCTGAGAAGAGAGGGGAAAGGGATGTTATTGGAGAGGGGAGAAGGAGGATAGGGGATGGAAAAAGGATGGGGGAAGGAGGTTGGGGGAAGTAGGGAGGAGAGGATCGGAAGGAGGAGGATGTAAAGGAGGGAGGAGGAGGATGAGAAGGAGGAGGATCGGAAGTAGGAGGAATGGTGTGCTGAGGATGCTCAGGCAAATTCTGCAACACTGAGCCCCCTCCAGATCCTCCCTGCAGTAACCCCAAACATGGCTCGGGATTACCGCTTGGAGGGTTAAGGACTGGAATTTGAGAATAATTATGTGACGGAACCCATATCGGAATACACCTCATGATATACGTTATTTTAGGTAAAATACATCTTTACAGCCGCTATTCTCCCTGACCAAGACACTATTCTGTTATTCCATGCTAAGATGTTCTCCTTTAGTTTCCCATAAATCTCATCATAATTTTGTAGGACTAATTGGTGAAAATCCATTTGTACACTGATTCCTGGAAGATTAAACTTATTTTGCCACTTGTATGCAAAGTCTTCTCTCAGAGCTACCATTTCTTTAGGTGTTACATTAATGGGTAGGGCCTCTGATTTAAAAATATTTATTTTATAATAAACTCATCAATCACCTCCTGAAGAGCCCAGAAAGAGTTCATCGGGTTCTCCACTGAGACCACCATATCATCTGCGAAAAGTGAAATTTTCTGTTCGTTTGAACCAATCTTAATCCCCACAATTTCCTCTTAGCTTCTAATGACCTCAGCCAATGGCTCAATTAATAATGCAAACAAAACTGGTGACAATGGGCACCCCTGACGGGTCTCATTTGAGATTTTGAAAGTCCTTGAGGCGAACTGTAGGCCCATGACAGATGGAGACCCAGAGAGTGCACTAATCGCCCAAGAGCCGAAACCTCCAAAGCCGTATCTCTCTAGCACTAGCTCCATGTATCTCATCTGACCCTGTCAAAGGCCTTTTCTGCATCTAGGAAGAGAAACACTGCCGGGGTGTCACTATTTTTGAGATAAATAATCAAATTAAAAAGTTTTCTTATATTTTCTGTCCCCTGCCTCTCCACAATAAAGCCTGTTTGATCTTTACTATTTAAAGAATGAATGATTTTGTTAAGTCTCAGGACTAATATTGTAGAGTATATCTTTATATCAGAGTTCTAGAGTGAGATTGGGCAGAAGTCTTTACACTCTAAAGGCTCACTCTCTTTTTTCGGTATATTAATTTTTGTTGCTTCCAACATTTCCCCCGTTGCTTTACCCAAGTTTTTAATCTTGTTCACAGCTTATAGTAATAATTATCAAAAGCCTGAACAATCTTATCTGGATTTGTAATTCTATTATATTTATTTTTAATTGTATCAAGACAATTATTCACATTTCTTATCTTTAGTTTTTTTGCTAAAACTCTTCCAGAATTTATTTCCCCAGAGATATTGTCATTCTTCAAATTTCCAGAATGCTTCATCTAACCTTTTTTGTTCATTTTTTTTTTTTATTACTCCCTGTTTAATTCTTATTTGTTCAAATATATTTCTATCAGGATACTGCTTGTGGCTTCTATCTAATTTTGCCAAATCAATATATAGAACTCTTAGAGAACTCCCCTTTTCCTTAAACCATTGGGATTTTGCCTTTATAAAAACATCTCTAATATATGCTTTATGTGCAAGCCACAGAATTGCATTGGATTGCACTGAGTCTCTACTCTCTTCCAAAAATTGAGAATTTTCTTTTTTTTATCTTAGTTCTAATTTGTTCATCTTTTAAAAGAAATAGCCCCAATTTCCAAGGATGACGCCTCCCATGCACAATATCTGATTTCAGCGTTATCGATATCATACTATGATCAGATCTTAATTTTGGTTTGATGTCTGCTTTTATGATTTTTTGGAAATTTAAGTCAGTAAAAAGGACTATAATCTAGTCTAGAAATGGATAGGTGCATGTTTGAGTAGAAGGTATAATCCCTCTCTCCTGGTTTTAGACACCTCCAGGTATCAAACAAGTTATAACTACAGAGTAGTTATGGAACTGTTTGGCTTTCTGTTTAGTGCTTTGATCAATTATGGAGTCATTGGCTAGTTTCTTAACCTCTGAGGGATTTGAACACATGTTGAAGACCCCTCATATAGTGAGGAGACTTTAAATATATATTTATTTTTAGTCATGTGTATTTATGCACCCACTTTCCTCAACAGAATGTCAATAACAAGAGTATTCTTCATAGAAGGGCTCAGGTTTTAGATAGTAGTTTACTAACCACTCACGTTTCTTACAGTTTTCATACAAATGTCACATCAACCTGCTTACATTGTGCTTCTGATAACCAATGTTACAAAGCCCACAATAAATAGTGTCTGTTTAAAATGTAACCTTTATTAATATTCATGCATTAAAATAATGTAAACCATGTCCTGTCTATTGCCCAGTGCTGTAGAAGTCTCAGATCAAGGGAAAGCAGTGGAACACGGAAATGATATCTCACAATCACAAGAATGTAACATGTAGTATATATGCGTTAACAATGGAGTGCTGAGTAGATGTCTGATAGTACTACAAACTCCATGTAAAACGCATGTATTACTTTCAGACTGTTGAGATAGTAAGTGAGTACATGTGTTCACTCCCTCCCCAATTCGGAGATCTCAGCACTGGTTCAGTGAAAGTGAAAGACACACCCTCAGATGTAGAACCCCAACGCGCGTTTCATCAGTGGTCTGCTGACGTCCTCAGGAGGCAACGTCTTTGACGAGTATTGCTGTTGCTATCACTTATAGTTAAAATTGTGTTGTGATTGGTTGGTGCACACTAGTAAGTAAAAAGGACTTGAGTGGAAAAAATATATTCTAGCCAACCTGGAAATCAATAAGCATACCACTACAATCTTATGTCTAATTTTAAATTGATCTGTAATGTACAGAATATGTAAAAACATCCTATAAAGAATGAAAGTGTCTAAAAGTCCTCATCTCTGGATAAAAATTAACACTTTGCTTGTAATCATTTGCTCTTCTGCACGTTCTCATATTTAAATAAGTTTTAATATTAGGTATAACTTAGTGGTCCAATTTTATTTTATAGGAATAAAGTCAATCTATATTTTTTAATTATTAATTATAGCGTTCATGTAAATAGCAATTTAAAATGGAAGGTTGAATTTATATTGTGAGCTTTAAATTGGCACGCTAGTTAATGATATTTGTGGTTGACTATGGGTTAAAATTAAATTGAGGAGTGATACTTTTATCAATTTGTAATTATTACTAAAATTAATTATTGTTGCACTCAATGCTATCTATTGGTAACAGTGGTCACAGTATAAGTACAAATTATGTATTTCTCCAAACAACCTTAAACTTATGTTACCAGCTTTGCCTATGAACATATCCTACCCTGAGCATTGTAATTTTTCAATATGTTTATATGCTAAGAAGTTTACTGGTAAAGATCTTGATATATACTTTAAAATAATGTAGTGGATTCAAATGTGGAATGAAAGATCCAAATGTGCTAAGGACATCAATTGTATTGTAGTTTGTCCTGCAGTCAAGAAGTAGAGCAATAAGGAAATCCTGTATTAATAATAGATTATTGTTATAATGATTATTATTGCTCGCCATAGTTACACTTTGTTCAACCTTTTTACCTAATCATGATATGGAAAATTCTACTCTTGTTATTTAATCAATTTACACCTCAGTATTATTTTTTATTTATTTATTATTTATATATTCACAGATTTCAGATATTAGTCCCATTTCACATCTCCATTATTGACACTTCATTCAGGCCATTTCTAGATCCAGTTACATTATTTCGCCTCCTTTTTGGCCTAACTTTGCTCCATCTATTGCACTGAACTTGAGATGATAGAGTTCTCCATTTTGACGTTGACGTAAGGATCCATTAATTTCTCCACACTGTATAGGTGTTCCCATATTCTTTGACTGAATTGACGGCACGTTTTGCCCACATATATATATTTTTTTCGCAGGAGCAAAGTATTACATAGATAACTCCTACTGATGAACAATTAGAGATATAGTTCATCCCAAATTCTTGACCTGTAATGGGATGCACTATAACCTTTGTTTGTAAAATATATTTACATTTGGCACATATATCACATCTATAACAACCTTTTGCTCTTGTTAGCCACTGTGCCGGTTTCTTTGTACGTTGAAAATTACTTGATGCCAAAGTGTCTTGTAGAGCGGGTGATCTTCAATAGGTAATTGACGGGCAATTTGTTATCTGGCCCGATAAGACCTTATCTAGAAGTAAGATGTACCAAAATTTGTTAAGTGCATTTTCAATTACTTTTGAGCTTTTTTTATGGATAAATACTGGTTTAATTGTTTTCACTGAATCGTCTTTTTTTGAAGTGTGTAGTAATTGCTCCCAATCTGTTTTGTACGCTGCTTTTAAGTACATATTGGGGTACCCACGAGCCTTTAACCTTGTTCTTAATTTATCGGCTTCTGCTTTGAAGTCAGAGTCTATAATAAAATATATTTAGCTGCACTTTTATATCCTTTGATTGTTGTCTTAAAAGCAAATAACAAATACAATGCTCATCTAAGGAAGTACATAAACCAGTTAAAGATAACAATAAGTAATGTGCTTACTTTATTCCCAGTGTCCTAGTCTATCATGGATAACGTATCATGTCATATAGCTGTGAAAGTCCAGCAGACCTGGTGACTATTTTTTATATTATATAATTAATTGCATTTGGGCAACAGTAGTATGGAACAAGGTATGATAGGAATGCTAAGTTCCCTAGGTATTTACTACCCATTGATTAACAATCTGTATACAAATGTGGGAAAAAAGTTAAAACTGAAGTCTTTATTAGTAAAGGGTAACAACGGCGATATCTATTAAAAACAATATAATATAAAAAATCCTGGATTGGAGAAATGGGTGTATAAAATAGGCTAATTTGTATGTGAAAAATATACCCACTTGATATTGTTTAAAACTCTTAATAGAGGGGTATATAGATTCACAACTAACAGTGTTTCCAGAGAAAAAGATGAAATAGCTTATCCAATTGAAATAAACCTGTCCTTATGATTGTAAAAGATCTATAATATCACTTGATAGATGTGGTGTTACTACATGTGTTATATACAAAAGTGGCCCTTAACTTCTAGGGTTCACTGTGAAGAAAACCTGGGATAATCTGGTCTTCTATAAGTATATATATATCTCCTAGATAGATAATTATTTTCCAAAATCTCTCTGATCAATATTAATATGATTAATAATTAGGATATAGATTTTAGTAAGGGCACAATCAATAATATGGGTACTTCCGTTATGCTGTCTCAATAGGACTGTAATATGCAGGTGATAGCCACTCAAGGCTCTTCACCCTCTGTTTTGCCCATATCCTAGTACAATCATAAATAGGGAGAAAAAGGATTCTAGGAGAGTAATAAGGAGCCAGCAAGTTAGCTTTTGCTCTAAAGCTCTTATGTGCTGTCTATTCCATGCTAAATCTAACACCACAACATTCACTCATATGGAAGCGGACAGGGAGGGTAAGCATTCAAACTCTAGATATTTAAAGTACAATACTGTTAGTTTGGGAGACGCCGGCGTGCCCTTAGCTGTAAGGCATGCCACGTCATCAGGAGCCGACGCGTTTCGACGTCATCAGACGTCTTTGTCAAGGAGAAGTATGCTAGGCCGTCTAGCCCTCTATTTAAACGTTGCCGTAAAGAGTTTGAATGCTTACCCTCCCTGTCCGCTTCCATATGAGTGAATGTTGTGGTGTTAGATTTAGCATGGAATAGACAGCACATAAGAGCTTTAGAGCAAAATCTAACTTGCTGGCTCCTTATTACTCTCCTAGAATCCTTTTTCTCCCTATTTATGATTGTACTAGGATATGGGCAAAACAGAGGGTGAAGAGCCTTGAGTGGCTATCACCTGCATATTACAGTCCTATTGAGACAGCATAACGGAAGTACCCATATTATTGATTGTGCCCTTACTAAAATCTATATCCTAATTATTAATCATATTAATATTGATCAGAGAGATTTTGGAAAATAATTATCTATCTAGGAGATATATATATACTTATAGAAGACCAGATTATCCCAGGTTTTCTTCACAGTGAACCCTAGAAGTTAAGGGCCACTTTTGTATATAACACATGTAGTAACACCACATCTATCAAGTGATATTATAGATCTTTTACAATCATAAGGACAGGTTTATTTCAATTGGATAAGCTATTTCATCTTTTTCTCTGGAAACACTGTTAGTTGTGAATCTATATACCCCTCTATTAAGAGTTTTAAACAATATCAAGTGGGTATATTTTTCACATACAAATTAGCCTATTTTATACACCCATTTCTCCAATCCAGGATTTTTTAAATTATATTGTTTTTAATAGATATCGCCGTTGTTACCCTTTACTAATAAAGACTTCAGTTTTAACTTTTTTCCCACATTTGTATACAGATTGTCAACAGTAGTATGGGCTTAAAGAAGACATTTTATGACTGGTTGCTCTTATATGAGACATGGTACCTGGGAGGCTAGGGCATTACACTGCACATATAGACCTACATACTGTTAGCTAGTAAAGTTATATGTACATTAGCACAAAACAAATGCAAGAATAGATGGACATGACTTCAAGTTGGAAGATGTAGGCATAATGTAAGTAATACTTTACTGAAACAGACCTCCAGTGGAAGTGGTAAAGTCAAACACAGATAAGGAATGTAAGCATGCCTGGGATAAACACAAGCTTATTATGAGACTCAATTAAGCCAATTTTGGGTTCTTATCTCCAATCAAATCTGATTCTATGTTTAAGTAACATACCAGACATCCCACATAGACACCATTATTGTTGTCATTTATAATTACATTTAGTCAGACGTTAATGAAGGTGTCTTTAAGCAAAAATATTTTAGACATATATATTAAGATTCAGTTGAAAATGTGGGATCCTCCAAATTTAACATTACAAGTAAGTGTATAATTATAAATGCATAAAGTTATTTCATAGTGATTCTAATGTGATGTCATCAGTGATATCATGGATGATGTAATTGTTCATATTATATGTAGAGATGTCGCGAATAGTTCGCCGGCGGTTGTTCCCGGCGAACATAGCATGTTCGCGGCGAACTGCGAACATATGCGATGTTCGATCCGCCCCCTATACTTTATCATTGAGCAGACTTTGACCTTGCACCTCACAGTCAGCAGACACATTCCAGCCAATCCGCATCATACCCTGCCTTCCAGACCCTTCTACCTCATGGACAGCAGCCATTTTGGAATCATAACTAACTTGCAGTCTTACTGAGAGGCGGGAGAGTGTAGGTGATGCTGATTGAATAGGGAAATCAATAGCTAGGCAAGTTTATTCAGTGTCCAGTGCAGTGCTGAAGGACTCATCAGATCTCTGCTGTAAACACAGCACCCCAAAAAGCCCTTTTTAGGGCTATAACATCATTTTTTTTTGTTTTGTTTTTTCTGTCTAATCTAACTTCATTTGCCTGTCTCCCTGCTAGCCCCTGCTAGAAAGTGTGTGTGTCAGGCTCACAGCTTATACTGTGTGTGCACAGTGCAACCAATAAAATCTTGTTTACTAGTTGTCTACTTTAAAAAAAATAAAACTTTTATTTTGTTAAATTATAGTTAATTTGCCTGACCGCCAATCTAAATTAATTTGCCTGACTGCTAGCCAGTGTGTGTGTCAGGCTTACAAGTATTGTGCCAAGTACAACCAATCCAATCTAGTGGTGTACCAGCACTCTACATTTAAAAAAAACAATGATTTTATTTTCTTAAATGTAAGTTCATTTGCCTGACCGCCAATCTAAGTTCATTTGCCTGACCGCTAGCCAGTGTGTGTGTCAGGCTTACAAGTATTGTGCCAAGTTCAACCAATCCAATCTAGTGGTGTACCTGCAGTCTACATTTAAAAAAAACAATCATTTTATTTTCTTAAATCTAAGTTCATTTGCCTGACCGCTAGCCAGTGTGTGTGTCAGGCTTACAGGTATTGTTCCAAGTTCAACCAATCCAATCTAGTGGTGTACCAGCAGTCTACTTTTAAAAAAAATAATAATTTTATTTTCTTAAATCTAAGTTCATTTGCCTGACCTCCATTCTAAGTTCATTTGCCTGACCACTAGCCAGTGTGTGTGTCCTGCTTACAAGTACTGTGCAAGAGAGCATGTTGTGTGCATGCTTGAGCTCCAAACAAAAGGCTTTTTAGGGTCTTAGTCCCTCAAATACAAGTTTTATTTTAACACCTTTCTGTTTATAAGCACTTTGTGCACGGTGTTGTTCATTTTTGGGAGTTTTTGTGGTATTTTTCTTAGTTTAATTTAAGTTTTAGTTTTCTGGGAGTCAGGCTCAAGTCTCTATCCTAGGAGAGTGAGCTGTCTCCTGGATACTTTGCCACACCCCTCCCTTAGCACTACACCTTCACTCCTGGAGCTTTGTTACTTTGACTTTTTTTCTTTTAAAAAGTTTATTAGGTTTTGTTGAAGTTTTGTTTGTTTGGTGTTGGGTTTTATGTTTTGGGGGAGAGAATACAAGTAACATCTTTGTAGGCAGTGGGGGGGAAAACAATTAGAAGTTTTGTTTAAAAGGCTTTTTTTTAACATCTGACACAGAGACACAGAGGGGTTAAAAAGCCTCTATGTTCTCTGTGTTGTTGCAATTAGCAAAAACCTTGCAACAGGCCATTAACCCTTCCACTGCCAAACATCATCTCTCTCTCTCTCCCTTAGTTTTGTCTCCCTTAGTTTTGTCTTTTTGTTTCTTTTTCCCACTTTTATATTTAAAAAAAAAGAAAACAGTAAAAAATCATAAAACAAAAAATAAAAATAACTAAAACAAATAAACTAAAAATAAAAAGGGTCTAAACATGAGGGATAAGACCATTAAGAAGCCTCAGGGGTCAAAAGGGGGAATAATGGCCCCTGAAAATCCTAGCTGCAGCACTGCACAGCATAGGCCCCAGGCAGATAAGGCAGCCCCAGCTCCTGGTGGTTCTGCCAGCAGACCTACCCCTGTGGCTAATACCTGGTCACAGGTGGTTTCTGCTGGCCCCAGTAATACCACTGCTGGGGCTGAGGGGCAGATCACCAGGAAGCATGGGGTTAAATGTCAGATGTCTGGGGTCTACAGCATTGATATCTATCTGCGTGCTGCAGCTAATGTCATCAGCCCCTCTGTTATAGTAGCAGCCAGCAAAATGTACGGGAAAGCAGTTTTTTTTACCCGTACTCTGGCTGCTGCACACATTCTTATACAGAGAGGCATCACAGTGGGGGGATTATATGTCCCAATAGAACCCCTGGAAGGGTTGGGCACAAAAGTAACACTCTCTAATGTGCCCCCCTTCCTACCAGACTCCCTCCTGCGCCCCCACCTGCTAACCCTAGGGGAAGTAAAAACACCATTTATAAAAATTCCCCTGGGGTGCAGAGAGAGAGCACTTCGTCATGTGCTCTCTTTCAAGAGGCAGGTACAAATGTGCCTGACTCAGGGCGCAGAAAACATAGAGGGGTCTTTTGGGGTTCCATTTGAGGGGGTGCTGTACAGGATTTTTTACAGCACTACAGAGGTGCAGTGCTATCATTGCAAAGGGTTGGGGCATACACGTAGGAATTGTCCTAATGTAAAGCATCATGCCCCAGCCCCAGCAAATGGCACCTCCGTCAGTACGGCACCCATCCCCGCTGAGCCCATAACAGCGGGGACCTCAAGGGTCATAGCCCCCCCACAGAGCTCAGGCAAGGAGGCCGTTCCTCAAGCCACCACCACGGCCTCCAAACCCCCTTCTTCCCCAAAAAAGCCATCTGTGTCTGTGGTCTCCAGCAAGACTGCAGACACGGGGAAAAAGGGGAAGAATGTCACCGGTCCTCCCAGTGTCACAGCTGCATCTCCCAAGTCCCAATCTGCCCCCACCATAATTACATCAGTTAGTGTGGGGGCACGGTGTAAGCAGAGGGATAATAAGCCCTCTGCAGGGGAGGCAGCTAGTGGCAGCTCCTCTTCCAGGAGTGACGTCCCCAGGAAGAGGAAGCATAAAACCAACAGGGAGGTTGCTGATAAGTGGGAAGTGCTCTATAGTGGAGCACCTCCCTCTAAAAGCAAGAAGAGGAACAAAACATCTCCTCCTCATCCGGTGACATTGTCTGGCCCGGTTATTAAGCTCAGCCAGCCGGTGCCAGACCACACATCACTCTCTCCAGACCCTATAGGGGTTAATGTGGAAAAGGGTCTGGAGGAAAAGCAGGGGCAAGAGGGTCTCCCAAGTGAGGCAGGGGTGGACCAGAAAGATCAGGTTCTGCCTCTGGCCTTTGAGGGGGGACCCAACAAAGCCCCTGCTGAATGGGTAGTCAGTGTCCCTGAGGTGCTGAGCTTCAAGGGCACCAGTCAGTCTCCTCCTCCAGTGTCACTCTCTGGTGACGTACCTCGGGCTTTGTTAGAGCCCCAGGCCGAGTCACTACTGGAGGGGGGGAATATAGGCATGACCCCCATTCAGGACCCCATGGATTTGTCTGTCAGGGGGGATGTGGCACAAGGGGAAGTGGAAATGGGGGAGGGTGATAAAACAGGTTTTCCTGTTAACATCATGGGAGAGCCTGTCTACCCTCCTCAGCCGTCCACTGACCCTAACATCGGTGCCATCCAAGCTGAGCAAGCAGCGGTGGAACTGGCAGAGGAGGCATTTAAAGCCTCCAAGGCTTCCATTAAGGAAGCCATGCCAGCCACTGCTGTCCAGCCAGCTACCCCTGAATGCACTCCTGAAGCTACAGGGGTGCAGCAGCAATCCAAGGGTCCATTATTTACCTTGAAGGGTGCTAAAGGGACTCCTTCTGTATCATCTAAGAGGGGGTCCCTGAGAATAAAGCTGAGGAAACTGACTCCAGCCGGGGAGGATGGAGTAAAAGCCCTCAGCCAAGAGGAGCCCAGGGGTGACCCACTAGAAGGAACATCAGATTCTGGGTGGGTTATCCCTGTCAAGGAAATAGATCTATTCCTTGAGAGCACCCTTCATGGACAAAAGAAAAGGAAGGTGCGGCTGGCCTTGGAGAGGTGGAAGAATATGTCGTTTATTCTCCACTCTCTCCAGCAATATCTAGTGGTCAGCACTAGGGCCAAGAATTCTGGGACTGCGGAGCATCTCCGCGTCCGGAAATTCTATAAAATGTGCGTGTCCTATCAGCAGTCTCAAGGGTCTGAGGAACGCACAATTCCTGACACGCAGTAATGGCTTTGCACATCAGCACGCTAAATACCAATGGCTGTCAAGACAGTTTCCGCAGGTTCCAGGTACTCTCCTATTTATATCAGGGAGGGTACTCTGTGAGCTTCCTGCAGGAAACTCACACCACTCCAGAGGCTGAGGCCTCGTGGCAACTGGAGTGGAGAGGCAGGGTCTTCTTCAGCCACTTCACATCGGCGTCATGTGGAGTGGTGACCCTGTTCTCAGAGTCTTTTCAGCCAGAGCTGCTGCTTGTGAAAGCTGTTATCCCAGGCCGCCTAATCCACCTCCGGGTCCGAGAGCAGGGTAGCATCATTAACCTAGTTAATATATATGCCCCTGCTGGAGGGCTCGAGAGAGTGAGGTTCCTCGCCAGACTGTCCCAGTTTTTGGAGACGGTTGACGCAGATGAGTGTTTGGTACTCGGGGGTGATTTCAACTGCACCCTCGACGCTCTGGACCGGAATAGTCCAGAGCCGTACCCGCCTTCTGCGTCAGCCCTGCGGGAGATCATCGCCCGCTTCTCCCTGGAGGACATCTGGCGAGAGCAGAACCCAGGGGCATCAGACGGTTTCACCTACGTCAGGGTGAGAGCCGGTCTGGTGTCCCACTCCTGGATCGACAGACTATATATATCTAGTCACTATATGTCACGAGTCGGTTCTTGTGCCATTAGGCTGGCTCCGTTCACAGACCACAACTGTGTGTCTGTGACGGTGGCGCTAACGCCAACAGCGCCACGAGCCACCTATTGGCACTTCAACAATGCTTTGTTGAAGGACCAGGGGCTCGTGACATTGATCCGGGAGTTTTGGACGGACTGGAGGGGTTGCAATGGGGACTTTGCCACGTTAAAACTGTGGTGGGACGTGGGCAAGGTTCATTTGCGACTTCTGTGTCAGGAATATACCAAGGGTGCGAGTGGGCAGCGCGAAGCTGAGTTGGAGTCACTCCGGGGGGAGGTACTCCATCTGGAACAGAGGCTGTTCACTTGTAGGGACCAATCCCTGCAGAGCGAGTATGTAGAGAGGAAGGGTGTCCTCTGTGACCTGGAACGACACCAGGCCAAGGGGGCATACGTGCGCAGCCGCTTAGGTTTTCTCAAAGATCTAGACCGCGGCTCGCGCCTCTTCTACTCACTGGAGAAAAAGGGGGGTAACAGTAGGCACATCACCTGTCTTCTAGATGAAGACGGTGCCCCCCTTACAGATCCGGAGAGTATCCGGGATAGAGCCCGGAACTTTTATAAAGATCTTTACTCTCCGGATCCCATTTCTCCAGACGCCTGCAGGGTGCTATGGGAGGGGCTCCCCACAGTCAGTGAGGGTGTAAGAGAGCGGCTTGATATACCACTATCTTTTCAAGAGCTCTCTGAAGCCCTCCGTGCCATGTCCTGTGAAAAGTCTCCAGGACTGGACGGACTGACTGTAGAGTTTTTCCAATTTTTCTGGGAGACTCTGGGACCTGATTTCCATCTGGTCCTTGGGGAAGCCCTGGAGACCGGGGAGATGCCCCTGTCTTGTCGCAGGGCAGTACTTGCCCTGCTGCCCAAAAAGGGGGATCTCCGGCTTATTAAGAACTGGCGACCGGTCTCTCTGCTCAGCACGGACTACAAGATTGTAGCTAAAGCCATCTCGCTTAGACTTGGGTCTGTGCTGGCAGAATTGGTTCACCCTGACCAGTCCTATGCGATCCCAGGCCGGACTATCTTTGATAGTATCTTTCTGGTCCAGGATCTATTGCATTATTCTCGCAGGACTGGTCTGTCACTCGCCTTTCTCTCTTTAGATCAAGAGAAGGCGTTTGACAGGGTGGACCATGGTTACCTCATAGCCACTCTGCAAGCGTACGGCTTTGGCCCACAGTTTGTGGGCTTTATAAGAACGCTGTACGCCTCTGCAGAGTGTTTACTTAAAATCAATTGGTCCCTAACAGCACCTTTGGTATTTGGACGAGGGGTGCGTCAAGGATGTCCCTTGTCTGGACAGTTATATGCACTGGCCATTGAGCCTTTCCTCTGCCTACTGAGGAAAAGGCTCACAGGGCTGGTGCTAAAAGATCCAGACATGCGGATTGTCCTTTCAGCTTATGCTGATGATGTGCTCCTCGTGGCCCAGGATCCAGTTGATCTTGAGCTGGCAAAACAGTGCCAGGAGGTATATTCAGCTGCCTCCTCCGCTCAGATCAACTGGTCCAAATGCACAGGCCTTTTAGAGGGTAATTTACAGGTGGACTCTTTGCCTCCCACGTTTCGTGACATCACGTGGGAGGCAGATGTCATTAAATATCTGGGGGTCTACCTGTCCGCTGCGGACGCTTCCGTCCCAGACAACTGGAGGGAGTTAGAGGGCAGTGTCCTCTCTCGTCTGGGACGATGGAGGGGTCTAGCAAAAATGCTTTCCCTTAGGGGGCGGACTCTAGTGGTGAATCAGCTGGTGGCTTCTCAGATCTGGCCCCGGCTGATTTGTCTGAGTCCGACCCCCGAGTTTGTCA
This sequence comes from Discoglossus pictus, assembly GCA_027410445.1. NCBI lineage: Eukaryota > Metazoa > Chordata > Amphibia > Anura > Alytidae > Discoglossus > Discoglossus pictus. The sequence goes on along the minus strand of CM050172.1, from coordinate 1,982,749 downwards.
CCAATATCCAGAGGAATTTGTTAGATTTCCTCTGGATGGGAAGGCATTGGGTCTCTGCAGGGGTGGCAAGTCTGCCTTTGGTGGAGGGTGGACAGGGAGTCGTTTGTGTGTGCTCCCAGTTGTCCACCTTCCGCCTTCAGTACCTGCAGAGATACCTATATGCAGATCCCTCTCCGCAGTGGTGCGCACTGGCATCCAGCTTTTATCGCCAGTTGCGCAACCTGGGGTATGACCGGCAATTATTTCTGATCAGGCCCGAGGGGTTTGGGAGAGACCTCTCTGTGTTGCCGGCATACTACCAGGAAACCCTCAAGGCCTGGAGCATGCTCTCCGTGACCAGGCAGGGCGTGCCTTTGGGGGATGAAATATTCACAGAGCCCCTGCTATTTAATGCAGCAGTGGGGGCTCCAATGTTACAGTCCCCCAGTATCATCCGCCGCCTTAGTCATGCACGGATGACCCGAGTCGGGGATCTCCTGGAATACGGGCGTTCTGATTGGGTGTCACCCCAGGAGCTTGCGCTCCGTTTGGGATATGTGACGCCCAAAGTCTCAGGGCGCTTGCTCCAGGAGATTAGAGATGCCATCTCCCCCGACTCGCGCACCTTCCTTCGCGGGGCTTTGCAGGCCGGAGTGCCACATGCACCTTTCAACACCCCTTCTCCGGCTGTTTGCATTGGACACAAGCCCCGTGTTTCCCCTCAGGCTCCTCCTGTCCCCAACCTCTCGAGGTTGAGGGACATACCCTCGGCATGCTTTCGCGGCATGCCGAGGAAGAGCTTATATTCTCTCGTGCTCCATACAGTGCACTTCCTTGCCCTCGTGACCCGTCCCGATACCATCTGGAGGCGGGTCCTACCAGCTGACGAGGGCAAGAGGCCCCGGTGGAGGGAACTTTATTCTGATTTAGTTCCACGACCCACCGGGGACTTGAGTTGGAGAGTGCTCCATGGTGCACTGAGCACGGGAGAGTACTTAGCTAAATTCACGGACTCTCCCTCCACTTGTCCATTCTGTGGCAAGGGAGAGTCCGTGTATCATGTTTATTTTAGTTGCGCCAGACTGCAGCCCCTCTTGTCACTCTTGAGGGGCCTCCTCCTGCAGTTCTGGCTGCATTTCTGCCCTCACATTTTTATTTTTGGGCGCCCAGTGTCCCGGGGCAATAAGGCCAGGGACCTCCTCGTCAACCTGCTCCTGGCATTAGCCAAGTTGGCTATATATAAGTCCAGGAAGCAGTGTTTGATAGGGGGGGTTCCCTTGTCACCTGAGGCCATGTTCCGGGTGCTGGTGCGCTCCCGTATCCGGGCAGAGTACCACCTGGCTTTGTCTACTGGGGGAATGGATGAGTTTGTCTCCCAGTGGGCTGTAGATGGTGTGCTCTGCTCGGTATCCCCCCATCCGGTTTCTTTTTCTTTCAACCTCCTAATATGATTTTTATTTAGTTTACAGAAAATGTTTTCTCATAATTTTAAAATACACTGTGCCAAGTTCAACCAATCCAATCTAGTGGTGTACCAGCACTCTACATTTAAAAACAACAATACTTTTTTTCTGTGTAATCTAATTTCATTTGCCTGCCTGCCAGCGTGTGTGTCTTAGGCTCATATCGTATACTGTGCCCACTTGCCCAGTCAGTGCCACCACTCATATCTGATGTAACAGTCAGTAGTGCACATTTAAACAAAAAATACAATTTTGACTGTAATACATTGAATAGCAGTTACTTGTCTGCAAGCGTCTGTGTCAGGCCTACAGTGTCTACTCTGCCAACTTCTGCAGGTGCACAGTGCCACTCATATCTGTTGTCACAGTAGCTTGCACGCATAGTACCAATCTGTCAAAACCTGTAATGATGAATGAGGTCTAGAGTGGCCTGGTTCCCTTATCCTCTACAGGTTGAGACCTAATGTTTGGGTGACTCCAGACCAACACAACCAAGCAGCACACAAACTCAAAGCCGCCATCCTCCTCCTGGTCCAGCATCATCAGCCACATCAACCACTGCTGTCCTCCTTGCCCCCTCTAAACCATCCGCCACTCCGTCTCTCGCCTTGAGCAGTTCCTGCTCATCTGCCCATAGTCAGGTGCCTGTAAAGGACATGTTTGAGCGTAAGAAGCTAATGTCACAAAGTGCCCCAAATTTGAAGTGATACGACCAACCAAGCATCTTTTTTCATCTCCCAGTCCCAAAAATCCAGGCCTTATACACGTGCCCTGATAGGTGACGTAACAAGTATTAAACTGATAAGAGTAGTACTTACAAACACGCCACTCATATCTGGTGGCACCTTTGATTGCACGTGCCGTGCCCCAAATTTGAAGTGATACGACCAACCAAGTATCTTTTTCCATCTCCATGTTCCAAAAATCCAGGCCTTATACACGCCCCCTGATAGGTGCTGTAACAGGTATTAAACTGATAAGAGTAGTACTACTTAACACACCTTATAATAATGCAGAGAGAGGCAACGCAGTGAGAGGAGTCTGAAGAAGAGGAGTCAGAGGAGGAAGGTGGCTTTGACGAGGTGGAAGACCAAACACAGCAGGCGTCCCAGGGGGCTTGTTGTCCCCTTTCGGGGACCCTTGGTGGCTGGGTGGAGGAAGAGACCTTCAATGACATCAGTGAGGACAAGGAACGGGACATGGCTAGCTTGGTATCCAACCTTGTGCAAATGGGGAGTTTGCGTTGTGCAAATGGACTGTTTGCGGTTGTTTGCGGTGCGTTAAACGGGGAGTTTGGTCTGTCACTGTGTAGCGGGCCTAACCCTTACACTACCTGATCGATACAACATCATACCTGATATTTTAAAGCACGTTATTCCAAACAATTTAGGAATTTTAGGTAATTTATGCCCTTTATGGCTTAAAACCAGACTCTGCATCAACTATGTAATTTTCCGTGGGAGTTTTGCCATGGATCCCCCTCCGGCATGCCACAGTCCAGGTGTTAGTCCCGTTGAAACAACTTTCCCATCACAATTGTGGCCAGAAAGAGTCCCTGTGGGATTTAAAATCCGCCAGCCCATTGAAGTCTATGGCGGTCCGCCGTGTTCGCCGGTTCGCATACATTTGCGGCGGTACGCGTTCGCGGTTCGCGAACCGAAAATTTTATGTTCGCGACATCACTAATTATATGTCATAAATGCAACTTGAACACATTTACCAATCTCCTATATATGTTTCAGCCTTGAGTTGCCCCATCCTGCACTGCAACCATAACTATTGATTAATGAAGTTGTGGCCAATAATACTGATCATTCTAAACAGAACTTTTGCTTGACCCAACCAACCAAAGGCTTTTGCAAATTTATTATAAGTTAATTTGTTCATCTTATCTGAGGCTAATTCTGATTTTTAGTCATTTGTCTTCCTTTGACAAGTTGAAGAGTTGATAGCAAACACCTTGCAGCTTCCTCGTGTGGGTTCTCGATCAGTAGTCTTTAGAGAACTCATTATACCTAATAGATATTTAGGGCCTTATTCTATTATCGGCCGTAAATCAGCCGTAAGGCTGCGATTCCTTGCGAGGGTTCTGTTAACTTGCGATTTTATTATACGGCCCCGCAAGGATCTCCCCTTACGGCCGGCCGCATATCTTGAAACCGGCCGTAAGCTCGGAAATCTAAAAACTCAAAAATAAATTCAAGCCTGCACTGTACAGCTCTGTAAATGCTAGGGATCATATTGGGGGACATGAGGATTAAAAGTAACCCCCTCTCAAGCTTGCACATCAGCCCAAACCCGAGTTCAAATCAACTGTTTATTTTCCGGCTGCGGCGTGGGCGTGTCTGAGGTGCTCCAAGCCCTATGGACTTTTTACATGTATATTTTACGTATATTAAAAAAAAATTATTTTACGGATTTGAGTATATGGTAATTATGTGCTATTTTTGCTAACACCGAATATCACTTTATAGACTCCGCAAAGTGCAGGATGGCTTTATTTGAGCTATTTTATGTGCTTAATTGGTGCTAGCAGGACCTGTTTGCTGCAAGTAAGCTGCGGCTCGTTTTTAGCCTTGCAGACAGGGTTCCCGGTGCAATAGAATCGCAACCAGGCTTTTCTTACGGCCGATTTCCTTGCGGCCGTTTTAGATCAAAGGCTTTCCTCCGGCGCGTGCGGCCGCAAGAGATAGCAAGGCGCCGGCCGCAAGCCTGCCGGAACCCCCGGCCGGAGGGGAATAGAATAGCCGGAAAGCTTGCAGCCGGTCCTTGCGAATGAGGCCCTTAATATGCAGTAATTATTCATTGAAATGTGTTTAATATTATTGTTTTGGCAAAATGTAGGTAAGGAGAACATAGTATCATAATTCAAGAATGCCTCCGGTAAGCCATAAATTAGTTAAGGACAGTTTTAGGCAGATCAAACAAGCTACCTTTATTCACCCTTTGGGTCAATTTGGCATCTGATGTTTACATTATCAATGTGTAGTGTATAAACCATAAATAGTGAGGGACTGTTCAAATAGAAACACTTATATGGGAAGAAGACATAAAATGGAGGATCACAGAGAATGGGTTGGAGGTCAGGTGTAGACTGTGAGAGTCTTGGAGAAAAGAGGGTGATGATGACTTGCCGTGAATAAAGTGGGTGGTGGTGAGTGAATGCGAACAGAGAGGGCGAGAGAAGTATATGTTGTTTCTATGGTATTTTATCTCCAAGTGAACAGCAAAAACATTTGTACATATATAAAAAAGTCAAATATAACATGGTGGGTCTATAAACATATTTTGCATCAGGGAGGCAACATACAGACTATGCCACTGGTACCTTGTGAAAGAAAGATGGTGAACCTGTTGGTTTGCATCATCCAAAGAAAGACTGAAACAAGAGATATATTTAGCTTGTTTGCTTCACTGTCCCACTTGAATATGAAAAATTCACCCCATCATCAAGCTCTCAGGATGTGATGTCACTAACACAAAATGGCTGCCTGTATCCATAAACAGAGTCCTCAAACATTCAGGTTTTCACAAAAAAAAGTTGTTTTCTTTCCATGGCTTACACAGCTGCTAATATTGTTAGTTTGGTACATACTTAACAAGCAAGTGCATTTTTTCTTGAAGTAGGCTTTATGGATCTGTAGAAAATAGCAAAATGAAGACCATATACAAGGGCATTATTCAGCTTTCCCTCCTGAAGCACCTTGTTTTGTCTTACTTTCCATAGTGTCATCCATCTTCTAGTTTATGTGTGTACTTCTGTAGAGTATAATAGTTTAAATTATCTATATGTATAGTAATCATTATAACATAACATATGGTTGGGCAGAGTAACCCTGTGACCAGGCCCGGTGGTTAATCTTTTCTTCTACACATGCTCAGTAGCTTCACACTTGCCAGTTTCAGTTTTGAGTTTCCCATTATTAGTAGGATTGACTGCACTGTCGAGAAAGAGAAAATAACTATAAAACAAACCCAATACCAAGGATTGTACATTGACAAGAACCCTATGAGGAGCTCCACTACATAGAAAAGCAGATAGAGAATAAGGAGAGATAACATTGTGTAGGCTGCCCCTCGGTGAGCCTTCAGACTGGGGCTGCCAAACTCTTCCATGTTCTTTTTCATATGATGAGCATGCATGAAGAGAGATCCAATGATACGTCCAGTGGTGACAATCACAATCAGGAATGGGATGCAACAGTTGGTGATGAGTACAAATGAATTGTAATCGGCATCTATCTTGTACCCTTTACAAAAAAAGGCCAATAAATCAAAAATGGGGTAATACTAGTTGTAAGTAGTGATATGGTATGAATACATAACAAATTATAACAGAACAACAGCATATGATTGTCTTAGGCAGTGTAAGTATTAAGTACAAAGAGGAGGAGAAAAAAGTACACCTTTAATTCCCAAGACAGCCACCTCCCCCAAAGGAACATCCATGTAAATATCTACAGACAAAAGTCATAACTCAAACCCATATAGTATAAAATATAACTTTTATTAAATATATAAACATAAAATATTAAAATATTCTGCACGTCTCCCAAATAGCACAAAGTAGTGTCATATATCAACCTCACTTGTATACAAGATAATATATATAAAGCTAAGTGTGCTAAATACAAGGTCCAAATACCTATAATAAATTCATTCAATATGCAAAGTTATAAATAAAGCACACAGAATAATCAATAGGCTATCTCAACCAGTTTCATTGAAAAGTAGGAAGTATGCAACCAGTAGGTGATGAAAATAATGTACCACTGTGGCCCTATTTGCATACAAATAGTGGATTAGGCAGATAAGGGCCCACTATTTACCCACTAATCTGCCTATGAAAAGCTAATCTATACTCCCTATCTGGGACTATTCATACCACTGGTGCACTTACCTACTCTCCAATGAATAATAGGTGAATACCATAGCCAGAGGTACAAACACTACAGTGCAGATTGGTTACTCTCTAAGGAGTGATGTCATCATCGGGAGACACGCAGCTCGGATCCGACACGCGCGTTTCGCGCCAGCTTCCACAGGAATCATAATCATTATGTTTGTACCTCTGGCTATGGTATTCACCTATTATTCATTGGAGAGTAGGTAAGTGCACCAGTGGTGTGAATAGTCCCAGATAGGGAATATAGATTAGCTTTTCATAGGCAGATTAGTGGGTAAATAGTGGGCCCTTATCTGCCTAATCCACTATTTGTATGCAAATAGGGCCACAGTGGTACATTATTTTCATCACCTACTGGTTGCATACTTCCTACTTTTCAATGAAACTGGTTGAGATAGCCTATTGATTATTCTGTGTGCTTTATTTATAACTTTGCATATTGAATGAATTTATTATAGGTATTTGGACCTTGTATTTAGCACACTTAGCTTTATATATATTATCTTGTATACAAGTGAGGTTGATATATGACACTACTTTGTGCTATTTGGGAGACGTGCAGAATATTTTAATATTTTATGTTTATATATTTAATAAAAGTTATATTTTATACTATATGGGTTTGAGTTATGACTTTTGTCTGTAGATATTTACATGGATGTTCCTTTGGGGGAGGTGGCTGTCTTGGGAATTAAAGGTGTACTTTTTTCTCCTCCTCTTTGTATCTATCTTGTACCCAACATTAGCAGAAGTTTAATTGGACGTCAGAGCATCTGTAGCATTTTCTGCGTGCAGTTCAGTGAAAGCCCAAAACACTGGGATGCTGCTAAGGAAAGTTACCACTTGAGAAGCAAAAATCAACCAAGGAACCACAGTGTTGATCTTCATTTTGAGCCAAGCAAGAAGACCTTGTTTAAAGTTAATGATTTTCAGGCAAAAAAATAAACAGAGCCAGGAGGTTAGCCAAGAACTGGAAAAGATGGTGTAGGTCATTAGAAAATACAGTATATAAAACACAAAGTCAATAAGAAAAATATTGGTAAAATAAACAGAGCACATGATGGAGACCGCCATTACAAAAGAGAAAGCTGTGTTGGAGACACCCAGAGCAACCAATATCTGATCACAAGAGTTCAAGCATTGTCCTTTTATCATGTGTCTGAGATTCACGCACAAAATGAAGCCATTGGTCAATATACCTGTGAAGGTCTCAACCATGAGTATGATTAGAATGACCTCCATGAATGTGGGTATCACAAAACCTTCAACACCCATTTTGTGTTAATAAAAATTCAGATAAGTACTTTCAGTGGACCTTCAAGCAAGTAAATAATGGCAACACCAATGGTCTTATTTAGGCAGAGATTCCAGACTCTCAAGTTGTGATTATGTCTCCACTGGCCCTATTGTAGTCCTTTTAGAGATGTGTCTAAGAGTTAGGTCACTATTTGGAGATAATTTATAGTCATTTGCTCTAGACTAATTTACTTAATGACATCAGTAAGTTGGATTATAGCTAACTCCTTTATCCCTGGATTAAGATGAATGCAAATATTCAATATATTTTCTAATTGCCATTTGGGTTTGCATTGACGTTCAACTGTAGAGTCTTTTGTGAAAATAAACAAATCAGAGATATTTTTAAGTATATGAGGCATTTCTTAAAGTAAACATGGTTTATTTTCTGAAGACATCACTAGAGCTAGTATGTGCAATATGGAGGTTATATACTACTAGCGACTTGCCCGTCAAAAAATGACGACAATGTGATGTATATGTTTGTCAAGTTGTTTAGTTATTTATATATATATATTTGACCCTTGTATGTATTGTGATATGAACGTGTAGTTTAGTAAAATGTTGATGTTATGGTTTTTTAACATAAAATTTGTATCTGAAGAATTGTTCACTTTAATATACATTGAATCCAGAGGAAAGCAAAAAGTAAAAAGCCTTGTTGAAACGTCCCTAATTTTAACATGAAGTTTAAAATATATGTAAGCAATAACGTTCAAAGTATATATTTTTAAACTTGATCTTTATTTTTTATGTAACTTTGGAAGTTGACAAAACATTTGTATAATTTTGAACATTATAAACAGGAACACAGTGAATACATTTTGTAACTTAATTTTGTATTAAAAGTATTAACATTTGAATGTAAAAACAGTTGAACTTTAAATTAATAAGTATTAACATGCAATTTGTATCAGAATACTTTTTAAGTTGAATATACTTTGAATGTAGAGGAAGGCATACAGTAAAAACTCTCCTTAAAACGTACCAAATGAAAGTAATTACTTACTGATCACATAAACTGGCGATAAACATTAATGTAGGTAGTAATCTTAAGATAACAGACAATATTTACATTGTGACTTAAAAGGTGCTTGAGCTCTTAACATGAATTTTATAATCTGTTTGATGAAATAACTTGTAAATATTGTTTTTAAACTTGTAACATTAGAAACATTAACACAGTAACTTAACATTGTAACATAATTTTTATTAAAAATGCAAGGCAAGTATTTTGTGAGGCGAATTATCCATAAACATTACTTCCATTAATTATGACTGAATTAAACAACAAATTGTTATGTATTTTTGAATGCTTTAAAAAAATGTTTGCATGGCTTTAGTTTGTATCCTGCAAAGTTATAGTACTTCATAGTAGACAATGTTTTTAGTAAAAATACGTCCATCTTCTAATAAATCACCTTGACTTTCCTTTTTTTTAATGTAAACTTTAATAGCCTGTGGATTTTTGCACCGTGACAATGCAACGTACAATTGACCATGTGCAAATACTGGTTCTTCCAAAAAAATACCCACAGATTTGAAAGTTTGACCTTGTGATTTATTAATGGTCATGGCAAATGCCATAATAATGGGAAATTGTCTTCTTTGAAGTATAAAAGGGAGAATACTTTCACTTGGTGCTAAATCTATTCTTGGTATGAAAACTCTCTCTCCTTTATGGGTCCCAGTTAAAATTTCAGCATCTATAAAATGGTCCTTTAATTTTTGAACAATTAATCTTGTGCCATTGCATAGGCCTTTTTTGGGGTTCATATTTCGCAGTAACATGATAATTGCACCTTTCTTTAGCTGCAAAATATGTGGTGGCATTCCAGAAGGAGTTAGAGAGTTTATGAATTCAGTCGAAAAGTTAGCCTGACTTTCATTGTCATCAGCAAGTACAGAATCAGCACTGTGATAATTTCTTTGTGGTGCATTATTTTTTTTTAAGATTTCATTATTGAGGATTAATGCATCTTTATTTTTACACGTCAGTATGACTTGGTTGGCAAGCTCGGAATATTCTTCGTTATTGATGCTCCCTTCAAATATAGCCGATATAATATCTTGTTGACAAATCATCTGAGGTGGGATCTCTACAGTGTCGTCAGCTAAATGTAGTATTTTTTCTGTTCTGCCTTCTCCAATTTTAATAAGCCAATCATTGAAATAATTTTGTCCTTCTCATCTCATATTTTGTTGCAGTTGAAGATGGGTAAAATGTTTCCATACTGTGCTTGACTTGATACAGGTTTCGATAATGTCAGTTCGATTTCCATGTACAACAGGTAATGTTTGTCTAAAATCGCCACCCAACAACATTACCTTTCCACCAAATGGAAAAATATCATCCATGACTTCACGAAGCAAACGGTCAATACATTGGAGGGCATAGCATGACATCATTGTGGCCTCATCTATTATAATTAATTTACATTTCTTAAATTTCTTTGCTTGTAAGGATGTCATGCGAATATCTGACACAGAATTTTCTAAAATAGGCACTGGCAGTTTAAATCCACTATGAACAGTTCTTCCACCTTCTAATAAAAGTGCAGCAATTCCAGTAGTGGCAAACACCATTGCTATTTGTCCTTGTGCTCGTACTGAACTCATTAATAAATTGTACAAATAGGTTTTTCCTGATCCGCCAGGTCCATCAAGATAGAAATAACGCTCTGTCACCATGTCATCATCTATTGCATTTTTAATGGCATGAAATGCTTGCAATTGTAGTGTATTTAAAGTTGCAAGTCTTTCTTGTGTTCTTTCTGCTTGTAGTTGAATGTCATAGTCTTCAAAGTTTATGTCATCTATAAGACCTGGATCAGGCAAATTAAAACTTGCACAACTTAATCCATGAGTTAAAAAGACTTCTTGGATTTCCATTAACGCTTTTAAGTGTGCAATGGGTTCATTGTATCGTCGCTTAAAGTCTTCAGCCATATTACTTTTAAAAGTCTCCCACAAAGCTAATGCATTTGGAGCATTTGAGAAGATACAAATAAAAGCAAATTGTTCTCTCATCTGTCGTGGCATTTGACATTGTGCTGCTTCTTCTAAACATCTTTCCCACTCTGTATCATCAGCGAGTAAGTTTCTATGTCTTGCAGCTAAATGGAAGGATTCATATACAATGTCATTAACAGTTCTTAATTGTTCAAAACTTTGTGCTCCTGGAACATTTAAAAGTAATATCCGTAAGCAAAAACGTTCAACATCTCTTGGACTGACTGTGTAAATTCGTGGAATTATTTTATTGCCTCTGGTTTTTCTTGGTCTCCATAATCCATTCACAAAAACATAGTGATATGGAATTTCAATATATAAGTATTGTGTTGCTTGAGCATAATTTGAATTTAATGCAAACCATGCAGTTAGTGTAGAGTGACGATCTTCACTTTGGGCCAATGCATTCATTTCATTTCCAGCATGGAAATAGACTAAATGTTGTTGTGGCAAATGTACTGCTAATCTATATACTGCATGTGATCTATCATGCATTTCAAATTTTAAAAGCCGCCACATAGCTTCTGTTGCACTGACATAGCGAGCATCTACATGAGATGCAAGTTCATCATGTACTAACTCACTACATTCAGGGTTGTCTGCACTTTTGACGACTACAGTAGCTGCATCATAGCCTTTGTAAATATATTTGTAGACATATTTAATGGATTTGATGGAAGTGCAGGCTTCTACGTTGATGGGCGTTGTAAATGTGGATTGTAGGGTACTACATATCTATTGTCCACTTTTTTTCCATGAATAATGGCACTATCTCCTTCTCTTCTTTTATAAAGAGGATATCCATCACAATTTGCATATGTTTTGTCTCTATAAACTTTTGGAAAATCTTTTGACCATTTATTATTTTCCATACATGGTGATTGTGGATTAAGGTCTCCACAGGGTCCATGAATCATGCGATGAGTAACAATCTCATATAGTCTACCATATAGTTCTGGATCTGGTAGTTCAGCAACAATGACTGCATCCACTTTGTCCGAATTATCTAATTTATCTTTCTCTTGAAGTATTATCAGAAGATGTGCATGTGGAAGGCCTCTTTTTTGAAATTCAATGGTATAAACATAAGCAAGACATTTGCCAAATAACTGATTTATAGTGAAGTCACGTATTAATTCATTTAATTTGATCTTAAAAACTCTGGCTACTAAATCTGGTCGATCTGAAGCACTTTGTCCAAGAAGTAGATTTTGATTAATTTCTGGCCATTGTGGATTACATGTAAATGTCAGAAATAAATCTGGTTTTCCAAATTTTGTCACAATAGCCATAGCATCATTGTATCTTTCTCTCATATTTCGAGGAGATCCTTGAAAGGAAGATGGTAAAATGATGGCTTTGCCAGCTGTCATGTCTCTGCTTGTAGCCACGTCAGCAACATAGTCCATGAGTCCACAATATTGTTCTACACGTAGTTTATCTTGTTGATATTTTATAAAGTTTAAATTATTTGCCTCAACTTGCAAATATGAATCAATAATCCATTGTTGTGTTAGTTTTCCACCACATAAAATTGGATTAAATTCATCTCGAATGGCAATTTGAGCTACTTTAAATTCAAGCATAGAAACATTATTTCGGATTCTGGCTTTAGCATTTGGGTAACTGGGAAGTGTTAATTTTGGTTGCCAACCTGCTTCTCCATGTTGGAAAAAGATGGGATATGTCATTGGATCTAAATTTGGACTTAAGATATTAATATTAATAAATGGTTGCTCCTCATTTCTGGGATATACTCTAATGTCTCTTTGAAATGGTGGTTCTCCTTCATCATTCTGAAAGACCTAGCAACTTCATTTGATGTTGGCAAGTTATAACGACGTTTATCAGTATGTCTGTCTCTTTTAAGCACCATATTAACCTTTGGCATGGGTAATTGATGTCTTTGTGCATGAAGTTGTTGTTCATTTTCTACTTCTGCCAATTTTTTGTAAGCTTTACTGTAGGGATTGTTGTCCATAATGTTATTTAGCTCTATGAAAACACTGGGTAAGCATTTTTTATTTTCTTCCATCTGCATACGTTGGTCAACAGCTTCCATTGTATCTAGGACATATAGTTGAGCGAATTTTCTTTGCTCTCCTTGCTCTGGATGTAAATGTGAAGTCCGATGATAAATTTGTTCTTGGACTTTAAAACAGTAAGGACCATGTCCTGGTACATTAGCAGCCAATGTTGCCCCCATAGATGCAAATGATATGGCACTATTGTAGGATCTCATGTTTGTCTTAAAATTTTTGTAATTTGGAAAAGTAGGTTCAGTCATAATATTTTGTAAATAGCTTGGAAATTGTTTCCTTTCTGGAAGTTTGAACTTGCCTTTTTGACAACAACTAATAAATTGTCCATCTCTGGGTCTCTCCTGTTTAAAATAATAAGCCTCACAAAATTGACATTGAGTACTCATGTCCCCACAACTATGAACCTCTACTGCTAAAGACTTGAGTAAAGGACAATTTGCAAAGCATATCGGATTTTGACTTTCATATTCATCAGGTGAAAAGTCATGAAATGTTTCAACAACAGGTTCTAAATGTTTAGTTTTTTTTGTGGCTTTTCTTGGTATATGTTGTCCTTGTTTTGTTGAAATGTCCTGTAAGTTTTCAGTAAGAGTTTGTAAATGGTTTGTTTTTGTAGTTGCTTTTTTTGGTCTGTCTTGAATGGTATCTTGTAAAATGTCATCTGATGTTTGAGGAACAGTTTGTAAATGCTTTATTATCTTTTTTTGTTTTTTTGTTGTATCTTTCATTTTTGCAGCTGATAGTCTTTTATTTGCAAGTCTTTTGCGTTCTTTTTCTCGTCGAATTTCTTTCTCCTCAGGTGTCTGCTGGGCGGCCCATCTCTCTTGTCTTTCTCTAGTTTGACATCTTTTCTTCTCTTCTTTGGTCTCGTTATCAGCCATATTAATCTGTAAAGGAAAAAAAAGAAATGTAATTGTGTATATTTCAATTTGTAATTCCTGTTAAAGATTCTTGTGCACAATTGGTGAAATAAAAGGCAAATCATTAATGTATCAGTTATATTTAGTTAAAATTATAATTCCTGTCCTCACTGACTAAGAATTTGGCCAATGGAATACTGCTGTAAATAAGCATGTAACATATTTTTTTGAAATAATGTTTTTATTTATTAAAAACGTTGTTTGTGGATAGATATTTACCACTGCAAAACTTCTTTGCTAAAAAAACATTGATGTGGTTATTGAGCTATGTATTGCATAGTGGCAATTTAAATAGAATACCGGAGATAGTAAATATTTTTTTTTTTTTTTCTGTTGACACGGATGCAACTGAAAGCTGTTTCTTTAGTTTTCTCCTTTTGTACTTATTATACTGTACCTTGGTTGAAGTGTGATTTAAATCCGAATGTTTGTTGGTCCTCGGTTGAAAATCGTTGTCCAATGGTGTGGTCCTCTGTTGGAAGTCCTCGTCCGATGGTGTGGTCCTCTGTGTAAAATCCTGGTCCTATGGTCTGGTCCTCTGTTGAAAGTCCTGGTCCGATGGTGTGGTCCTGTGGCGATAGCCCTCGTCCGATGTTGTGGTCCTCTGGCGATAGCACCTGTCCGATGTTGTGGTCCTTTGGTGAAAGTCCTCATCCGATGGTCTGGTCCTGTGTTGAAAGTCCTCGTCCGATGGTCTGGTCCTGTGTTGAAAGTCCTCATCCGATTGTCTTCACGCAGTATCTGTTGTAATATAAAATAGAAAATGTTGTTTGAGTGAAATGTCTTTTAAATAAGTAAAAAATGTATGAATTTGGCTGTATTGTATCAGTTATGGTTATTTTTTTCTATTTTTTTTTTTTTTTACTTTCTGTACAATCTCACGATTTTTGTTATTCTTATTTAAGGTTCTTAGTAAGGCTTGTGGGTTGTGATATATTAAATAAGAATATGAATTTATTTTGCTATGTGTTTATGTTAGTTTTTGTACAATCCTATTTGTGCGCACCACTTGTGGTATACTTATTTAACCTTTATTGGGATGGTTATAGTTAGTGAAACATGAAATAATATAATTAATGTAGTTTGCTATGTGTTTGTGTTAGTTTTTGACAATCCTGTTTTGTGCGCACCACTTGTGCAAAAGTTATTTATTCTTGATTGTACTGGTTATAGGCTGTTAAACATTAAAGAAGAATGTTAATGTAGTTTCCTATGTGTTTGTGTGATTTTTTGTACAATGCTATTAGGTGCGCAACACTTTTGTTATTCTTATTTAGGCTTCTTTGTAAGGCTTATAGGTTGTTAAACATTGAATAAGAAAGTTAATTTATTTTGCTATGTGTTTGTGTGAGTTTGTTCCAATTCTGTTTTGTGTGTAGCAGTTTGGGTCTCATTCAATTGCGATTTGGCTAATTGAATCGTGCCCTAAATAAGCACATAGCATATTTTTTAAAGAAGTTTTTAGTCAGTGAAAAATTTTCTTATGGATAGATTTTTACTAACTAAAAACTTCTTTAAAAAAAAGTGTTATGTTCTTATTTAGAGCCTTATTCAATTGGGCAAATTGCAATTGAATGAGGGCCTTTGTGTGTACCATATGTTGCATAGTTTGCCCCTCATTGAATTGCATTTTTTACAATGTAATAGTACTCTAAGGCCCTCACTGAATTGCAATTTTGAAAATTGAATAGAGGTCTAAATAAGCACATCACATATATTTGTTAAAGAAGTTTTTAGTTATTAAGCATCTATCCAAAAGCAAGGTTTTCACTAACGAAAAAGTTCTTTAAAAATATGTTATGTGATTATTTGGATCCCTATAGAATTAGCAAAATGGCAATTGAATAAGGGCCTAAATGTGCTTATTTATAGCCATATTCAATTGTCCAAAATAGCAATTGAATGAGGGCCTTTGGTTGCTGCATTTGCTGTATTGTCGGGGCCTCATTCAATTGTGTTTTGGCCAATGGAATAGAGCTCAATATCAGCACAGAGCATATTTTTTTACCGAATTTTGTATTTAGTGAACTTGTATCCAAAAGCAACGAGTTCACTAAATAAAAAGTTCCTTTAAAAAATATGCTCTGTGCTTATATAGAGCCCTATTGAAATGGGCCAATAACATTTAAATGAGGCCCTCGGCCATTAAACATATATAGGTCCTCATTGAATTGCAATTTTGCCAATTGAAGAGGGCTCTATATAAGCACATAACATATTTATTGAGCGAAGTTTTTAGTTATTGAAGACCTTGATTTTGGATAGAAGTTAATTAACTAAAAAGTTATGTCTAAAAAATCTGTTATGTGCTTATATAGAGCCCTATTCAATTAGGCAACTCGCAATTGAATGAGGCTCATGGTTCGTTTCTTTTTTATACTTAATACTTTACCTTGATTGAAGTGTCGAATGACAGAGGGTCCCCTCCTGGCAATCTTAATCCGCCGGTCTTCTTGTAGTGTCTGTTTGAAAAAGAAAGTGAAATAGTTATTTGTATATTTTTAATTTTTTATCTAGCAAAGCATGGCCTTTTGAGCATGTAATGTCTTGTTGTATCTTACCTGTTGTTCTTTGTTGGTGTTCTTTAAAAGGGATTGTGCTTCACAATGCACGGTGCAAATTGTTGAGTGACGCTGTTGATGCAGAGTCTGTTTGAATATTAAAAGAAATAGAAAGATTCAGCTTTGTATGATCTATTGAATTGCACTAAATTAATGTCATTTAAATATTCTTCTGTAATTATTTTCAATTGCCCTTATTTTTTGGTGGGGGCTACACACATATGTCACATACATGAAGCACATTCCATAGTTTAATGTAATTATTTTGTGTGCGTGTGACATATCAGTATACATGACTCATATTTAAATGGTTAAATTAACCTTATATTTTTTTTTCCAACACACATAAATGTCTGTGTGTGAGATGTAACTATAGATGATACACATATATGTGCGTGTGACATACATGACATATAATGTCATTTAAATGTAGTTGTTTACTGATTTTGTTTTAAGCTAATTTTGTTGCAGTGGCAATACACATAAATGTGCGTGTCACATGTCACTATACATTATACAGATATATGTCCGTGTCACATGTTACTATGAAGGGGCAATACACATAAATGTGCGCGTCACATGTCACTATACATTATACACATATATGTCCGTGTCACATGTCACTATGAAGGGGCAATACACATAAATGTGTGTGTCACATGTCAATATACATGATACACATATATGTCCGTGTCACATGTCACTATGCAGGGGCAATACACATAAATGTGCGTGTCACATGTCACTATACATTCTATACATATATGTGCGTGTCACATGTCACTATACATTATAGACATATATGTGCGTGTCACATGTCACTATACATAAACCTCTGTTTAATATTGAATTATGTTTTTTTGTTGTTTTGTTAAATGAACCGTATTTTTTTTGTGAGCCTATACACATAAATGTGCCATATATGTCATTACATAAATCCTAGTTTTTTTTTTTATTTGTTTGACCTGTCCTGATAATAAAATGTAATATATTATAGCTTACCTCTCAGTTGTAATTTGCACAATGCAAAGTAGTAAATTAGTAAAGAATTGTCTTCTCAAGTAAAAGCATCAGTTATCTCAGAAGTCACTCCGTTCATCACCTGAGGAGAAATGTATTTTTTTGTGTGAAATAGGCAGTATTTATAAACTTGTAGAAAGTTCTGGAAAGTGAGACCGCATGCGCTATTTGCGTTCCAGCTTACAATTTGCGTTCCATCCGCCATTTTCTGCGTATTACTGTTCAAAATGGTGTTTAATATGATTGTGATACGTTCCGCATAGTATGTGTTTCATTATTGCGAGTAAGTGTAGTGTAGTTACGTCTGAAGCCTCGTTTTCGTTTTGTTCGTCGGCCATTTTTTCTCTCGCTTAGCGATGGTATTAGTGTCTAAAGTGTTTTATTTTGATTTAAATGTAGATGTAACTTGTTTTTTTGAGGTGCTGGATGGTTCCTCTTGCTGTAGGTAAGCTTTTTATGTGTTTGTTGTGTGTATTTCTTAAGTTTTAAATGTTTGTATGTCGGCGTGTTGCGTCCGATGTTTGCGAGGTCGTAATGTGTGGTAACGTGTCTCGTATGGTGTTTGCGTGTGTAGCCTCGTTTTCGTTTTATTCGTCGGCCATTTTTTGTGTCGCTTAACAAATTATTTAGTGTCTAAACTCTTTTATTTTGAGTGCAATTAAGTTGTAAGTTGCATTTTTGAGGTCCTGGGTGCTTCCTGTTTGTGTAGGTAAGGTTTTTATGTATGTGCTTTGTGTATGTATTGTGTTTTTAATTTTGTAATGTTCGCGAGTTGCGTCCGAGTGTTGCGAGGCCGTAATGTGTGTGAACGTGTGTCGTATGTTGTTTGCGAGTGTCGTAATGTGTTGCGACGTGAACTTTGCGAGATTCGCAGTTCTTTGGGTTGGGAATTTGTGTTGTGAATTTTGCACGGGTCGCAGTTGCTGCAACTGAAGACCTCACTTTGCGAGGTCCTCAGGTGCTGGCATGGAGCGCCTGTGGCGCTCCAAGCCAGCAACTGAGGCCCTCGCTTCGCGAGGGTCCTCAGTTGCTGGCAAGGAGCGCCTTCGGCGCCAAAGTGCTACGGCAAAGTGCTACAGTTTTACGGCTTACCTCGCTACGCGAGGCTCGCCGGCAATGAGCGCCTGCGCCGCTCATTGCCAAAGTGCTACGGTTTAACGGCTCTCCTCGCTTCGCCTGCGGTGCTCATCGCTAAGTCGTACGCACAACGCAAACAGCGTGATGACGAATCGTAGTTGGACAATTATAATATGTGATATATATATATCAAAAATGACGGCAATACAATTTGAAGCCTGGCACTGCTGCGTGCCACATCTCCCCCCATCTCTAACCTGCCTGCCTCGCGATGAGCACCTTTGGCACTCATTGCAGGCCTTACAGTGAGAGCCTTTGGTGCTCATTGCGAGCCTCTCCCCTCCCTACTTCCTCCCTGTGTCTTACCCCCAACGCTGTGTCTCTTTTTCTGCCCCTCTCCCTCCCTTGTGTTTCTCCCCCTCTCCCTCCCATGTGTCTTTGCCCCCTCTCCCCTTTGTCTCTTCTCCCTGTGTCTCTCTCCCCCATCTCTGGCCCTTTCCCCCTCCTCTCCCTCCCTTGTGTCTCTTCCTCTCTCCTCTCATTCCCCTGTGTTTCCACCCTCTTCTCCCTCCCCTGTGTCTCTTTCCCCCTCCTCTCACTCCCCTGTGTCTCCCCCTCCTACCCCTCCCCTGTGTCTCTTTCCGACATCCTCTCCCTCCCTGGGTCTCTCGCCCCCTCTTCTCCCTCCTCTGCATTTTCTACCTCCTCTCTCTCCTCTTTGTCTCTTCCCCCTCCTTTGTCCCTTCCCCCTCCTCCCCTGTGTGTCTCCCCACTTCTCTGTGTCTTTCTTCCCACCTCCTCTCCCTCACCTGTGTTTCCCCCTCCTCTCCCTCCCCTGTGTCATCCCCTCCTCTCCCTCCCCTTTGTCTCTTGTTCCCCCTCCTCTCACTACCCTGTGTCTCTTGTCCCTCCTCTCACTCCGGTGTGTCTCCCCCTCCCCCCTCTCCTCTCCCTCCCTTCCTGTGTCTCTCCCCCCTTCCCTATGTCTATCACCCCTCATCTCCCTCCTCTGTGTGTCTCCCCCTCCTCTCCCTCCCCTGTGTCTCCTCCACCCTCCTCTCACTCCCCTCTGTGTCTCCCCCCTCCTCTCCCTCCTCTGTGTCTCTTCCCCCTCCTCTCACTCCCCTGTGTCTCTCCCGCCTCCTCTCCCTCCCCTGTGCCCCCCCCTCTCCTCTCCCTCCACTGTGTCTCTCCCCCCTCCTCTCACTCCCCTGTGTCTCTCTGCCCTCCTCTGGGTCTCTCCCCCTCCTCTACCTCCTCTGTGTTTCGCCCCTCCTCTCTCTCATCTGTGTGTCTTCCCCCTCCTCTCACTTTTCTGTGTCTCTTTACCCCCTCCTCTGTGTCTCTCCCCCTCCTCCCATGTGTCTCTCCCCCTCCTCCCCATGTGTCTCCCCACTACTCTGTATTTACCCCTCTCCTCTCCCTCCTCTGTGTCTCTTCACCCTTCCTCTCACTCCCCTTTATCTCCCACCTCCTCTCCCTCCCCTGTGTCCCCCCCTCTCCTCTCCCTCCCCTGTGTCTCTCCCCTTCCTCTCACTCCCCTGTGTCTCTCTGCCCTCCTCTCCATACTCTGAGTCTCTCCCCCTCTTCTACCTCCTCTGTGTTTCCCACCTCCTCTCTCTCATCTGTGTGTCTTCCCCCTCCTCTCACTTTTCTGTGTCTCTTTCTACCTCCTGTTTGTCTCTCCCCCTCCTCCCATGTGTGTCTCACGACTACTCTGTATCTTCCCCCCTCCTCTACCTCCTCTGTGTCTCTTTGCCCCTCCTCTCACTCCCCTGTGTCTCCCCCCTCCTCTCACTCCCCTGTGTCTCCCCCTCCTCCCACTCCCCTGTGTCTCCCCCTCCTCTGCCTCCCCGTGTATCTTTCCCCCTCCTCTCACTCCCCAGTGTCTCTTTCCCCTCCTCTCACTCCCATGTGTCGCCCCCTCTCCTCTCCCTCCCCTACTGTGTCTCTCCCCCCTCTTCTCCCTTTCCTGTGTCTATCACCCCTCCTCTCACTCCTCTGTGTGTCTCCCTCCTCCTCTCCCTACCTTGTGTCTCTCCCCCTTCCCTGTGTCTATCACCCATCATCTCCCTCCTCTGTATGTCTCCCCCCTTCTCTCCCTCACCTATGTGTCCTCTACCTAATCTCCCTCCCCTGTCTCTCTTCCCCCTCCTCTCACTCCCCTGTGTTTCTCTCTCCCCTCCTCCCCTGTGTGTCTCACCCCCTCCTCCCCTGTGTGTCTCACCCCCTCCTTCCCTGTGTGTCTCACCCCCTCCTTTCCATGTGTCTCACCCCCTCCTCTGTTTCTCTTACTCCCTTCTCTCCCTCCTGTTGCGAACACGGGTGGCTGCTCGTGCGCATGCGCAACTATCTGGGGGCGTGTGTGCGACTGGCCGCATGCGCAGCGCAGCAATCACTCGTAGTTGTCAAACTGCGATTTTTCGCAAGCGTGAAGATGAATTTCTTTTGATCTAGCCAATTATACATTTCTTGGATTGGCATATTCAATAGATAGAGTTGTCTAACCTTATGTTGACCATGGGTGTTGTTAGATAAAAATGCATTAATTAAAAAAAATAAAAACAATATTTTAATATGAGTGGAATTTTGAATGGCTGTAAACACAAAGTTGAAAATTATTTTTTTAAATACCTTTATTTCTCTATATATTTCCAGATTGCATTTAATTCAAATAACACATATTAAGGTAACAAGAAATGTCTTCATAAACATAGAAAAATGCTAAAAGAAACCAAGTCTGAGCAGATGTACAGCCACATGTAGAAGACCTCCCGGGCCTCCTGGGTCAGTAAAAAGAGTCTCAACCACTGACCTAAGATGCCTAAGTCATTTTAATAGATTACTTCTGTCACAGAAATCAACCTTGAGTAGTTATACTGTCTATGTTTTATGGGGCTAAGATACTGACATTTATTTTGCAGTTGGGTATGGGAATAATATTGCGTAGGCACACTAATACTGAAGACATGTTTGTTTTCTTACATTTCTGATACATGTATTATGTGTTTGTTATTATGCGTGCATGCTTCCTGGCTTATGCATAATCCATCCTGTGCTTTGCTTAAAGCTGTGTAATATAGCAGGCATATAATGAAAAGGAGCCATGTTTGAAATAGTATTGGATTAAAGGGTGAAGCATTTGTGGGCACATTTGCATGTCCCTGCCCAGGTTCCCAGAATGCAGTGTAATAACTGTATTTCTTGGAATTCTGAGCAGGAAATAAGTATTTTAATTTTTTAACTTTTTTTAGACATTTAAACATGAGCACAAATGTACTATTTATTTTATATGTACTATTTGATAGTTAGACTCTGTTTTTATATTTATGTAAATATTATGAATTTGTTGTTGAAGTCAACTTTCTTAAGCTGGTCGTTATATCGCTAATTGTTCTCCTTACCTTTTTCCCAACAAATACATACACAATGGGATTTAGACAGCTATTGGAATAAGCAATGCCAGACAAAAGTGGCAAAATAACATTGATCTTAAACATTAGTGGGAAGTTCATATCACGAGCAGCCACCAAGTATATAACCTGCGCTATGTTTAATGGTGTCCAGGTTACGAAATAGACGATTACAACTGTAACTATTATTCTATAAAGTGTTGAAGGTTTAATTGTCTGGGATTTCCTTACTTTCAGAGCAATGACACAATTACATATTATAATAACACATAAAGGAATCATGTAACCCATCACTATAAGAGGGATCAGAATCCTTTGTGTTCTCAGCATCATCACATCCCACTGTGTTACTTCATCATCTTTAGCACAACTGTCAAAACCACTACATTGTTCTCTAGAGGAAGGAATAATGTCAATACAGTCATTTGTAAAAGAAGTTAAAAGAAAATTGAAAGTCTTGAGGAAGCTGGGTCCAACTGTTTGAAGATCGCTTTCATTATTTCCATCAAATATTGGATTAAAAGTGAAAGACATGATATCTTCATTGCCGTATTCTTCAGTTGCCTCGTAACTTTCGTAATCACTATCTGTAATAATATTTTCTATAATATTGTGTTCACTTTTACTGTGTTCAGTATAGCCCAAAATGCATTGAGTTTCATTACTAATTATATGTTGATTGCTCATTATAAATGCTGGTAGACTGGCTATTATTGTTACTGCCCAAATCAGTCCACAGGTGACATAACTGACTTGCGGAGATAATGATTGTTGGTACCATATCGGTTTAGACACAGCCAGCACACGATCAATACTTAGGGCTGTAATAATGAAAATACTGGCATACATATTAATGTTGGAGAGAAAATGATACAGTTTACATGCATACAAACCATAGGGCCAATACCCCTTTAGTTCAGAAGTAGCATTGATTGGCAGGAACAGTAAAAAAAACTAAATCTGCAACCGCCAAGTTCAAAAACCAGATTCTCGATTTGCTCCCCTTCAGTCTAAATCCACTGATATAGATGACAATAACATTTCCAACCAGTCCAATGACACAACAAAGAACAGACAACACAAAACTGGTATACTGAAGTATGGAAGGGCCATCAGGCTTTGTAGTTATGCTTTCAAGGTCAGAAGTGCTATTTAAATCCCAAAAGAAATAGCAAAGTTGCTCAGAGAGCTGCATTCTGTCCATAGCAGACACCTGCAAATAAGAAATAGATATAATGTAAAATAATGTGAATTACTTATTAGGCTGACTGCCACCAGATTTTACACAAAATCATTTATTTTAATGTATTTTTTTAATGCTTTATACATTTAGTTACATAGTTACATAGGCCCTCATTCTATTAGCGGCCGTAAATCGGCCGCAAAGCTGCGATTCCATGCGGGGCTCCCGTTAGTTTGCAATTCAAATAGACGGCACCCCAAGGATATCCCCTTACGGCCGGCCGCATATCTTGCAACCGGCCGTAAGCTCAGAAAACTTTAAAAGCCAAAATAAATTCAAGACGGCACTGTAAAGCTCTGTAAATGCTAGGGATCATAATGGGGGACATGAGGATTAATAGCAACCCCCTCTCAAGCAAATCCGAGATTTAATTAACTGTTTATTTTCCGGCAGCAGCGTGGGCGGGTCTGAGGTGCTCCAAGCCCTCTGGACTTTTTACATGGATATGTGACATAAATAAAAAAAAACATTATTTACGGATTTGCGTGTAGGGGAATGTTGTGCTATTAATGCTAACACCTACAATCACTTTATAGTCTACTCAGAACGCAGGATGGCTTTATTATGTGCTTATTTGTGTGCCTGCGGGACCTTTTTGCTGCAAGTAAGCTGCGGCTCGTTTTTAGCCTTGCAGAGAGGGTTCCCGGAGCAATTGAATAGCAACCGGGGCTTTCTTGCGGCCGAAACTCTTGCGGACATTTAAGATCCAATGCTTTACTCCAGCGCGTGCGGCCGCAAGGGAGCCTGCCGGAGCCCCCGGAATGGAAGGGAATAGAATAGGCAAATAGCCTGCGGCCGGTCCTTGCTGCCCCGCATCTCCTACGGCCGATAATAGAATGAGGCCCATAGTAATTAAGGTTGAAAAAAGACTTTCAGTCCATCAAGTTCAACGTTTTAAGATCTTCTCTGATCTGCAATATGCGGATTAAATATGAATTAATTAATTGTTAATTAATTATTAATCCTTTTATTTTTAAACAGAAAAAAACCCTAGTGAGACTTAGCCAATTATCTCAAAGGGGAAAAAAAAAATCCTTCCTGACCCCAGATACTGGCGATCGGATTTCTCCCTGGATCAATATTGTCTCTCTAATTATCCATGATAACCCAGAATTCCCTTTTTAATTAGAAATAAATCTAGTCCCCTTTTAAAGTTATCCATCGAATCCGCTGTCACCACCTCCTCTGATAGAGAATTCCACAGATTAACCACCCTTGCTGTGAAGAACAATTTTCTTTCTTTAAGGTGGAATCTTTTTACTTCTAACCTCAAGGGATGTCCTCTTGTCAGTTGAAAACCTCTTTGCACAAAAAGCTCCCTTGACAAATCTTTATACTGACCCTGGATGTATTCATATAAGGTAATCATATCTCCTCTTAGACGCCTTTTTTTAAGAGAAAATAAGTTTAATTCGGTTATTATTTCTTCATAACTTAGCCCCTCCATTCCCCTTATTAGTTTTGTTGTCCTTCTCTGTACTTTTTCCAGCTCTAAAATGTCCTTTTTATTAAGTGGTGCCCAAAATTGTCCTCCATATTCCAAATGAGGGCGTACTAAAGATTTGTATAGTGGCAGAATTATATTTGCTTCCCTGGCTTCTATACCCTTCCTAATACATGCTAATATTTTATTTGCCTTTGCAGCTGCTGCTTGGCATTGAGCACTGTTACTTAGGTGGTTGTCCACAAGAACTCCTAAATCCCTTTCAATATCTGATACCCCTAGATTTGCTCCATTAAGATTTTAAATTGCATTAAATCATGTTATTATTTTTTAGGATGACTTGTGAAGGGTTTCTTGACTATGTAAGAGTCAATATAAGTCTTTAAGTGCTAAGTAAAGTGATTTGATCACAACCACCTGTTTGTTCAAGGATGTGTAATAAAAATAGTTTAATATGAATCTTGACTGGCTGAGTAGAGGCAAATACATATACTATTGAGGCCACCTAATCAGTGCAACAGGAAGCCCACCAGTAACAGTTGGGGTACTCAGTGCAGGCACCAAACAATCAAATATAATAAAGGTATCCAGCTCTGTCCTTATTTTAGAAAATGCTTCTATAATATCAAAATAATTACAGACTATGAGCATGATTCAATTGAGCAATAGTAAGTTACTGGAGCCCGCAACGGAGCCCGTAAGCTAGTTTGCTATTCAATTGGAGTATTTTTGCGGGCTACAAATGTGTTATGGATTTAGGCCTTGAAATCCTTGCGGTTGTTAAAACCCGAATTTACAGCCTCTCGAAGTCTTTGATCTTTTACGGCTGCAAGACTTCCGATAGCTTAAATTGCAAATCACTATTCAATTGCAAAAATTCCTCAAGCCCGCAAATGTTTTCACACCCGTAAATTGCAAATGTAAAAGAAAATCCTACGAGTGCTAGAGAGGACCCAAAGAGGGGTTAAACACCTGATCTAAGCACTATTAAAGCAAATAAAAATCAGTACTGCACTGTAACTGATGGGAAAGTGATGAAAGACATTAATTGCACAACAGTCTCAAGCTCGTAAATTAGCAATAAAAAAATATTTTATTTTATTTTATGCTTCATCTTGGGGTTATATCTATCTCGGAAATCAATGAGTTAATACGTATCAGGCCACCCACATGGACTATAACAGTATCAGCATTAAGTTTCATTATTTTGTGTTTTTCAAGTCGTATCGCATATCGGACCTCCAAACTCTAATTGATTGAAATGTAACCTCCATGTTTTACTATCGTAATGATGACGGTCTCATTTTTTATTGGCTGTTTCTAAATGGGTAGTTTTAGTCTTGCTTAATTGATTATGTTGATTATTTTCTGAATCAGAATTATGTTTATGTTTTTAAAAAATAATCACTTTGGATGTCTTATGGTGATTTGTATACATTTCTCTGCTTATTATCCTTTATATACATGTCCATGATTTTTTATTTACTTAATGAATAAAAGTTGTGGCAGGAATAGATTGGTTATACCAAAAGCAGTTTTGTTTGGAACGTAGGAATACTCTCTGTAAGGTCAAAGAGAACTATGGTATTTTCCTAAATTTCAAAAACCATTAAAAACAATTAGTGCAGTCTCAAAGGAAACCATTGTTCTTCCCCAAATCTTTTCACTTTGAATTGAGAGAACATTTTTTTGATAATAGATATATTTTATCATGGATAATGTCCTAATATATTAATAAAGATATTTTTTTAACTGTAACATTAGCACTGAGTTACCTTAACAGAATAATTTATTTAATATTTTCCATAGTTTACTTTTACATTTGTTAAACTCCTGAGATTCTTCTTTGGCACTTGACTTTCTTTGTATCGGGTATTTGTCTTGTATGCCCCTAAGATCCTTGAGATGATCTGTGCATCAAGACTTCTACTAAATAAGTTTCTCCAATTTGTTCTGTAATTTTCTGCAGAGGGGGTACAAATGGTTTGTATTTGTGTTTGGCTGTATATTGCTGTTTTTGGCTTAGTTCCTGGAAGCTGCTTCAGATCCCTTGGATTTAAAATTAGTAATATTTTTTCAAACATTCTTTTTGTGCATTATTCAAAGAGTGGATCCTGCATCACTAATAATTCAAATATTTAACCTAGCTGTTTTTTATAATGTAGATTGTTCTGCATTTGGGGTGTTTCCAACCAATATTTCCCTTCATACAAAATAGTCAGGAACACCCCAAAAAAGGAAATGTTTAAGACAAATTCAGGTGCACTGTTCCCACACTGGTTTCAATCAGAAAAATATAAAAACTGAACATTGGAAAATAAAAAATTATTATTGCTAAAAATAAATAAATAATAACAATAATAATAATAATAATAATAATAATAATAATAATAATATATGATCATCATTGAGACAATCCTCAACAATAAGTGACCAAATGATACCTTCCAGTTCAGATGATATTTCTTAAAGAGCGACGTCCATTCCCTCAAAGAGAGCAAATTATTGGGGTCAATCCAGTATATCACAATTGAACCGAAGTCTCCAAAAAGTGGGATTTGTGTTTTTTTCTTCTTTCTCCTGTCCCGGAATATATTTCTTTCTTACAGGAATCCACGCAGCTCCCTCAAAACAGGGCACCATCCAAAAGTGTCCTTGCAATATGAAACACAGAAAAGGATAGTGGAACAAGGAAGTGCAGAAGGATTCCAATAGTTTAGGTCAATAGATAGGTTTATTATACAAAAAAACAATGAAGAAGTACACTCACATTTTATGACCTCATAAAGTACTGAGGTACATACAGTACACAACATAAAAAATGGAAATCTTTGTATTTCTGTAGCAGTGTCCTCTATTTCATATAATGACAGTGGAGTAATTAGGGATGCTCACAGATCAATAATGGCAAACAACATATAAAATTGCTATTTTGCCAAGCATACCACACTATAGACCCCTATGTAGCAAATCGTTAACGCATAACGGGCTACAAAAAAAACAACAACGCTGGTGTTTGAAACAAGATGGGCTAATGTGCAGTACTGTAAATGTCCTTAGTCCCTTTCTGATCTCTTCAATGTCAATCAATGTAAATATGAGTTGCACAAAAACAAAATAGGGGGCCAACAAAAACTCTACATTTTAAAAAGGGCTAACTTTAATGGGCTAAGGGCAGCAATACTACATATAGACTTGGGACAAAGAACTTACAGGGAAAAATACTGAAAATAAATGGACAACATTCAGATCCTTACTAAATAAACATACTCATCAGCATGTACCATGTGGAAATAAAATGAATAGGAGTAAATCATATCCCATGTGGCTTAACAATGACTTAAAGATCATGATGAGGAAAAAGAAACATGCATTTAAATTATACAAGAAGGAGGGAACAGAGGCCGCTTTATATGACTATAAGGAAATCAACAAGGCTTGCAAAAGGGCTATTAGACTGGCTAAAATAGAAAATGAGAAGTCAGTTGCAATGGAAAGTAAGACTAACCCTAAAATATTTTTTAAATATATTAATGGGAAGAAGGTGAGGAAGGAAGCTGTAGGAACATTACAATGTGACTTTGGCCGTCTGATAATTACTGACCAGGAAAAGGCAGATGAGCTAAATAGGTTATTTTCCTCGGTATACACAAGGAAGGAACCAGTGGTTGGGACACCGTAACATAATGAGGCTACACTACCATCACTAAAAAGTTGTTAAACACAGGAAGAAATCCAAAAGAGATTGGAGAAAATAAATGTTAATAAAGCCCTGGGTCCTGATGGAATACATCCAAGGGTACTGAGGGAGCTGGGTTCTGTAATAGCCAAACCATTATATCTAATCTTTCAAGACTCACTCACTACAGGGTCTCGACCAGATGACTGGAGAAAAGCAGAGGTGAAACCTATATTTAACAAGGGAGCAAGAACAAATCTGGGGAATTATAGACCAGTGAGCCTTACATCTGTAGTTGGGAAGCTTTTAAAAGGGTTAATAAGGGACAGAATACAAGAATATGTCTATTTGAACAAGATCATAGGTAGCAGTCAGATTTATGAAGGATATGTCATGTACGACCAATCTAATTAGTTTCTATGAGGAGGTTAGAAGGAACTTGGATCAGGGCAACTCAGTGGATGTAGTCTTTTTGGATTTTGCAAAGACTTTTGATACAGTGACTCATGGGAGACTTTTGAGCAAACTAAAGGATACAGGAATTGTAGTTAATATCTGGTCATGGATCAAGAGCTGGCTAAAAGACAGGAAGGAAAGGGTTGTTGTAAATGGAACATATTCCGATTGGACTAATGTTGTAAGTGGTGTTCCTCAGGGTTCAGTATTAGGTCCTCTCCTTTTTAACATATTTATTAATTACGTAGAAGTAGGACTTTAAAGTAGGGTCTCCATTTTTGATGATGACACTAAGTTGTGCAAGTTAATTAAATCAGATAATGATGTACTTTCTCTACAAAGGGATTTGCATAAATTAGAGAAATGGGCGGCTAAATGGCAGATGAGATTTAATACAAATAAATGTAAGGTTATGCATTTGGGAAGGAAAAATAGCCATGAAATTTATAATCTTAATGGAGCAAATCTAGGGGTATCAGATATTGAAAGGGATTTGGGAGTGTTTGTGGACAACCGCCTAGGTAACAGCGCTCAATCCCAATCAGCAGCAGCAAAGGCAAGTAAAATATTAGCATGTATTAAGAAGGGTCTAGAAGCAAGGGAAGCAAATATAATTCTATCACTATACAAATCCCTAGTACGCCCTCATTTGGAATATGGAGGACAATTTTGGGCACCACTTCATAAAAAGGACATTTTAGAGCTGGAAAAATTACAGAGGAGGGCAACAAAAGTAATAAGTTATGAAGAAAGACTAACCAAATTAAACGTATTTTTGCTAGAAAAAAGGTGTCTACGAGGGGATATGATTACGTTATATAAATACATCCAGGGTCATTATAAGGCTTTATCAAGTGAACTTTTTGTAGCAAGAGATTTTCAACTGACAAGAGGACATCCTTTGAGGTTAGAGGAAAAAAGATTTTACCTTTAACAAAGAAAAGGGTTCTTCACAGTTAGGGTGGTTAAACTGTGGAATTCTCTACTAAAGGAGGTGGTGACAGCGAATTCGATAGATAACTTCAAAAAGGGGTTAGATATATTTTTGAATAAAGAGGGCATTCAAGGCTATCCTAGATAACTAGCCAAGGAATATTGATCCAGGGAGAAATTTGATCGCCAGTTTCTGGGGTCAGGAAGGAATTTTGCTTTTTTTCCCCTTATGAGACAATTGGCAAAGTTTCACTGTTTTTTTTTTCTGTTTGCCTTCCTCTGGATCAATTAACAATTAATAACAAATGTCCACATATTAAAAAGATCAAGGGAGATCTAAAAAAGTTGAGCTTGATGGACTTAGTCTTTATTCATCCTCAAATACTATACTATTAATAAACAATTAACAACTAATAAATTAATAACTAAACCGCATGTTGCAGATCAGTGGAGATATTAAAAGGTTGAACTTGATGGACTGAAAGTCTTTTTTCAACCTCAATTACTATGTAACTACTATGTAACTATGTAACTATGTATATGAAAAATGACCATTACAGATGCGTTTCGACCAACTCAGTGGTCTTTATCAATGAAAAACATGAAACATATGTGTACTTTAGGGTTTATAAGTCACAGCATTGTTCCCATGCTCCAATGGCCCTTTTTGCTCTGTTCCTCTCTCCCTGCGCTAACCCTTCCTTGTTTGCACCATGTGAGAACTCACTTTGACAAGTTACCAGAGAGTCTGACTCTGGCTTCTCTGTATCTCAGCAAAAGGACACTGATGAGAGCTGAAATGCTTAGAATACAGACTGCAGCTTACTTCTGCAACGAGAACTAGTGAACTAAGGTGCATTTACCCTCACAAAAGTGATATAAAAAAAATATATTAAACAAAGCAATATCATCAATAATAAAACAATAATAAATGATACAACAATAATAAATGAGACCAACTACTTATATGCTTCTTATTTTGTCAAGCTGGATCGGCATCTGATATAAAATAAGATGAAAGCAAAATTAAGCATAAAATATAAGATATACATTTATCTAAAATGAAATACATGTAAAATACACTACATAATAAATAGCTAAGTTAAAAAATGTATATGTAGAAACATACATAAAAAATGTATATATACACATATTAATACATAAAAAGTGGAGTATCCCTAATGAAAATCATGGAACATGTATAATAAATCGCTCCACAAATAAGAAAATATAACAAATACATGTATATATATATATATATATATATATAACAAACTCCTGTATGTATAGAAGGACTATGAGAAAAAGGTTATAAAACCCAATATTGTAAAAGCCCATCTATATAGCTATATGCAATAAAAAATAATAAATAAATAAATAAATAAATAATAAATAAATAAATAGAATAGTCAATGATAAATACTAAAATGGGTGAAGACTAAAATGGACACCTAACATTAAATTCTCAACCCTACCTAAGTTAAAAAGGAATAATAAATGAAAAGAAAATAAGAACTAATTTAAACAGTTCTAAAGTCTAATGGTGTCCTGGACATGATGGATATCCTTTGTATTAATCCCATAAAAAATGGTACAGTCCCATTTTAATTCAGCTTTGACCGGGCATGGCTGGTGATAATGGGGTCCAAACGGTTTCACCCTTGACCCCAAGAGTCTGATCATAACACACCAGAGTGATATAAGAAGTAACAGTCATTTTATTACCACAAAAAGTTATTGCTTTTCCCAATTTAAATCCATCCAAATAAGCTTAGAAAATATGGAAATTAAATTCACGTACTCAGGGAGAATTAGTTAAATGTCCTTGTAAGAAGAGAGCCTGACAGAGGTGGCAATCCTCATACTAGAAGACCCTGTGTTTAATCATAAAATGTTACTTTTATTAATATCTGATTAAAATAATATCTGATTAAAATAAGGGACACAAAGAAAACTGTCCTTAACTGGAAGATGTGGGATGTCCCACGGTGCGACCCCATACCCTTTTATTTTTAGTAATTCATTTTCTTTGTGTGTCTCATTTTAATCAGATATTAATAAAAGTTAGATTTTGGATTCTTACAAGGACATTTTTCTCCAATTTATGAATAACATAATAACGGCTACAAATAAATACTTAATAACTCATATTTTATATCAATAACATAAAAAATTAGTTGTGCTAAAGCTCATCTTCACCATGTTCTATTTAAACAAACAACTTATTAGCCGCTTTGATTAGAATCAATGGATATAATCATTTTAGAGAAAAATATGTACTGTATATATATAATGTGTTTTACTAGTGATTCAATAGACACAAATCTCAACATTATTATTACTTATTATATTATTATAATATTATTAAGCCAATAACTAATATAAAATATATATATATATATATATATATATGTATATCTTTTATCTGTAGTTTAGTCATGTATATTCTCTATAACATAAATATCTTACCCTGATCCACAGTACAGGTCAAACAGGTTCTCAGAAGCCGTGAAACTCCCAAACACTTTTATATGGTTAATTATCTGTAAACAAGTGTGGTTTTTTTGCTTTTACCAATGTTAATTGGTAAATACAATTCATATGTGGAACGGACTTAATGGAATAATTGACCACTTCATTTTTGGGTAAACTCAATCTTTATTTCCTGTAATTATGAGATGTATCTTTCTGTGAAAAATCCTTTTACAGTTTTGAATGGTAATAACATATGCAGACCACAAATGTTAACATGTATCCTTTGTCCATTATGGAGAATAATGTCTTTAATAGCTCTACTTTTTCCCAAATGATAAGAAAAACATATATTTATTGCAAAACAAATACAGTAGACACTCAACATTCCCGGCTTTGACATTTGTGGATTCCACATTCACTTTTTTTTCTGTTTTCTCGTGAGATTTGCATGGAGAACACAGATATCTGTATAAGATGGATCCAAAATGTGCTCCTAGTGGATCCAAGAGAAAGAAACAAGTTAAAACTTTGCATGAAAAAGTTGAAATGGTGGATATGTTTAGTAAAGCAAAGTCTATTGCTGAGGTTTCCCGTCTTTATCGCATTAATGCATCTACAGTCAGATATATAAAGAAAAAGGAAGTACAAATTGGATTGGTTCTGCTGCAGAAGTTGTTACACCAGTGGGGGGCGCAAATTTTGAATCAAGTGCGAGACCCGCATGTCTGCCGCGTAGAAAGCGCAGTTATTCTGTGGGTGCAGGATTGCTATAAAAAGGGTATTCCAGTATATTCCAACCTAATAAAAGAAAAGGCCATATATTTATACACTTCTATAAAAGAAAGTTTCATGCTAACAGAGGCTGGTTTCATTGTTTCAGAAAAAGATTTGGCCCATGTAATGTAAAGATTACAGGAGAAAAAGCCTCTGCCGACCAAGAGGCAGCAAAAGAATTTCCTGAGACCTTAAGGAAAATTATTAAAGAGAAGGGTTATGGACCTGAGCAGGCGTTCAACGCAGATGAAACAGCACTGTTTTGGAAAAAAAATGCCTCAACGTATGTTCATCAGTAAAGAGGAAAGGCGAGCACCAGGCTTTAAGTCAGGCCGGGATAGACTTGCCATTTTGCTCTGTGCATCTGTATTTATAATAAAGCCTACCATCGTCTTTAAGTATGCAAATCCTCAAGAACTGAAGGGAAAGCATAAGTCCCAGATCCCAGTTTTTTGGATGGACCACAAGAACACTTTTTCTTTATTGGTTTAAAAAGTGTTTTGTTGTGGAGGTTAAAAAATGCCTTGCCAGTAAACAAATGGCATTTAAAGTTTTGTTCTTACTGGATAATTCCCCAGGACACCCAGATGTTGCAAAGTTCAAAACTGATGGCGTGGAGGTCCTCTACATGCCCCCCAATACAACATCCATAATTCAGCCACTTGATAAAGGGGTGATACAAGCATTTAAGGCCTACTACACACGTTACTCAATGGAGGGGATTGTGCAGGCTACCGAACAAGATCCTGGTGTAGAAAATGTTAAACAAATCTGGAAGGATTACACTATTGCCATTGGTGTCATTGAGAGAGCCATGAAAGCTGTTACAGCAGGAACAGTCAACTCATGTTGGAAGAACCTTTGGCCTCAATGTGTACACCAGCACACTTCCATGTCTCATGAGCCAATCCAAGAGATCTTGAGAGATACTGTGGAGTTGGCAAGGAAGGTGGATGGTGAAGGGTTCCACTTTATGGAAATCCAAGAGATTGAAGAAATGATTGACAGCGGATCTGCTGCATTAACAGAGGATGACCTAATGGAGCTGACTGTTCCTGAGGCTGAGACAATACCAGATGCAGAAGATGCAGAAGAAGTCCAGGTCAAGTTTACCTTGAACAACAAAGCAGAGGGGCTAAATATGGTCAAATCTGCAATGGATTATTTTCAAAACATCGACCCATGCTTAATATGCTCCTTGCATGTAAAAGAATCGGAAGATGAGGCCGTGTCAACATACACCAACATTTCTAATGAGATGAAGAAGTGAAATTATCAAACAGAGATATCAATGTATTTCAAGAAGAAAAGACCAAGTCCTGCTTCCTCTTCCACTCCTTCTACCTCTGCCACACCTGAGGCACCCGGCTCTTCTATGCCCACTGTACCCCTACAAGACCTGGATGCAGACCCTGATGATCTTCCAATGCTGGACTAAATACTGTACAGTACAGTACTAGATACAGTAATGAACAATAAACATGTTTTGATGTTCTGTTCACAGGCAACGAGATGGGCTGCAAGTTTCATATTGACAAACAGAGCGAGAAAGAGAATTACTGTAACCATTTTATGCTGCGCTCATGGAGTGAAAGTGAAAAAATAAATCTAAGAAAAGAATACTAAAATATAACAGTTATTCACCCAATTCTAGAAATTGTTATACAGTACAGTCTGTGAATACTGTACATTACTATATACATTACAGTATACTGTATACGGAGCAAAAAAGATAAATGTCATTGTAATCAGAACATGGACTCCTCTCCAAAATACAGTAATGGTGTATATACAAAAAGGTGCTCTGATTTACCATACTCCATGTGACTATTTTATTGGTCTTAGGTCACTTTGTGTATTACATTTGCCTTTGTATTTTAGAGGAGGACATGCAGTATACAGTACTGTACCAATTTATATAATTAGGTGAATAAAACTTATATTTTAGGATTATTACATTTATTAGTTCACTTTCCCAATATATCATGAGAGCACCATATAATGGTTATACTGTAATTATTTTTTTTTCTCCCTGGTCATGTCTCTATTTATTATTATTAAAATAGCTATTCTACATTATTTATGCCTTGTTTTGGTTATGTCTCAGTTTTTCATGGTTTCGCTGCATTTGCTGGAATGCCGAGAAAGTAACCCCCGCAAATGTTGAGCTCCGTCTGTATACCAATATTTTGTGCAAAACAATCTTGGACAATCCTTTAGTCCATCCAGTTGGTAGCTGCAACTCTAATTCCTGCTGTACTTCCATATGAAATTGCATAGCAGCATGATGATGTTATCCCTGAAGAAGCCCTATAGTATGTGAAGTCTCATAAGATATATTGTCACTTAAATTGCAGCTACCGCGTCTCCTTGATAACATAGACATTAACTTCATCAAGTTGCAACATCACCTCATGCTACAATCTGCATTACATTTGGTGGCTTTAATGCAGATTACTATTTTCTTTCAAGAATTCTTATCAGTTCAGTGCTAGTTTTTTTCCGCACGAACTTTAGAGCAAAACACAAAAAAGTCACAACCATCTTTGCAATAACATTTAGCAATTCAATGCTTTAGCCTCTACAATGAGAAATAACCCTTTTTTGTATATCTTTTTTCAGCTTCTCTCACCAGCTTAAAAAGTTCTCAGACCTATTGCAGAGAGTCCTAAAATATGTTACAAAAATGCTTAACAGTTCAGTAATTTGCTCCCACTTAGTAAGTATGGGCCATATTAAGTTGAGGTTTTGGGCGATTTGGTAGCCCGTAGTGAGGTTGCAAGTTAATTTGCTATACAATTGGCATCTTTTTGTGTGCTCCAAGTGGCTTAATCTTGTATCTTACAGCCTCACCGAAGCCTTTGATCTCTCAAGGCAGCAAGATTTCCGATTGTTTAAATCACTAATTGCTATTCAATTGCAAAAAATCGCTCAGCACCGGAGCCACAATCAAGCTCGCAAGCACCAAATGGCAGCCCAAAGCTTATGGGTTCAAAATATGACCCGGAAAATGTTTACAGACTATTTGGTAACACTGCAAATGACAATATAAAGACACCAATACACTTTTAAACCTTTGGGGAAAGCAATGAAAGGCATTACAATTACACGCACAACAACTCTCAAATATTGCAATAAAAATGTTTATTTTCCACATGGTAATGGTCCATGCATATGCCAATATGAAAAGTCATGCTGCAACATGCTGAAAGCTAATAAAGACACACTACCTCATTAAATTGCAACACAAATACATGAGGCTCTAACGTGGACCCTAAAAATACAAAGATCATCTTATATACATATCTCTCATCACATCTACATTGGGACAACAAATAGTTGCCCAGATTACACCACCCACATGACATATATCAAATACCAGGGGAACATTTGACATATGGTTGTTCAGTCCCTCAGTTGTGTTCGACTCTCTGTGACCCTATGGACTGCAGAACACCTACTAATGTCTGTTCATATCCACCAGGTTTGCATTTCAAAGATTGACTGACATTTGTCTGACCTCTCTGCTATCACCTGCCCACCTACAGTGGTGCTACATGGTATAGCTCACAGCTTCATTCAGGTACACAAGCCCCTTCTCCACCACCACTTAGCAAACCACATGGGGACCAGGGGGAACATACACCACACTAATCTACTCTAACCCATCAAGAAGGGCAGCAAACACACATGGAGGCTTTGCAGAGGCATGTGGATCAACAGCCAACTCACCTCCATCAGGGGTAATCTCCACTATGCCCATCCTGGAGAGTCCCACGCCATTGCTGGTGGCCATGTACCGAGATGTATAGTCATTTGGTGACCTCCCATTATGTTTTGCTATTTATCAACTTACATTAGTGGGGTGTATGTTCTCCTGGTCCCCTTGTGGTTTGCTAAGTTTTAGTGGTGAAGGGGCTTGTGTACCTGAATGAAGCTGTGACCTATACCATGTAGGGCCACTGTAAGTGGGCACGTCATAGTAGAGAGGCAAGACAAATCACAGTTCACTAAAGAAGGAACTTACAACCCACTTCAGTATCACCTGTCATATTACTAGCAGGCCCTCATGGGAATGTTGATACACCACAATATCACTAATTGGACATTTGCATGTTTATTAACCCTTTATGTTGATTATATAGGATATATATTGATACTAGCGACTTGCCCGTCAAAAATGACGGCAATAAAAAGTGAAGCCTGGCAATGCTGTTTTGCCACACAATGGGAGCCTCTCCCCCTCTACTTTACTGGCCTTGAGCATGAGCGCCTTTCGCGCTCATTGCAGACATTGCAATAAGTGCCCTACGGCGCTCATCATGTGGCCTCACAAAAAGCGCCTTTTGGCGTTCAATACGTGCCTCGCAATGAACACCTTCGGCGCTCATTGCGAGCCTCTCCGCCACCCTCTCCCACCGTCTACTTTACTGTCCTTGCGGGCCTTGCAATGAGCGCCTTTGGAGCATATTGCGAGTCTCTTCCCCCTATCTACTTCCCTTGTGTCTCATTTCCCCCTCCTCTCCCTCCCTTGTATCTCCTTTCCCCCTCCTCTCCCTCCCTTGTATCTCCTTATCCTCCTGTGTTTTTACCTCCCTATCCCTCCTGTGTCTCTAGCCCCCTCCCCTGTGTATCTTCCCCCCTCCTCTCACTTCCCTGTGTCTATTCCCCCTCCTATCTATCCCCTGTGTCTCTTTCCCTCTTCCTCTCTCTCCCCTGTGTCTCTTCCAACCTCTCATCTCCCATGTCTCTTTTCACTTCCCCTGTGTCTCTTTCCCCCCCAACTCCCCCCTTGTCTCTTCCCCCCCCTTTGCCCCCATTGTGTCTCTTTCCCCCCCTCTCCCCCATGTCTCTTCCATCCCTCTCCCCTGTGTCTCTTCCCCCCTATGTCTCTCCCCCCCCTCCGCTGTGTCTCTTCCCACCCCTTCTCCCATGTTTCTTTCCCCCCTCTCCCCTCCCATGCATCTCTTTCCCACCTCCCCGGTTGTCTCCTTCCTCCCTCTCTTTCCAATGTTTCTCTTTCCACCTCCCCTGTGTCTCTTTCTCCCCCCTCTCCCTCTTTGTCTCTTTTTCCCCTCTCCCTCTGTGTCTCTTTCCCCCCCACTCTCTCTGTATCTCTCCCCCCTGTGTCTCTCCCCCCCCCGTCTGTGTCTCTTCCCCCTTTCTCTTCTGTGTCCTCTTTCCCCTACCCTATGTGCCTCCTCCCCCCTCTCACTCTGAGTTTTCTTTGCACCCCCTCTCCTCTATGTCTCTTCCCCCTCTCCCTCTGTGTCTCTTCCCACCTCTCCCTCTGTGTCTCTTCCTCCCCTCTCCCTCTGTGTCTCTTCCTCCCCTCTCCTCTCGTGTCTCTTCCAACCCACTCGCTCTGTGTCTCTCCCCCCCCTGTGTCTCTGCCCCGCCCCTCTGTGCCTCCTCCCCCTTCTACCCTCTGAGTCTCTTCCCACTTCTCTCCATCTATGTCTCTTCCCCCTCTCACACTGTGTCTCTTCCCCCTCTCCCTCTGTGTCTATTCCTCCCCTCTCCCTCTATGCCTCTTCCCCCCTCTCCCTCTATGCCTCTTCATCCTCTCCCTCTGTGTATCTTCCCCCTCTCTCTCTGTGTCTCTCCCCCTCTCTCTCTGTGTCTTCCCCCTCCCTCTGTGTCTTTCCCCTCCCTCTGTGTCTCTCCCCCCTCCCTCTGTATCTCTTACCCCCTCCCTCTCTGTCTCTGCCCTCCCTCTGTGTCTCTTCCCCCCTCTCCCTCTGTGTCTCCCCCTCCCTTTGTGTCTCTTTCTTCCCCCATCCCTCTGTGTCTCTTCCCACTCCCTCTGTGCCTCTTCCCCCTCCCTCTGTGCATCTTCCCCTCCCTCTGTGTATCTTCCCCCTCCCTCTGTGTCCTCTTCCCCCCTCCCTCTGTGTCTCTTCCCCCCTCCCTCTGTATAGCACCTACCAGGGTCAAATGTGGTCACTACACCACTGCAACTGAAATCGGATGAAAAAAAAGGATCATCACAAATCACTCCTTTTAATTGAAGAAGCCATTAATGTGCATAGCACTTACAACTTGTCTATATCGGCTTAATGAAACAGATGATTCAACTATGTAATCCAATCCAGTTGATAAAAAAAAAATCTGAAATAAAACGTGGTTAACACAAAAAAAATGTGGAGGGGGATAAAAATAAAATCAACATGCATGTACAGTACAGTGCTAAAGGCTTTAACAATATAACAACAACACCTGATCCCCATCTGCAAGCATTACTAACTATTAGCTAGGTCTCTGGATAATCAGTAATTTGGGAAATACCCAATTAATATGGAGAGGGACACAAAGGTCAAGCAACAAGAGTCACTGTTACTTACATAAGACCCAAGGATCTGTTCTCAGACTGATATTGAGGTCAGGATCACATGCTTCACTAGTGCATATATCAATGCTGGCTGTCATTAACATGCCATTGTGAGGACTTTGCAAGTTCACTGCCATAGCAGTATTAGTCTACATTTAAGCTAGCAACAATCATGTTTTAGATATTTGGTTATATGATAGCTCTATGATTGTGGGAGTTACATGTTAAGGGGGAGGGGGGGGGCTGTCATTGAAGGAATGACTACCTGAGAGGCACTGGGAAAACCTTACACCTCATACATTTCCATCACAATGCTTGCAGATGCAGAATATGAATTCTTGGACCTGAACTGTACCTAAAAAAAAAAAGACAACCTTCAAAATAAGGCCTTAAAACGCATAGGGACTGCAGCATCTCTTCCCCAACAGCATTCCTCAGTGACCATCAATTGGTGACATTTTCAACAGAACCCTACGTGTCCACAGAAAAGTGGATCATGGACCAATGTGGAGGAAGGTAGCCATCTGCATACAAAATATCACCATCACAAAGGCCAAGTTCCAAGACTCTGTAGCCAGACTATATTAAGTTAACATTGTGACCAATAGATGGTCACTGAGGACTGTTGTTGAGAAGGCATAAACATGTCTGCAGCTCCTATGTCCTCCACCGCATAGCTACAGGGACTACATCCCCCGTGGCTGTTCCCCATCTCCCTGCTAGTGGTGGTTTGTGTGTGTGTGGGTTGGTGGGGGCAGTGCAGAGGGAGGCAACCTGCACTGTTGGTGGTAGAGGCATGGTGGGAGGTGGGAGGGTCTGGGCTGTGGGTGGCTGGGGAATGTCTTTGGGGAGGAGGAGACGATCTGGGGACCAGAGCACGTCGCATGGCCTCTGCGGTCACTCCCTGAAATGTGCTCTGGTCCGCCGCAATCCTGGGCAGCCCGACCAGGTAGGACTCGGTCATCAGATGATGCCGCCTCTCCTCCCTATTGCGCCTTGCCAGGCTACGCATTTACCCCTACATGATTGGCGGAGATGCTGGCCTGGATTCCCCCAAAGACAGTCAAACTGCTGATGCACGAGGGACAGCATCTCCACCTGCGCAAGCCTGGCCTGATGTTAGGGATGGGGGTCCAAGTGGTGTGAAATGGTGAGGAGGTGGCAGTGTGAAAGTGAGGAGGGTCTGGGGCACACACACGCCTGTAGGCAGGCAACTGATATTCAATCGATTAGAGTCAAAAAAGTGTTGTTTTATGTCACTGTACACTACAATTGCACCAGATATGACCTTATCACTGTGCACTGGCAAAAGGTTGGCAGAGTAGATGCAATAGGCTTCACACACACGCCCTGTAGGCAGGCAACTGCTATTCAATCTATTACACCGTCAAAAAGTGTTGTTTTATTTCACTGCAGCACAATATAAGCTGTGAGCCTGACACAGGCAGGCAACTAAAATTAGATTACAGGAAAAAAATGGTTGTTTTTAATGTATGTTACACCACCAGGCTATTAGTAGTGAAAATAAGCACAATATAAGCTGTTAGGTGTTAGCCTGTCACACACACACGCTGGCAGGCAGGCATAGATTACACAGAAAAAAATTATAAATAAAATAAATGATGTTCAAAGTTTCCTCAATGAAAAAGTATAGGGGGCAAACCGAAAAAGTGCCATGTGTTCGCCGTCCGCCTCGCGAACGCGAACATGCAAAAATCACAGCGAATAGTCCCTCGCGGGCGCGAACTGTCCGCAACATCTCTACATACAATACATCTAACAAAACAATACAAATTAAATACCCCCCATCTAATCTAACATACACTCTATCTAATATACAATAAATCCTAACTACATACAGAAACCCCTAATTCTAAGCTAAAATAAAATAATTAAAATCCTAACTACATGCACAGACCTTAATTATAAGCTAAAATAAAATAATTAAGACCACTTACCTTCTAAGATGTCCCTTCAAATCACCAATCTAGGCCTAAACAAAACAAAGAAATTAGTACAAAACATTAAACATAAAATAAATAACATTATACACATTCTAAATATTCTACTCACCTTTCCAGCACGTCCCGTCCTTCTTTTATCTTTCTACGGCGCGGCGCCC
Source organism: Discoglossus pictus (assembly GCA_027410445.1). Lineage (NCBI taxonomy): Eukaryota > Metazoa > Chordata > Amphibia > Anura > Alytidae > Discoglossus > Discoglossus pictus. The sequence goes on along the minus strand of CM050172.1, from coordinate 1,941,603 downwards.
TGTTAAATGAAAACACACTACAATAATACAACTATACCAGACCAAAATTAAAAAACATTATAAAACATATAAACTTATACATTCAACTTACCTCCCCCGCGATGTCCCCGGCTTCCTCCTCTTCAGCCTCGGCTGGGCCCTGGAACCATCCGCGCTCTAAAAAAAAAAAACAAAAAAAAAAAACTAACGGAGGTCTGCACTCGCAGACCTCCCCGAAGTTAATGAGCCCTCCCAGGAGCCCTTTTCCGGAAGGAAATTGGCAATGGCGGCCTTCTGATTGGCTGAAAAAGCTGTCTACTATTTTCAGCCTACAATAGAAGTCGTCAATGTGTGAGCCAATCAGGATGGGATACACCGCAAAATCCCACCCTGATTGGCACTAAAGCCACCCACGTCAATCCTAACAACAAAGAAAAAGGGTCTAAGCTACTATTAATTTATTACTCAATTTAATTCATTAATTAGTATTTTAAAAAAATATAGAGTCCAGGAAAAGGAACTCGCAAATGAACACCCATAGGTCCCTTACAGTATAAAAAGCTTAACATTGTGCGCCAAACAGTATTTCCATGGCTCTCAAATGTTATTGACCATCATTTTTGATGGGCAATTCGCTAGTATATATATATATATATATATACTACTATATCTATATATATATATAAATATCTATATTTGTATATATTTATATATGTATACATCCCAACATGAATACATTATATCAGTGATCCCCTTGCCCCTTATCTCTGGCTTGTGTTGCTCACCCCATATCTGTGTTGTATGAACAAGAGCTCATTAGTAAAATCAAGGTCGGGCCACGCTCTCCTTACAATGCTAACACAAAGCTCTCGCCTCCTATGAAAATCTCTACAGATGCTTTGCATTGGCTGTGTTGGGTTCGCTATTTGTTTGTTTCAGGTAAATCGCAAACAAAACAATGAGACACATCAGAAAAACCAGAACTTGATGTGTTGTCTATTTCTCAGCAGGAATATGTCCCAATAACCTATATTACTATATAAAAAGTACCCCCTCATTGTGACCTCAACCTCAGCATTGGCAGCTGCAGACAATTATCTGCTATTAATACATACCTGGATCATTCTTTGCAAATTTATACTATTTATAAAATATTTTACATTTCAGGGATACAGAAAAAACAGCGGGCGGTTCCTAATTTATTGAGTTCAGTATCAACATCTTACCATTATGTTTTTTGAAGAATGAAGATCGAAATTTGATATTAATTGAAATGGGGTTCCCTTTTTTATATTAATAAAAACTAAGCACAAGTTTGTATTCACAAAATTTCAACATTAATTTAATTAACACATGCTTAAAAGCTCTGTTATATCTCACTGTAACCTTCCAGAAAGTCTCTGCAAAGGTCCCACCCCCTGTAACTCAATGCATACAGTTTTTATATACTACTTGATGCACTAACCAGTCACAGAGTGTGCCACTCAGTCTGGCCCCAGATATATCCATTAGGAGATGTAACGCATTATCCCTATCAGCTGCATCTGTAACAGGAGGGCCCTCATTATTTGTTGTTATCTTCTGAGTTGAAGCACTGCAGTGCAGTGCTCTCCTATATCAGCTCGGGCTCTACCCCATACAGAGAGTGCTGGAGGAAGAAGGAGAGCACAGGAAGGATGTGACCTGGGTTATAGTGGTCCTACAGCAGAAGTGACAGGGAGCTACGGAGGTCTACAGCAGCCAACAGGAAGGATGTGACAGAGAGCTATGGAGGTACCTAGAGCAGCCAAAAAGAGGACTGTGACAGGGAGCTATGGAGGTCCTAGAGCAGCAACAGGAAGGATGTAACAGGGAGCTATGGAGGTTCTAGTGCAGCCAAAAAGAGGATGTGACAGGGAGCTATGGAGGTCCTAGAGCAGCAAAAGGAAAGATGTGACAGGGAGCTGTGGAGGCCCTAGTGCAGCCAAAAAGAGGATGTGACAGGGAGCTACGGAGGTCCTACAGCAGCAACAGGAAGGATCTGACAGTGAGCTATGGAGGTCCTAGTGCAGCCAAAAAGAGGATGTGACAGGGAGCTATGGAGGTCCTACAGCAGCAACAGGAAGGATGTGACAGGGAGCTTTGGAGGTCCTAGTGCAGCCAAAAATAGGATGTGAAAGGGAGCTATGGAGGTCCTACAGCAGCAAAAGGGAGGAAGTGACAGGGAGCTATGGAGGTCCTAGTACAGCCAAAAATAGAATTTGACAGGGAGCTAGGGAGGTCCTATATAAGAAACAGGAAGGATGTGACAGGGAGCTATGGAGGTCCTAGTGCAGCCAAAAAGAGGATGTGAAAGGGAGCTATGGAGGTCCTACCGCAGCAACAAGAAGGATGTGACAGGGAGCTATGGAGGTCCTAGTGCAGCCAAAAAGAGGATGTGAAAGGGAGCTATGGAGGTCCTACAGCAGCAACAGGAAGGATGTGACAGGGAGCTATGGAGGTCCTAGTGCAGCCAAAAAGAGTATGTGACAGGAAGCTAGGGAGGTCCTAGTGCAGCAACAGGAAGGATGTGACAGGGAGCTATGGAGGTCCTACAGCAGCATCAGGGAGGAAGTGACGGGGAGCTATGGATGTCCTAGTGCAGCCAAAAAGAGGATTTGACAGGGAGCTATAAAGGTCCTAGAACAGCAACAGGGAGGAAGTGACAGGGAGCTATGGAGGTCCTACAGCAGCAACAGGAAGGAAGTGACTGGGAGCTATGGAGGTCCTACAGCAGCAACAGGAAGGAAGTGACAGGGAGCTATGGAGGTCCTACAGCAGCCAAAAAGAGGATGTGACAGGAAGCTATGGAGGTCCTAGTGCAGCAACAGGAAGGAAGTGACTGGGAGCTATGGAGGTCCTACAGCAGCAACAGGAAGGAAGTGACCGGGGGCTATGGAGGTCCTAGTGCAGCCAAAAAGAGGATGTGACAGGGAGCTATCGAGGTCCTAGAGCAGCAACATGGAGGATTTGACAAGGAGCTATGGAGGTCCTATAGCAGCAACAGGGAGGATATGTCAGGGGGCTAAGGAGATCATAGAGCAACCACAGAGAGGATGTGAAAGGGAGCTATGGAGGTCCTAGTGCAGCCAAAGGAAGGACGTGAATGGAAGCAATGGAGAACCTAGTACAGCCACAGTGAGCATGTGACAGGGAGCTATGGAGATTCTAGTACAGCCACAGAGAGGATGTGAAAGGGAGCTATGGAGGTCTTAGAGCAGCCACAGAGAGGATGTAACAGGGAGCTATGGAGGTCCTAGTACAGCCACAGAGAGGATGTGACAGGGAGCTATAGAGGTTCTAGTGCAGCCACAGGAAGGATGTGACTGGAGCTATGGAGGTCCTAGTGACACCAAAGAGAGGATGGGATTGGTAGCTATTGAGGTCCTAGTGCAGTCACAGGGAGGATGTGACAGAGAGTTAGTATGGCCTAGAGCAGGAACAGGGGAGATGTGACAGGGAGCTATGGAGGTCCTATAGCAGCAACTGGAAGGATGTGTCAGGGACTTATGAAGGTACTATAGCAGCAACAGGGAGGATGTGTCAGGGAGCTATGGAGATCCTAGAGCAACCACAGAGAGGATGTGAAAGGGAGCTATGGAGGTCCTAGTGCAGCAACTGAAAGCATGTGAGAGGGAGCTATGGAGGTCCTAGTGCAGCCGCAGGGAGGATGTCAAAAGAACTATGGAGGTCCTAATGCAGCCACAAAGATGATGTGACAGGCAGTTATGGAGTTCCTAGTGCAGCCGCTGGAAAGTTGTGAATGGAAGCTATGGAGGTCCTAGTACAGCCATAGGAAGGATGTGACAGGAAGCTATGGACGTCCTAGTGCAGCAACAGGGAGGTATGTGACAGGAATCTAGGGAGGTTCTAGTGCCACCTCAGAGAGGATGTGACAGGGAGCTATGGAGGTCTGGGAGCAGCAACAGGGAGGATGTGACAGGGAGCTATGGAGGTCCTAGTGCAGCCAAAAATAGGATGTGACAGGAAGCTATGGAGGTCCTAGTGCAGCAACAGGAAGGATGTGACAGGGAGCTATGGAGGTCCTACAGCAGCATCAGGAAGGAAGTGACAGGGAGCTATGGAGGTCCTACAGCAGCAAAAGGAAGGAAGTGACCGGGGGCTATGGAGGTCCTAGTGCAGCCAAAAAGAGGATGTGACAGGGAGCTATCGAGGTCCTAGAGCAGCAACATGGAGGATTTGACAAGGAGCTATGGAGGTCCTATAGCAGCAACAGGGAGGATATGTCAGGGGGCTAAGGAGATCCTAGAGCAACCACAGAGAGGATGTGAAAGGGAGCTATGGAGGTCCTAGTGCAGCCAAAGGAAGGATGTGACTGGAAGCAATGGAGAACCTAGTACAGCCACAGTGAGCATGTGACAGGGAGCTATGGAGATTCTAGTACAGCCACAGAGAGGATGTGACAGGGAGCTATGGAGGTCTTAGAGCAGCCACAGAGAGGATGTAACAGGGAGCTATGGAGGTCCTAGTACAGCCACAGAGAGGATGTGACAGGGAGCTATAGAGGTTCTAGTGCAGCCACAGGAAGGATGTGACTGGAAGCTATGGAGGTCCTAGTGACACCACAGAGAGGATGGGATTGGTAGCTATTGAGGTCCTAGTGCAGTCACAGGGAGGATGTGACAGAGAGTTAGTATGGCCTAGAGCAGCAACAGGGGAGATGTGACAGGGGGCTATGGAGGTCCTATAGCAGCAACTGGGAGGATGTGTCAGGGACTTATGAGGTCCTATAGCAGCAACAGGGAGGATGTGTCAGGGAGCTATGGAGATCCTAGAGCAACCACAGAGAGGATGTGAAAGGGAGCTATGGAGGTCCTAGTGCAGCAACTGAAAGCATGTGAGGTGGGAGCTATGGAGGTCCTAGTGCAAGCCACAGGAGGATGTCAAAACGAACTATGGTAGGTCCCTAATGCAAGCCACAAAGATGTGTGACAGGCAGCTATGGAGGTCCTAGTACAGCCACAGGAAGGATATGACAGGAAGCTATGGACGTCCTAGTGCCAGCAATAGGGAGTATGTGACAGGGAGCTAGGGAGGTTCCATAGCCTGCCACCTCAAGAGAGGATGTGACATGGGAGCTATGGAGGTCTGTGGTTGCAGCAACAGGGAGGTTGTGGCCAGGTGCTATGGAGCTTACTATAGCAGCCACAGTGAAGGTAGTGAAAGGGAAGCTATGGAGGTCCTAGTGCAGACCCAGGAAGATTTGACAGGAGTGCTATGGAGTTTCCTAGTGCAGCAACAGAGGATGTGACAAGGGAGCTATGGACGGGTCCCAGTGCAGCCACAGGTAGGATGTGACATGGAGCTATGGGGGTCCGTGCAGCCACAGAGAGGATGTGACAGGGTGCTATGGAGTTCCTAGTGCAGCAACAGAGGAGGTGTGGACAGGGAGCTATGGAGGTCCTAGTGCAGTCACAGGAGGATGTGACAGGAGTTAGGGAGTTCATAGTGCCATCCACATGAGAGTATGTGACAGGGAGCTACGGATGGTCATGGGAGCAGCAACAGGGAGGATATGACCGGATGCTATGTAGGTTCTGTAGCAGCCACAGGGAGCTTTGGAGATCCTAGTGCAGCCACAGACGAGCATGTGATAGGGAGCTATGGAGGGTCTTAAAGCAAACAACAGGTTAGGCTTTGACAGGGAATCTGTGGAGGTCCTAGTGCAGCCACAATGAGAGTTGTGACGGGGAGCTATGGAGGTCCCTAAATGCAGCAACAAAGGATGTGATCAGGGCGCTATGGATATCCTAGTGAAGCCAAAGGGAGGATGTGACAGCGAGTTACGGTGTGGTTCCTAGTGCAGCAACAGAGTGTATGTGACAGGGAGCTATGGAGATCCTAGTGCCACCACAGAGAGGATGTGACAGGGAATTATGGAGGTCCTAGTGAAGCCACAGGGAGGATGTGACTGGGAGCTACAGTGCCTTACAAAAGTATTTACTCCTCTTGGCCTTTTTCGTGTTTTTTTGCCTCACAACCTGGAATTAACATGGATTGTTTGAGGATTTGCATCATTTACTTTACTGGACATGCCCACAACTTTGAAGATGTTTTTTTTATTTTTTATTGTGAAGCAAACAACAAATAGGACAAAATAACAGAAAAAGTCAATGTGCATAACTATTCACGCCCCTAAAGTCAATACTTTGTGGAGCCACCTTTTGCGGCAATCACAGCTCCAAGTCACTTTGGATAAGTCTCTTGAGCTTGCCACATCTTACCACTGGGATCTTTGCCCATTCCTCCTTGCAAAACTGCTCCAGCTACTTAATGTTGGATGGTTTGTGCTTGTGAACCAGCAATCCTTAAGTTCTAGACCACTAGCTTTTTCTATTCGGGATCTGAGAGTTTGGGCCTGTGACTAGGCCATTCCAACACATTTACATGTTTCCCACTTAAACTCAATCAAGTGGTTGCTTTAGGCAGTAGTGTTTGGGGTCATTGTCCTGCATGGAAGGTGACACCTCCGTCCTAGCCTCATACTACATGCACAGAGTTGTACAGGTTTTGCATCTCCAAGAGATATCCCTGTATTTAGCGCACCATCATCTTTCCCAAAACTCTGACAGTTTCCCAGTTCCTGGCTGCTGAAAAAACATCCCCACAGCATTGATGCTGCACACCCACTGTTTCACTGTGGGAATGAGCTGTTCTTTGGGTCGATGTGATGTGTTGGGTTAGGCGCCAGACATATCGTTTTCTTTGATGGCCAAAAATTTAAATTTTAGTATCGTCAGCACCAGGAGCACCCTTCTCCAACATTTCTGCAGAGTCTACCACCATGCCATATACGCAAAACTTAAAATGTGCCATTATGTTTTTTTGCTGAAAGTAATGGCTTTCTTCTGGCCACTCTGCCATAAAGTCCAACTCTATTGTCGTCCGAGGTACAGATACTCCTGTCTCTGCTGTGGAACTCTACCACTCCTCCAGGGTTACCTTAGGTTTGTGTGCTGCCTCTCTGATTAATGCCCTCCTTGCCCAGTCCGTGAGTTTTGGTGGGCGGCCATCTCTTGGCAGGTGTGTTGTTTTGCCATGTTCTTTCCATTTAGTTATGATTGATTTGATGGTGCTCCTGGGGATCATCAAAGATTTGGATATTTTGTTATACCCTAACCCTGACTTCTCAACAACATTGTCCCTTACTTGTTTGGAGAGTTACTTGGCAGTGTTTGATTAGTAGTGCCTCTTGCTCAGGTGTTGCAGCCTCTGAAGCCCTTTAAAAAAGGTGTGTATATGTAATGACAGATCATGTGAGACTTACATTTCACTAATGTGTGTATGCATCTATGTATGTATGTATATATGTGTGTCTGTGTATATATCTGTTTTCATGCATGTGTGTATGTATGTATGCCGGTGTCTGTACTTATGTGTGTGTATGTGTGATATACAGCTTTACCTCATCTTACACTGTAGACGGTTCCAGGCAGTATGAGTGCTAAGCAAAACAGCTCTAAATGGGACAGTTTACCATGGGGCATATAGGGATAGGGGAACTCATGAAAAAACACACAATTTCAATTGAAATTTAAACTTATTTTTAGTTTTATATGAACTTCAGACAAACAGCAAACATAACATTAACACAAACTTACCATTAGCATACATATAAACTTTAAATTATTGATGTTGAAGCTTCTGGGTAATCCTGGATTCTGATTTCTTTGGAAACAGCGAAAACAGCGAAACAGAGCATTAAAAGGGGTCCGGCAGGCAAAAACAGCTCTATAGTGAATCAGCTCTAAACAGGGTTTAAGTGGGGCATACCTGTATATGTATGTGTATATATATATAATAATATATATTTATATATATATATATATACATATATATATATATATATATTTCACTCTTAAGACTAATTAATAATTTATTTAATCACTTGTATATAAATATGCATATATACACATATATATTTCTCTCTCTTGCTGTATATGTATATATAAGTGTATGTATGTATATAAATGCAGGGTGACCAAGCAAATAAATGTTATAGGGGTGGCTTTAAATGTTTTGCCCACAGGCTCCAGAAATGTTAATACAGCCTTGGTCTCAGTAGCGTGTTACTGAAACTAATATTATTTTAGAACACAGATAAGATAAACATGTAAGAGATAATCACAAAGTCTGATTAATAAACAAAATAGTTATATAAAACTCATATACATTGATTGTGACAATATTTGATGGGGAAGAATCCTGAAGTGAAGTGCTGTGTTGTTTTCATGTTGCCATGGCAACACTGACAGTGGCGAACTGAACATTAGCTTTCTCCATGCAACAAATTGCTGTTCGGATCATGAGTCAAGGGGAATGGGAGCAGACTACTACTACAAACTTCTCTACATATTGCTGAGTGTTTGACAGAAGTGAGAACATATTGCATTACAACCATTTCATATTCAGTCAATGACAAACTGCTATCTTGCCCAGATCCTGAAGCAGCCTCCTTCTATGGAATACCTACTACCAATACATAGAAAATCGATGGGTTCACCCACTAGCCAGCCCAGCTTGTCCCTCCTCATAAAATAATGTAATTTTTCAGCAATCAACACAATTTTCAATAATATTCAGCAGAAATAATTTATAAGTGAAAATTTGCTGTGTCCCCAGTTATGATTCCTAATGATAAGCTGCAGGTTAGATAATGTTGACCCCATTGCTATGGTTGAACTCATTCTTTACTGTCAGATGATACGTACTTATTGTTGTTTTGACCCCCAATTACATAGCTCTAACTCGAAGGTTGCCAGGCCAATGTGAATATATACGTGGCTATACCCTAGTGTAAACCTACATAGATTGGTTAGCTACTCGCAACACTTTTTGGACATAAAATGTTGGATCATCCTTCATCACGTATAGTTAGATTACTATGCAATAATATAATGTTTGCACTTCAACAAGGATGGACTGAGATTTGGGAGAATGTCAAAACTCTCTGAACTGTACCTTTTTGAAATCCCCATTAAAGTGTTTCACCAAACCTTAGAGACTACAAAGCAAAAAACAAATAAAACTGTTACAAACGTAGAGTTAATATCAATATTACACTGAAAAGACATCCATAAACATCCAGAGTCAATAAGCTAAGTGGGATTGTCCAAGGTTTTTTTTCTCCCTATAATAATAATCCATCAAATAAATCTAAATTAAGTTACTTTGAAATTAAAGTTCAAACTTGACCTTCTGTTCTCATCTGTTAATAGTTTGGTCTCACTGCTACCATGGGATGGATGGAACCTGAACCAATAGCCAACACTGGTCTATGGAGAGCAAAGAGACACACTGAGAAACTTGTAATTGAAAACATCCACAGTATGAGACTTACACGATAAAACAAGTAAAATAAGTCATCACAAATAGTCCTGCCATGGGGCTATTACCCATATTCAAGTGATAGATCAGTGTATTTGTGTATCTATAGGTCTATTTGTATGTAGATTGGTTCCAAATTACGGTACAAATTACGACACAGCAAATATGGTATAACTACAAATTATAGGTCATTTTAAGAATTGTATCAAGTGGATGTTTTTGTTTTGAATGCACTTCCAGTAACTAACATTGAATTATCAGTAATACCTTCCCCACAAAACCATCATTTACAAGTAGAGTAATCCACCAAAAACTCAGAACAGGTTTCCAGCACATTCTTACATAGATACATATAGGAGAGAAAACATAAGAATATCAAGTACAAACCAATCAGATCTCTTTCGATCCCTATCTTGTTTTATGTCACATGACCCAGAGGAAGACAAACACAACCCAGTAATACCCCGCCTAATGTCTCATCATTTCTCTATGGCAAACACTGCCAGTTAGATAGTTCTAGCTCCAATCTATTCTGTCATGACCCTGTATGTCTCTATGTCTAAGACAGAAAGGAGGTGAATCAATTGTTCAGTAGAGAAAAAAATGTAAAGTTGTTGATTTTTTTGTGTGAAATATCAGCTAGGGAAAAATAACCAGAATACGGACATAACGTCTTCATTTGAATCCATGCAAATCCCCAAAGCTTTGCAACCACCAGGTGATTTGTACCATAAAGCTGTGTAGGAGGGGTGCCATTCTGGACATCTCCTCTTGTAAAGCAGTGTCTGGGAGACATCCTCTTCAAAAAATTAGGAAACACAAAGAAAGAAGACTACAAAATCTACACATCTTCTAGGAGCTGTTTCTCTTAAGTTTTTCTGTGGAATCTGAAGAGACTCCTAATAATGCAGCCAGAAGATATTGCAACGTTAACCCTTGCTCTCACTGCCTTTATGTCTGGAGTCCCACTCAATGTCTTTATCATGGCTGTCAGTTTTAGAGCCTGGGTTAAAAGTGGACAGCAAAGCTCTGCTGACCTCCTTCTACTTGTCCTTGGAACAATCAATATCATAACACTGAGTGTACAATGCTTCAATAACATTATACCGACATTAGGGATTTATCCGTTTGTATCTTTATTCGGTATCTACTGTTTCATTACTGTTTTCTACAGCACCGCCCTCTCCAGCTCCTGGATCCATGCCTGTCTCTCTACCTTCTACTGCATTAAGATTGTCACCTTCCAGCACCGTCTGATCACTTATCTAAAGCTGAGATTCTCCATATTGCTGCCTTGGCTGCTCTCAGGATCCATCATATTATCCTTCAGTCTGATGACCATCCTGTTGGTTGTCCCTAGTTTATATGCTCCTTCCGACAACCTGGGTGATAACACAAATAGTTCCAGCTATGAACAGATTTATTATATGAACCTGTATATTAACCTTTTCATTTATGGACTGACTACAGCAGCTTGTATCCCATTACTTCTATCTGTGATATCACTGGGTCTGACCATCACCTCCCTCATCCTACACGTCCTGAGACTGCACCGAGGATCACCCAACATCAGCTTCACCCAACTGAAAGCTCATGTTCATGCGGCTATAACTATGACTCTGCTGCTAATATTACAAATAATCTACTTCCTAGTACTGATGAGTAAGATTTCATATCTGTCTTGTAATATTGCTTGGACCTGGTTTTCTAACATAATATATTGTTACTTCTACACCCTACAGGCTCTAATACTGATCTTGGGAAACAGGAAATTAAGCCTGGCTTGCGGGGTCTTTGGTTGCCTCCTGAAGAGAGAAAACATACAAATAAATAGAGATTAAAAACCACACAGTAAACTAGTGTAAGACACGCCATACTGTCACTGCCTGGGATATTTCATGTCCCTCTTGTTTCATATAAATGTCCTTCTCTGTAATTGGGATAATTCAGTTCTGTAAACTTTATGCTATTTCATCGTTGGTTTACACTTATAATTTCACTTTTCTTACTTTAAACTATAAGTTAATATTCAGTAACATATTGTTTTAGTACAAATATATTGTCTGTGTATATATGTTGTTATTGACTGAAACAGCTTTAAAGTAGTTGAATTATATGTTTAAAAGGTTACACTACATTCAGAAGTCTGTTGTAGACAAAGGACTAACTAAGGGTACATAGAAATGGGGCACATTAGGGGCTTTGACCAATTACAATGACATCTTTGATATTTTTTTATTTTACATTGAATCTGAATGAGGTTTTGCTGCAGAAATAATATTGTTTTCAGAGAAAAAGAAAACATGCATGTAGTTTTTGTCTAAACATGGGATGCTTTAGATTTTATCTTATAACTGCAAGTGTATAAACCAGAAGTCTGTAATACATATATTTAGCAATCAATTAAATAATAAACTGAATATTACTGAATCACTTGGAGTAATAATCTTACGACATAGTTTTCAAGCCCCCTCTCCCTCCATGACCCTCACCCACCCACTCTGGATTACTCCTGATTACCAATAACATTCACATAACCAGATTGGTAAAGCTATCAAATACTCTAATCATAAACTTCCACCAACCCACTCACTATGTCCATCATGTCAGCAGCACCACCCCCTCCCCACCATCTCACCCCTGCTGGGTCACATCGCCCCATCTTTGGGTGATTCCATCAACACATTTACTCAAACTTTCCCTCTTTATGCAAATGCTGTAATTTGAGAAATTCAATTTTGTAAATAATTGTTTGTTTTTTATAATTTTGTTCTATCAGTTATTGTGTTTATAGAATGAGTTCACGCCTGAGTCTTTCCTGCAGCAGACGTGTATCTGTAATATGTGTCTGTAAGGAGCAAGGTCAGGAGTTGAGTGTGACCTGTAGTGATTCCTTCTGTATAGAGCGAGGTCAGGAGTGAGTGTAACCTGTAGTGATTCCTTCTGTATCGAGAGAGGTCAGGAGTGAGTTTGACCTGTAGTGATTCCTTCTGCATAGAGAAAAGCAACAGCTGTGTTTTAAGGTCTTAAACATTTGATCTACTTTATAATATTATTAGCCCAGGTGTAATGAATATTTACTTCAAAATGTGTTGTCAACATAACTCCTAAAATAAGTTCAGCTAAGAATTAGCCACAAAACAGAAAGGACACCCTTTAATGTGGCTCATATTGTGTTGATTTACACCACACACAAGTAATATGAGATCAAAAACACAATTTTATTAACATATTGTTAAAAGGTTTTTGGTAAAATTTGAATGACCAAAAGCAATCCTCTGAGATTTTTCTCCAGAGGACTATTGAGATCTTCATTTGTATATTGCTGTATTTGTGTTGTACTTACACCTCTATATGTGTAGATATTTTTGGTATTGTCACAGTTCTTGAATATTTTTTGTTTGGAATTTGCTCCTTACTCAATTTGTATCTTAGTTTGTACTGTGGGCTGAACTGTATTAACCTTTATGGAGCCCCTGGGCAGTGAACTCTGAGGGGCCCCTAGGAGCATGTAGCATGCAACATATTTTGCTTTATGGGTCTATCTATCTATCTATCTATCTATCTATCTATCTATCTATCTATCTATATCTATCTGCCTATCTATCTATCTATCTATCTATCTATCTATCTATCTATCTCTATCTATCTATCTATCTATCTCTATCTATCTATCTATCTATCTATCTATCTATCTATCTATCTCTTATCTATCTATCTATCTATCTATCTATCTATCTATCTATCTATATCTATCTATCAATCTATCTATCTATCTATCTATCTATCTATCTATCTATCTATCTATCTATCTATCTATCTCTCTATCTCTCTATCTATCTATTTATCTATCTCTCTATCTGTCTATCTGTCTATCTGTCTATCTATCGATTTATCGATTTTTCTTTCTTTCTATCTATCTTTATCTAGATGTACACATATTAAAGTACATATATAAAATGTATATAAATTGTGCAAATCTGGGGCTTTTTCAGGATTCATGCATAACTCATATATATATATATATTATTATTCTCATATACTCATATAATTTATTATTGTTTTACCAACACATAACATACAGTTGTACATTCAATAAAGTGTATTCATCACTTGTAAAAAGTATTTTGTGTCTCCGTATTTACTGTTGTCATACATAAAAATACTAACATACAGACAAACTAAAACAAACCTTTTGGCATTGGACATTGGAAGACGTGGTCCACATCTACAAGATATGTTGTACTTCCATGACAAAGTCCTTAGATGGACAAAGATTTAAACTGATCCCTTAGCATCCACTTAGCATTTTTTTAAATAATTTCCAATTCTAACTCAATATAGTACACCTCAATATCTCTATTTCTAAATACGATTGTGTCAGTTTTGGTCAATTATGGAAATTTCCCTGTTTTCCAGTTTTTTACAATTAACCATTTTTCTGTAATCAATATATATATATATATTTATATATATATATAGCAATACCAAATTCCCTACATTTTTATTTTTCAGGATTCATATGGAAGAGGACAAATTCTGGATCAGGCTTCACCTCTTGACATAAAACTGTAGAAATGTAACATGTACATTTCACCCAAAATGCTCTAATTCTATTACATGACCACCACATATGTATATGCGTTCCTGGGTCTGTACATCCTCTCTAACAATCTTTACGATAGGTTTTTGGATCAAATGTAGTTAACTCTATTAGCACGACGTACCACCTTTGGATTAGATTAAAATGGGTTTCTCTAAAAGGAACACATTTGATATATCTTTCAGTTGATTAATTTGCCCTAAACCAATCCTCTTTGTTAAATGTCATGTTTAAATCTAATTCCCAATAATGCATAGCTGCTGTTTTATTGCCATCAGTAGTAGAAATGGAGCTTACTCTACCACCCTTGAGTATATTCTTAAAGGTTGTCATTTCTCATTCAATATAGTTGTTACATTCTAAGTTTGATTATGCTTGTGTGAAGGAATTATAACTAAGCCACCCTTCTTTAGGGATGATCTTTTCCTTTACTAACTCAAACCATTGTGGTAGACTTCAGCCAAAGTTATTGCCTTTCCTTCTTCCCAGTTTCCCATTGTATTAAGTGCAGAATTTTCAATAACTATCTTTATCAGGGTAATTGGAGATTGATAGGGTATGAGGTTATATTTCCTGTTATATTGATGCCAAGGTCTAACTAAGGTCCTAGGGACTAAAGGCAATTTCTTCATCTTATTGTCCGTCAAAACATTTTACCAGATTAAGTGTTCTAGATTTAAATCACTTGTCAAGGATTTCTCTAAAAGAGCTTAGATTTTTCTCTGCATCCATCCACTTTAAAATATGTACAAGATTTATTGCCTCATAGTAGTCTGACACATTTGGTGAGGCTAAGCCCCTTTTGCTACTGCTCTAAATGCGATCTCCTTTTTGATAAAAAATTTTCCCTTGTAAATGAAACCATCTATCAACATTTGCAGTTTATCTAACAGCGATTTTGTTATATTCAATGGGATGTTTCTCATCAGATATGTAATTTTTGGCAAGATGACCATTTTGATAGCCGCTATTCTCCCCATCCGAGACAGATTTTAATGTTTCCATTGCGATAGAATTTTACTTAATTTCTTATATACTTTATTAAAGTTGCCAGAGAGCAATGTTCTTATTTTTGCTGTAAATTCTATTTCCAGATGGGTTAAGACATTGTAGTTCCAATTAAAAGGATATCTTTCTCTAAGTTTAGATCTTATCTCAAGGTTTATGTTTACCAACAGACTATCAGATTTATTGGAATTAAGTTTGTAATAAGATAACTTACTATATAATTTTATCACATATGGAAGTTTTTCCAAGGAATTTAAAGGATCAGTTAAGATAATAACAATATCATCAGCGAATAAGGTGATTGTATTTTCTGTACATCCAGATTTAATACCTAAAATGCTTTTTTCTTCTCTAATTAATTGAGCTAAAGGTTCCATTACAAGAACAAATAGAGGGATAGCGGACACCCTTGCTGAGTATGGTTTCTAATTGTGAAACTATCAGATCTAAAACCTACTCCTGTACTATAAGCTGTCACATTCGAGTACAAAGCTTTGATCACTTGAGACCCAAAAGTGCCCAATCCAAACTCTTCTAAGACCAATCATAATTAATATTTGATTTTTTAGCATTACATGAAAAAAATAACCTCACTTTTCATCATGCCCTGTCTTATATTCCTTTCCTTAGTATTATGATTCCTCCTCTGAACTGCCTTTTCAAATATTATCAAAGGTACTCATTACAGGCCTTGGGCTGAACACCACAGGTACTCATGACAAGGCCCTCGGGAGTTAAGCTGCAATGAGCACTGAAGGCGCTCATTGCAGGCCTTGTGATGGGCGCAGCAGACAAACTTGCAATTCCGACAATTACTTGAGGCTGCAATGAGCAACAAAGGTGCTCATTGCAGGGCTCGCAGTGAGTGCCTCAGGAGTTAGGCTGCAATGAGCGCTGTAGGCTCTCACTGCAGGCCTTGCGATGAGCGCCACAGGTAAACTCGCAATTCCAACAACTACTTGAGGCTGCAATGAGCTCATTGCAGGGCTCGCCATGAGCGCCACGGCAGATAGGCTGCAATGAGCGCTTAAGGCTCTCATTGCAGGGCTCACAATGAGTGCCACAGCACTCATCGCGAAGTCCACGGGAGTTTGGCTGCAATGAGCGCCAAAAGCGCTCATTGCAGGGCTTGGAATGAGTGCCACAGGCAAACTTGCAATTCTGACAACTACCTGAGTCTGCAATGAGTGCCGAAGGTGCTCAATGCAGGGTTTGCGATGAGTGTTCCTCGTGCAGCCCACACAACTCCTCACCCCCGGATGCCGCACAATTCAAGACCAAGTCTGTGGATCCGTTCAACTAACTTGCATAAAGCTACCCAGAATCCTTAGCTGCCTGTGAATGCACTGTCCGTGCAGGACTCTCCCTAATGTTAATAAGGCGGTAGTAAAAATACCCCATGATGCTCCCCTGGATGAATTGGGTACATTAGATTCTGTGGATTTGTTTAATGCAGTTGCATAAATTATCCAGAATCCTTAGCTGCCTCTGAGAAACAAATCTGCTGACCATGTTCTCACCCCCAGATGCCACACAATTTAAGACTCATTCTGTGGATCCATTCAACAAATTTGCATAAAGTTACCCAGAATCCTTGGCTGCCTGTAAGAGGCGCTGGCTGAGCAGGAGTCTCCCTAATGTTAATAAGGCGGTGGGAAAAAGACCCCAGGATGCAGTGGATACATTGGATTTAATAATAAATAAAATATGAAATAATAACAAAATAATAACAAAATAATAATTGTAATAAAACAATACTGAATCGTTATTGGCGCTAAGAAGTCATAACAATAACTTATTAGAGCGGTATCTAACAGATGTGGAAATATAAGTAGCATTCTTACCTTACAGTGCCATCTGTTGAAGGAATGAGGAGGGAGGAGTAGGAGGATGATAAGGGAAAGGGAGTGAGAGGGAAAGAGACACAAGGTTGAAGGAGGGGAAGAGACACAGGGAACAGGGGGATAGGAGACATGGGAGGGAGAGGGGGGATAGAGACACAGGGGAGGGAGAGGGGGAAAGAGACACAGGGGAGGTAGAGCAGGGCAAAGAGACACAGATGGAGTAAAGGGGGGAAAGATAGGGGAGGGAGAGGGGGGAACAGACACAAGGGAGGGAGAGGAGGGGGGAAATGAGACACAAGGGAGGGAGAGAAGGGGGAATTTACACACAAGGGAGGGAGAGGAGGGGGAAATTACACACAAGGGAGGGAGGGGAGGGGAAAGGAGGCACAAGGGAGGGAGAGAAGGGGCGAAATGAGACACAAGGGTGGGAGGGGGGAAGGAGACAGAAGGGAGGGAGAGGAGGGGGGAAAGGAGACACAAGGGAGGGAGAGGGGGGGGAAAGTAGACACAAGGGAGGGAGATGAGGTGGAAAGGAGACACAAGGGAGGGGGAGGAGGGGGAAAGAAGACACCCAATCAGGAGGAGGAAGGGGGAAGGAGATACTAATGAGGGAGAAGAGAGGGAAAGGAAGCACAAAGGAAAGGCGAGGAGGGGGAAATGAGACAGGGGGAGAGGCTGGCGATGAGTGCCGAAGTTGCCTAGTTTGGTGACAAGCAGCATTGCCAGCATTCAAATTTTATTGCAGTCATTTTTGATGGTCAAGTCACTAGTTTATATAAAAACATCACCCCCACACAGCACCCACCTCTCTTAGTATACATCCCCACCCAGTCCTTGTCAGCAGCCATCCCCTCTCAGCCTCCATCCCCAAACATCGCCCAACCCCTCTCAGTACCCACCTCACATTGCATCCATCCCTATCTCCTTTCTTCCTCCGTCACAAAAACATTTCCCTATGTACTTTGCTGTTGTCCAGCCCTTGCTCTCTCACCTCTTTCCTGATACATATTGTATACCAAGCGTGCTAAACTGCTCCACACTGCCTCTTGGAGCTAGAAAGTGGTAGTAAAAATGCATTTAATTAAACAGACACACACCAATTTCAGAGCGAGGGTGTGCAGCCAAGAAACCACAGGGGACCCAGGGTGTGCACAGGGGGAGGAGGGCAGTGGAGGAATGGGCTGGGGTGAGGGCCTCAGGGGGGCCCAACACTAAAGAAAAAAATTAAATCCCCAAAAAATTAATTTAAAAGTTACAAAAAGTTACACAGCATTCAGAGGTGGTCCACTGGTAGATCCTGCATCCTAGGTTAGTAACAACTTGTGTAGTTATTAAAATGACCAAAAATACATATTTGAATGAAATAGTTCTTGGGTTTTACCTAGAGACATACACTGTGAATGATGTCTCTGGTCTGTCATACCCCGATATCACAGGTCATCCTCATCATGGGTGTCCTCTGAAACTTCAGAATGACTAAACTATAATATCATATTAATAATTATTTCTGAATAGACAACTACAAATAAATATAAATATATGCACACACAAACTCTTATATACATAAACATTCATACATGTACACATGGATATCTACACACATACTATATGAATACAGTCACATATAATATTACCTAAATACACATACACATTATACAGTCATATAATATCATCATCATCTGACCTTCACTGGCCACATCCCTAGTTTTCTAGTTGCTGTCTTCTCCATATTGAACCTTCTCACAATACCATCCATCCTCATCCACACAATCTCCAAAACCTCCTCTGTGTGTAGAAAAGTAAAACATTTTTAGAGGGAAGTTGTTACTGTCCCAGGTGTAAGCTGTGAGAGTGCGGCTATATAACTATTGTCATTCTTACACAAAAAGTGCAGGTTGACACAAATATAGTTTTGTCATTTAACTTAGAACAATCATTTATAGGTACAGAGAATGAATTAATGTGACACAGCAAAGGTCCAAGTTTTCTCGTAAATAAATTGTACACACATACATAAATGAGTGAAAGTGTTAGATAATTGAGCTTGAAAGTCGGGTGTTGTAAGTAAAAATTCCCCCATTCGGGTGATTGTTTCTCATAGTGGGAATGATAAGTCACACAAGCATATCCTGCTGGTAGATAAATACAGGATATCAGCATAATTATATCACTATTCTGTCTTCCCCATATACATTTAACAACAGGACATACACATATTTAGTTACAGTGTCACTATTTGACAGGCTATAAATTAATTAATATTTTTCTACTGAGTTATTAGTATTATAGAAAAAAACAACACTAAATTTTGCCACTATATATATATATATATATATATATATATATATATATATATAATATCTGAACTTCACTAGCACTACATAATAGTTTGTTTTATTCTTTTAGAGAAGCCTGCTGTGAATATTGGAGATATAGGGCCACAAAGTGAGAGGCCAGTAACTATGGGATCTTGTAGTTCTAATAATGGAGGGAATGGCTATTCAGGGTCATGGTCCATATTTCTTGAAAGCTACTAAGTAAAATATTTCCTCTGCTCAGGAAAAAACAGATTTGTATTTGCTCATCACATTACAGAAGGTGTCCATAGTCCTGTGTGTTTTCATCTAAAACAACGTAACATTTGATTGGAAGCCGAGATGGTTCAAGACCAGTCATCCACGAGAGGAGCAGTGCAGGATCTGCAGATATGGGCCCTTCAGCTTAGTATTTCCCAGGATGAGAATAGTGGACTGGACTGTGGGGTAGATCAGGGTGTAGAAAAAAGCGATCATATTCAATAAACTTTGAAAATTTATTGTTCGTGACAGCAACAAGACCTCAGCAATATAAAAATTGAAAAAGTTGATGGTGAGTAGAACCATAATCTTGGCTGCCTTTAGGTGAGCATCCATTTGGGCATGCCTAAAGCTGGAGTTGTTCTTCATACTTTGAACATGTATCAATATAGATCTCAGGGTAAGAGCAATGGAAGAAACTACCAGAAGAAGCGGCAGACAGTACCCCAGTATAAGGGTGATGAACTTGAAAGGTGGATTAAACAGAAAATATATATTATTTAACATTGGCGTAGCTGTAACATTTCCAGGTGGTGTAAACATCTCCAGATGGACATTCCAAATGCAGAAGATACTGATGGCAAAGGATCCCACCGCTGACACCAACAGGAGCTTTGGCATTAAAGTGGAAATATTGAGCTTCAGATGATTAAAGAGGGAATGTTTGAAACTGGCAATTCTCAGACAGTAATAGACACAGAGCCAGGCAGTAAACCAGAAGCTGATATAAAACAAAGACATAAAAAAAATGGAAATGCTCATGGTTACATTTTTGTTGGAAAATGTAGATGCTGGGAAGACTATGAAGAGCATGATAAACACATTGAGTAAGCCCTGTAGACAGATATTGTTCACTGCCATGAAGACCAGGATTAGATCACATGGGCTCAGTTTGTTGCCTCTTTTCCAGTCTAGGACATTTATAGCTATTATATAAAAATTATTCAGGAGCCCAGCTGCACATTCAAAAGCAGAAACAGCGAGACCAACATTCAACAAGATCGTCTCCATTGTGTGGTGAGCTGTGTTCAAACTCTCTCAGTTGTGCTGTTTCTTATCTGTGTCCTGTAAACTGAGCGAGCTTCAATTATATGAGGTGTAATGACTGACTGAGCTGGGTGGATGCAAATTCCTCAGTATCTTATTACATGTAAGTAAAACAGGTGCTATAAGTGAGTGTTTTTCTGGGAAGAGATCTTTCTGGGATGGGATCTGGGGGAGCAGCACTGAGTGATTTGGTACTGGCGCGTCCCAGCACCACCATTGTTTACAACCCCCCAGAAGGGGGCCCAAAATGTTTCTCTTTTTTGCACCAGGGCCCTTCGTTCTCTAGCCCTGTCACTGCTAGAATGCTATATATTCTAACATGTAATAATGAAAATAGTAAAATATATAAACACCAAACACGTGAAAGTGATGTGGAGAGAAACATGTGAGAAAAATGTTGGGGCACTTACCTACAGCCATCAAAACCCCAAGTATCACATAAAGCACAGAAACTAGGGACATCTTGTGGGTCTCTGGCCCAGTAAAATACCTTAGTTGATGAGTACAGGGCTGGATTAACCTATTTTGGAGCCCCTGGGCAGTGAACTCTAAGGTGCCCCAATGAGCATGTTGGACGCAACATATTTTTAAATTATTGGATGTGATATCTATCTATCTATTTATCTATCTATCTATATATATATTCTATATATATATCTGTCCCTCACTCTGCCTCCTCTCTCCACAAAACACAACCTAATCCTGCTTCACCTTTGTCCTTACTGAATTCCTCTAAGAACACAACTTTATCCTGCTTCAACTTTGTCCTTACTGAATTCCTCCAAGAACATAACCTTATCCTGCTTCACCTTTGCCCTTACTGAATTCCTCCAAGAACACAAACTTATCCTGCTTCAGCTTTGTCCATACTGAATTCCTCCAAGAACACAACCTTCTCCTGCTTCACCTTTGTCATTACTGAATTTCTCCAAAAACCCAAACTTATCCAGCTTCAAATTTGTCCTTACTGAATTCCTCCAAGAACACAACCTTATTCTGCTTCACCTTTGCCCTTACTGAATTCCTCCAAAAACACAACCTTATCCTACTTCACCTTAGTCCTTGTTGAATTCTTCCAAAAACACAACCTTATCCTACTTCACCTTTGTCCTTACTGAATTCCTCCAAGAACACAACCTTATCCTGCTTCAACTTTGTCCTTACTGAATTCCTCCAAGAACACAACCTTATCCTGCTTCAACTTTGTCCTTACTGAATTCCTCCAAGAACACAACCTTATTTTGCTTCAACATTGTCCTTACTGAATTCCTACAAGGAATATTTCGTCAATCAATATTAATTGTCTGCTATATTATTTCTGTAAGATACTTAAATTGTGTGCAATCTGTTTTAACTTATTCCCATGCTTCATATAAAACTTAACCCCCTCTCCCTTCCAATACAATGCCTGTATCTGATCCTCTCCCTCCCTCCCCCCTACTCACAGTGTGCTCTGTAGAGGCCTTTCACTAAACCCCCTCTCTTAACAGAACACCACCTTATCCTGCTTTAACTTCATCCTAACTGAACCAAGAAACCACTTCCCTCCAACCCTCACCCACCCACCTCCAAATGTTGCTGTAATATGGCCGTCAAACTATCTGACATTTATATTTGAAGGTTATATTATCTAACCACTAGGGGCAGATAACATATTACATACTACAGTCATTCACCTCATACTGACTTTCTATGTGATCTCTTTCATCACCCTCTAAATTAAAAGTCTTTCTATTCTCACTTACTTCCTCATCCTTGCTATTCCTTATCTGTTACTCTTCTCCGGGTCTCTGCCCCTTTCATTCCCTTTAGACAGTAAGTAGCGAGTTTCCAGTCTTCTACAAAGATTCTAAGCTCAAAACAGGGCCCTCCATTTTCTGTTTCTTATTATTGTATTCTTCCTTGTCCTTTTCCACTGTACAGTGCTACGGAACATGTTGGAGCGTTACAAATAAAAGATAATAATAATAATAATAATAATAATAATAATAATAATTCCTCTATTCTGTGTGCTCTGTATTCTACTACATGTGATTCCATATTTGAAATTATTTGTCATTTTTGTTTTAAAACATCAGTACTGAGTGATTTATTTCTATTCCAATTTGAAGCAAAAACTCTAGAAGCCACACAATTTATCTGTCCTACTAAAAACTTTACATTTGTATTAAATTTATCTATATTGTCACCCATTAACAAGAGCAGTAGGTCTTTATTAAATTCTACGCCAGAGATGCTATATATGATCATACACTTTAGCCCAAATCCCCTGTTTATACTTACAAGCCCACAACAAAAATGTTCCTCCTCACCACATAACCTCCAGAGGTCTTTATTTACCCAACGCCTATTCAATACATTATAACCAGTGATTTATATTGTATTAAAATCAGTTATATGTGTTTTCTCTTATTTACCTACAGATCAAGATCTTTCTTACACCTTCTCATATTTTCTGCCACATGTTAATTGTAATCAAACTAAGAGCTAGAAGCTGATATCAGGAGACCAAACATAAGGAATTCTGAAGTTGAGAAGGAAGACATTGAAGGTATAATAATGGTGATGTGCTGGAGTAGAACTTAAAATGTAATCTTAATACATTTACATATGAGTTGAAGGAATCTCATACATGCAGTGGTTATCGATACAATAAAATCCCACTGCTAACACCAGCAGAAGCAAAGTTGAGATATTGAGCTTAAGGTAATGAATGATGTATCTCTACTTTTATTGACAAATCGTTAGTTTATAGTCTGTTTAAGGATTTCTGTTGCTTAATAGCTGATCCTATTATCAAATATTTTTATTTTGCATGTAAAATATTACTCGTTTACGCTACATTCATTGACATTTAGTAGATATCATGCCTTATTTATATAATAAACATTTATCAATTTTTATTATGTTTGCCTATTGACATCTATACGGTCAGTACCAACTCTCTGAGGCAATTTCTACAACACATATCTGCAGCCAGCCCTAAACTTTTGCTACAATTGTCTGTCCATATTTGTGAAAGTCAGACTTGATTTGTTGGTTGGTTGACAACTCCTTGTCTCAAACCTATGAACCCACATCAAATTCAGTCATAAACAGCATTGTACATAAATTAAAAAGAAGAATATAATTGTCCTCCACGATGGGTAAGGTGCCATGGTGGTTCCTAGGGACCGTATGGTAGTGTGCAAGGGTATCAACATGATCCATATGGACCTTCATGGTAGAGGGTTAATTTTAGGTACCATGGGGGTCCATTGGGACCACTATGGTAATATCTTAGGGTTCCATGGGGGTTCATAGTCACCCCCAATGTAGAGGGTTGATTTTAGATGTCAGAAGTGTCCATAGGACTCCCGTGGGGGTAGGTAACGGCCATAAAGCTTGACAGTGAGCGCCATGTGGGAGTTTAATTAGGGGACATGGGTGTCAATAGTAACTCCTATGAAGCTGGTTATAGGACACTTGGTCATCTCTATGAACACCCATAGGGGTTTGGGACTACAAGGACCATTAGGACCACCAAGGGAGGCTAGGGGTAGATAGGTGAGTGGGGGTGATAGTGACTAGGGCAGGCATAGGTAGATAGGGATTTTCAGGATACACCAAATAGACAATTTACAGGAATATAGAATTTTAAAATTAAACGCTTTTCAAAGTTTTTATGAATTAGATGACTTCCATCTCCACAGAATGGTCAATCAGCCATGGTATTAGTGGTCCTTTGATACTTGGGCCATGTTAGGTTTAGGCTCACTATGAGTGCCTGCGGAGCTTCTCAAGAACACACATAATTAGTCTAGACTTATTGGGGGGGGAGTAATAGTACTTTAGCTAACACTATACATAGAGCAGGGAGCAAGTTACACATAGCAATGGATTACACATTAGGGGTTTTTATGGGCAGCATTAGGTCTTACCTGGGATTTAGACGTGTAAATATTGTTTCAGGAGCAGGGTCTCCGGTAGTGAAAAGCACCTGCTCCAGTATAGACATAAGCTTGCGTCTGACCATTTAGACCTGCCTCCAGTCAGAGTAGTTCACACCCATTGATGACCTCATAAGGGGGTGAAGACAAGCTGCAGAACTGAGGGATAAGACGTTTATCTTTAAAAGCCAGGTTTATCTTGAAGATTGTTTTTATAAATGATTACACTATTACTCTCTTTTCAGTCTCCTCTCATATCCAACCGGTTGCATTAACATGTCCTTTTTCTTAATGGCTATTTTCTTGGCCCCTTTGTTGTTAGGACAATGACCCAGCCCCTATTCATATCTACCCTTTCTCTCTAGTAGCCCCCATGGCTCTTGGACTCACTGCGCACAATATCAGAGAATCCGCTAAATTCACCTCACAGCTACCAAGATTCAGCTTACATGTCACCCCCTCACATAACACCCTTTTGTAGCACCATCACTTCCATATGCACTTATTATTATTCCTATTATTTGTCTGTATGTGTCTTTTCCCCTATGTAAGTAGACTGTAAGCTCTTCAGGCAGGGGCGTATAACCCATCGATTGTCTCCATATTAGATG
This sequence comes from Discoglossus pictus, assembly GCA_027410445.1. Taxonomy (NCBI): domain Eukaryota; kingdom Metazoa; phylum Chordata; class Amphibia; order Anura; family Alytidae; genus Discoglossus; species Discoglossus pictus. Next base: position 1,916,640 of record CM050172.1, on the reverse strand, counting down.
CACTTTTATTGTCATGTACTTTTTCTCTGCAAAGCACTGTAAACATTGATGGCAACAAACAAATAAAAATACAAAAAATATATCATTTATTTATCCACATTAATGTGAAAATATATTGCAGAACTGCGGAGATATAATTATGTTGGTGGGTCACCATGTAATTTTCTGGATCCAGCTCTTAGATAGAAGCAGGAGACGTCTCTTAGGGGGTCAGCAGCCAATACTTACTCATTAGCATATATTTGTGTTTGTTTATATGTTTCTTATCTACAGAATACCTTGGCTGTATTGTCACCTCTTGCTATACTCCTCATCGTTTCACATGACTATATGTGACTTCCTTTTTACATTGGGTTCTTATCCTCACTTCTGCTCTGTCCATCAGTAAAGTGCCCCGTGTGGCTCTGATATTCTTCTTTCCATATGACCCCATACATTTATTATTTGTCCTACTGAAGGTTTCTATATCCTTTTGTTTGGCTGTGTACAAACCATGCAACTGGAGACACCAGCCTGACATAGGAGACCCTCGAGATGGCACGGACGGGAGCTGTGCATGACAATTACACGTAACTACACGCAAATGCAGAAGGCTTTGCATGCAGGATATATTACATGTTTACATATCCTTCTGAATCACTCCAAATATTGCTTCTGCATAGAGTGATTTAGGTATTTCTGCTATGGACACCAAACCACTGGACATTACCAATAATTTGGGTATTGCTGGTTTATTATGTATGTACAAAGCACCCACATAGCTCACTTTGAGCTTTGCAATGGAATGGAAGTAAATCATGAATATGTATATACAAACAAGCACACTGTTACAAGAAGGACTGAGCAATAGGTTATGTTAATGACTTGGAAGACACACGGATTGACACAATTATGTAGCAATGAGCTGATATAGGGAGCATGTTAGGAAGGTATATAACATTTGTTTGATTTCTGTAGAGCAGGATTTAGTTAGTTAATTTAATTAATAATATCATCACATATATAGTTCTCAGCAGTGCGGGCTTGCAAAAATCTGTTGCTAATGCAATGGGGAAAGTCGACTCGCAGTTGGTGGCAGCCCGCCAAGGAGCTCCAAATGCGCTCCTTGCACTGGTGGAGATGGGCACCATAGTCGCTCATCCCTACGACCCTGTACAACTTAGGCAGGGAGCACCGAAGGCGCTCACTGCGTTTTTGGATATGAGCGCCATAGGTGCTCATCCCTACGACCCCATAGCACTTAGGCAGGGAGCTAAAGGCGCTCACTGCACTGGTGCGACACCCGTAGCACTTTGAAAAAATCGCATCAAAAAAATTACGGCCCGTAACACTTACAAAAGGAAACCGCGACTTAGAGAAAAAAAAAACGGGCCGCAAAAAAATATGAATTTAACGGCCGAACTGTGCACCACAAAAAGCACGAAAAACACAGAAAATACAAACAAAGTGAAAAAAAAAAACATCACACCAAGCAAGGGATACACCCAGGACGTCTGGGAGTCAGGTTACACCTCAATTTAAGTCCAATTTCAAGAGTTTAGGCACTCAAAAATGTAAAAGAAAAAATGGCCGCCGAAAAAAAAAAAAGGAGGATACACGACCCCTAAACCCGCAAAAAAACACCACCAAGCTCATACAGCTTATACACAACCCCGTACGAGCTACAAAATACACTATTCGGAAGGACGCAAAATCATCCACACCTGCATACCGCATACACAATTGCCGCCATTTTACAACACTTACTTACACTAACGGCTTCCGCTCGCGCACGCAGCCTATTTACACTACACACTGCACACATTGCTGACACTTACACCTTAGCTCCACAACAGTGCAAATCTACATTGTATGCTGCAGGAACATCAAAACAGATAGCTAGCTCTTCAGCATATTGGTTGCTGCATATATTCATTACAAATAGGTAAAGTATATTAATTTATCAGTTCAGTATTTAATTAATTATAATTACAAAAATACATATCCAGAAAAAATTCCAAAACACCACACAACAGTATTGCAATAAACGTCAAAGCCATTCACTGCATGCCTCACAAGGAGCGCCAAGGAGCAAAACTACAATAGGGGAGAGCGTTGCAATAAGCGCCAAAAGTCGATAAGCATGGACCTTGCAATCAGCGCCAAAGGGGTTCTGACAATCTAAAATACACCAACCCAGAGGCTTGCAATGAGCACCAAAGGTACTCACACAACCAAAACACTTACTTTGTGTGCCAAACAGCATTCCCTGACTTACAATTCTATTGCCGTAATTTTTTGCCGGGCAAGTCGCTAGTCTATTTATATATATAATATAATTATAGCGGTGTAATGTATGACATAAATTACAATAACAGGCTCCTGACTATGAGAGGCTCACGGTTAGCGGTCTGGTAACCCAAAGACTCACTATGGATGATTTACATAAATATACAGATAAAGTCGCCCAAAACTCAAATAAAATTAGGTGCAAGACCTGGAAATAGATAATGATCTTAGGAAAATGTGCTGTGGTGTAATAAGGATCTACATGGCTTCATGTCACCTCCAGTGAATCCACACCACCATTTGCAGATATATTTATTAGGATCAATAACAATTACACTTCCACCATGGAGCATTTGGAAAAGCCATGGCTGTAGCATTGATAAAAATAATTTATTTATCCACCTCAACAACATCTCCAAAATGTGTATGCTCCTTACAGACAGCAGACACTAATACACCCAACATGCAGACCCCTCACAACATGTCTCCAACACCTCATGTAATACCATCTGTTGATTATTAGTCAGTGGCACAATCATATGGGGAGATAATGAGAGGAGGGGGGGTACACTTATGGTGAACAGTATTTTTCATGCTAATGTTATATAGTGCATGAGAACCCAACATTACACAAATATATAGAAATTTATTTTATATACCTCATACTAATAATGATGGATTTTCTTAAGTTTATATGCTCAGATCCCTTGTCTCCTGCCATCCTCAGTGTTACTACTCCACCAGTTCCAGAGCTGGCTTTGTATTTGGTTACCTGCAGTCCTCAGTTTAGAGTTGCCCATTATAATATTTACAGACTGTAATGTGGGATAGAATTGAATAAAGAACCAACAGAAAAACAACAAGATGCCCCCAACATTGAGTGAATACACAATAATACAAATGGTGGCTGTGTAGTAGGTGAGGCAGAGAAAGGCCAGAAGAGCCATGGTCCTGATGGCCATTAGATGAGCATGTGTTTGGGGAACAGAGAAGTCAGAGGCATTCATCGTCATGTTCCTTGTGTGATTCCATAAGGACCTTCTGGTGATTCCTAAGGATAACACCCAAACTGCATCCAACCACCATAACAACAATATAAGGTAGTGTCACAACCAAGTGCATGTCATAAATGGTGGAACTGTCTGTGATATTCCCTCCAGTGTCTAGACGAGATACAAGATGGATATTCCAATAGGCTGGTGCTGCAACACAGAACCATTCAATAACTGAGAATAATAGTATCTTGGGGATCAGTTCAGAGATCCTCATCTTCAAAAAGAAGAAAATCCCACGTGTGAAATTTACAATTCTCAGACAATAGTAAATACATAGCCAAACAATGAAACAACAGTTGTTGGAAATAAGGAATATTATAATGTATAATAATGCTAAGTGCAGCTTACTAGCAAATAGCAAGTCAGACATACATCCACTGATCAGAGCATCTATAGTAAATATATTTTGCATCAGGACGTTGCTTAATCCGATCATACATAGAATGTGATCACATGGACTCAGTTTGATACCCTTTTTCCCGTCCTGGACATTTACAGCTATAATCCCAGAGTTGAGGATGGTTCCGGAGAGGCTGGTAAATATTACTGTTATCACTCGGAATATGTCTAGATGATAGAGCATGTTTCCTTTTTGTAGTGGTGTTAGTTTGGAGATCTACGATGGAGGCAGCTCTAGAGTTATCTGTAGGACCGACCTTATATGTTGTTCTGTGATGAGCAGTGGGCGATGATGCAAATCCCCAAGATATAAGGTTTCTGTCTTCATTTGGTTTTCCGTCACTGATTTTCAATTCATTTGTGTGTTTAGGTGCAAAAAACTTTATAATATACCAACACTTCACATATAGGGCTGGTACACTGAAGTGCTATATGAAGAGGAAGATAGAAGTCATAAAAAGCTGGCCAGGGGTAACACATTTCAATGAAGTATGTACAATATAAAATAGTCTTAAAATGGTAATGCGAGTGTCAATTGTGGTCTCTTCGACCAAAAATATTTGAATATCACAGTGAAGAGTACGCTGATACCGTACAGAGAGTAGGCGTGCTGGGTACTCACTCACAGATCCTAAGTGTCCCAGTCCCAGGATATATTCTTGAGTATCATATAGGTCTCAGTCCAACTAGCAGCAGTGTCCATATCAGTGTTAAAAAAGTTCTGTAAGAAAATCTCACCAGTGGAAGGGTATATTTCTTTGTATATGAGGCTTTCACACTTTACAATTGGATATAATGTGGCTTCTTCTATGCAGAGCACCATTCACTTCTGTGCATCTTAATATAAAAAAAAAAATGGAATTGGGGGTGGGGGCAAATTCTCCAATAGTGTAGATAATTAAATAGTTTATTGATAAAACTCATAAAACATATAGAAATCATGTCGGGTATCAAATTCACATTTAATACCCTCAAACCAAATTTGTTAATAGCGCAGAACAGCCATCTGTACAGCTTCACTCTTCAAGCAAGACCAGCAAGCATAAGTACAGCTGCACTCTTCAAGCAAGCTGTCCCTAACTCTCTCTCACCTCTGCTTCCCCGGAACACAGACCAGCAATCCCCTCGCTCCCTGCCCCACTCCCACCCACCCCTGGTTTACTTTAATTTATTGAATCACTCAAACTACTCGCACCGGACCTATCAACTACACATGATTACTATCCCTACTTCCTTCTCTTAGATCACTCTCCTAGACACTATGGGCCCTATTAAATTCTCCCTCGTAGTTCTCTCGGTGCTTGCAAAAGGCAGTTTTCCTGCTGTTTGCGAGAACCGAATCTCTCGCAGCCTGCTTTACGATATGACTGCGAGAAAATGGCCGAGAATAGGCTCCGAGAGAGCTACGTAGCCTTAAATCTATGCACGAGTCTCGCATATCGTAAGAATCCCTACGTGGACAAAAAGTCCACGCAAGGGATCCGAAAGCCTCTACGTGCTGCCTCGGACCAGCCCGAGACAGCAGTGTGAGGCTCCCCCCTGCACCCTATACACATCCCCATGCTGCAGGGGTCTCTATCAGGACCCCTGCAGCACCCCCACATTAACCCATTGCAGCGGGGGTCCCCGATCTGCATAGATCAGGCCCCCCGCTGCATTTAAAACTTTTAAATTCCCCGCCGCGGCTCCTTAAAGGGACCGCGGCACACTATTACCCAATCCCGGCCGCGGCACTTAAAATTAACCCCCCTCTATGCTGGGGGTCCCCATCGGGACCCCCGAAGTGTCCCCATATAAACCCCCTGCAGCGGGGGGCCCCGATCGGCACCGATCGTGACCCTGCTGCAATTCAATTTTAAATTTCCCGCCTCGCGGGTCCTCAAAGGACCGTAAAGGTCCTGAAAGGACTCGCACTAAAAATATTAACCCCAGGCAACTATAATTACCCCATTAACTCATGATGGTCAATCCAGACCACCATAAGGCCTAAATTAACCCATGAACTCATGATGGTCACTCCAGACCACCATAAGGCCTAAATTAACCCATTAACTCATGGTGGTCAATACAGACCACCATAAAGCCTACATTAACCCATTAACTCATGATGGTCAATCCAGACCACCATAAGGCCTAAATGAACCCATTAACTCATGGTGGTCAATACAGACCACCATAAGGCTCTATTTAACCCCATCAGTCCCATAAGGGTATATTATTACCATTATGGGCCTGTTACAACCCAACATTAACCACATAAGTGCCATGATGGTCCTCAAGGACCATCATGACACTAACTACAAACACTACACTATAACCCCCAATAAACCATTTAATCTAAACTAACCCCCCTCTACACTAATCTATTAACACTTACACTACCTACCTACACTACCTACCCCCTAATAAACCTCCCCAACACTCTAATTACAAAAACAAAAAACCTACAGCACAGAAAACAAAAAACCTACAGTACAAAAACAAAAAAACCTACAGTACAGAAAAAAAAAAAATTACAACCCCACCCCCCACTACAGAAAACAAAAAAATACATTACAACCCCACCCCCCACTACAGAAAATAAAAAAATTACACACCTGAAACGGAAAGACAGATAAACACAATACAATACATACATATAATACATTACATACATTACATACATTACATACAATACATGACATTACATACTTTACATATAATATATTACATATAATATATTACATATAATATATTACATATAATACATTACATACATTACATACAATACATGACATTACATACATTACATATAATATATTACATATAGTCCTAATCAAATACCCCCTATCTATCTAACATACAATCTATTTAATTTAAAATAAATCCTAACTATATCAAATACATCCCCCTATCTATCTAATATACAAAAAATCCTAACTACATACACAGACCCTTATTCTAAACTAAAATAAAATAATTACAGTCCTAACTACATACACAGACCCTAATTCTAAGCTAAAATCAATAAATTAAGACCACTTACCTTTAAGATGTTGCTTCAGATCACTAACCTATGGGTCAAACAAAAAATAAAAATTAGTACAAAACATTAACATCCAATAAATAAACATTCTATACATTCTAAATATTCAACTCACCTTTACAGCATGTCCCGTCATTGTTTAGCTCTTCCGGCGCGGCCCTGTTAAAAAAAAAAAACAATACATGAATACATGAATACAATATATAAACAATAAATAAAATACACAAATAAACATCTAAATATACATTTAACTTACCTCCCCGCGATGTCCCCGGCCTTCTCTCCTTCAGCCCCGGCTGGGCCGCGGAACCATCCGCGCTCTAAAAAAAAAAAAAAAAAAAAACTAATGGAGGTCTGCACTGGCAGACCTCCCCGACTCTACTGAACCTCCCGGAGTCGTTTCCGGGAGGAAATTGGCATTGGCGGCTTGTGATTGGCTGAAAAAGCTGTCTATCAATTTCAGCCAATCAAAAGTCGTCAATGTGTGAGCCAATCAGGATGGGATACACCCCAATATCCCACCCTGATTGGCTTAAACACTTGTCTATCTTTCTGGGATCCAATCACAACGCTCAGATGCATTCAGCCAATCACTATGGGATCCAACCCCACGGAGTGATTGGTAGGAAGACATCTGCGCATCCTGATTGGCTCCTACATTGACGACTTTTGATTGGCTGACAGCTTTTTTCAGCCAATCACAAGCCGCCAATGCCAATTTTCTCCCGGAAACGACTCCGGGAGGTTCAGTAGCGTCGGGGGAGGGTCTGCCAGTGCAGACCTCCGTTTGTTTTTTTTTTTTTTTTTTTTTATTTAGATCGCGATGGCTCCGCGGCCCAGCCGGGGCTGAAGGAGAGAAGGCCGGGGACATCGCGGTGAGGTAAGTTAAAATGTATATTTAGATGTTTTATTTGTGTAATTTTATTTATTGTTTATATATTGTAATTCAAGTATTCATGTATTGATTGTGTTTTTTTTTTAACAGGGCCGCCGCCGGAAGAGCTAAACAGTGACTGGACATGCTGTAAAGGTGAGTTGAATATTTAGAATGTATAGAATGTTTTATTTATTGGATGTTAATGTTTTGTACTAAATTTTTATTTTTTGTTTGACCCATAGGTAGTGATCTGAAGCAACATCTTAAAGGTAAGTGGCTTTAATTTATTGATTTTAGCTTAGAATTAGGGTCTGTGTATGTAGTTAGGACTGTAATTATTTTATTTTAGTTTAGAATAAGGGTCTGTGTATGTAGTTAGGATTTTTTGTATATTAGATAGATAGGTGGATGTATTTGATATAGTTAGATTTATTTAAAATTAAATAGATTGTATGTTAGATAGATAGGGGGTGATTTGATTAGGGACTATATGTAATATATTATATGTAATGTATGTAAATGTCATGTATTGTATGTAATGTATGTAATGTATTATATGTAATATATTATATGTAATATTATATGTAATATATTATATGTAATGTATGTAATGTCAATGTATGTACTGTAATGTATGTAATGCTATTATATGTATGTATTGTATTGTGTTTATCTGTCTTTCCTTTTCAGGTGTGTAAATTTTTTATTTTCTGTAGTGGGGGGGTGGGGTTGTAATGTATTTTTTTGTTTTCTGTAGTGGGGGGTGGGGTTGTAATTTTTTTTTTTCTGTACTGTAGGTTTTTTTGTTTTTTTGTACTGTAGGTTTTTTTGTTTTCTGTGCTGTAAGTTTTTTGTTTTTTGTAATTAGAGTGTTGGGGAGGTTTTATTAGGGGGTAGTAGTGTAAGGTAGGTAGTGTAAGTGTTAATAGATTAGTGTAGAGGGGGTTAGTTTAGATTAAATGGTTTTATTGGGGGTTATAGTGTAGTGTTTGTAGTTAGTGTCATGATGGTCCTTGAAGGACCATCATGGCACTTATGTAGGTATAATGTTGGGTGTAACAGGCCCATAATGGTAATAATATACCCTTATGGGACTGATGGGGTTAAATAGAGCCTTATGGTGGTCTGTATTGACCACCATGAGTTAATGGGTTAATTAGAGCCTTATGGTGGTCTGTATTGACCACCAATGAGTTAATGGGTTAATTTAGGCCTTATGGTGGTCTGTATTGACCACCATGAGTTAATGGGTTAATTTAGGCCTTATAGTGGTCTGTATTGACCACCATGAGTTAATGGGTTTTAATTAGGCCTTATGGTGGTCTGTATTGACCACCATGAGTTAATGGGTTAATTTAGGCCTTATGGTGGTCTGGATTGACCATCATGAGTTAATGGGGTAATTTAGGCCTTATGGGTGGTCTGTATTGACCACCATGAGTTAATGTGTTAATTAGAGCCTTATGGTGGTCTGTATTGACCACCTTGAGTTAATGGGGTAATTTAGGCCTTATGGTGGTCTGGATTGACCACCATGAGTTAATGGGGTTAATTTAGGCCTTATGGTGGTCTGGATTGACCATCATGAGTTAATGGGTTAATTTAGGCCTTATGGTGGTCTGGATTGACCATCATGAGTTCATGGGTTAATTTAGGCCTTATGGTGGTCTGGATTGACCATCATGAGTTAATGGGGTAATTATAGTTGCCTGGGGTTAATATTTTTAGTGCGAGTCCTTTCAGGACCTTTACGGTCCTTTGAGGACCCGCGAGGCGGGAAATTTATAATTGAATTGCAGCAGGGTCACGATCGGTGCCGATCGGGGCCCCCCGCTGCAGGGGGTTTATATGGGGACACTTCGGGGGTCCCGATGGGGGACCCCCAGCATAGAGGGGGGTTAATTTTAAGTGCCGCGGCCGGGATTTGGTAATAGTGTGCCGCGGCCCCTTTAAGGAGCCACGGCGGGGAATTTAAAAGTTTTAAATTGCAGCGGGGGGCCTGATCGGTGCAGATCGGGGACCCCCCCCTGCCAATGGGTTTATGTGGGGACACTTCAGGGGTCCCGATGGGGACCCCCAGCATAGAGGGGGGGTTAATTTTAAGTGCCGCGGCCGGGATTGGGTAATAGTGTGCCGCGGCCCCGTTAAGGAGCCGCGGCGGGGAATTTAAAAGTTTTAAATGCAGCGGGGGCCTGATCGGTGCCGATCGGAGACCCCCGCTGCAAGGGGTTTAATGTGTGGGGGCTGCGGGGGTTCCTATGGACCCCTGCAGCAAGGTGTTCATGTGAGGACACTTCGGGGGTCCCGATAGGGACCCCCCGCATTGAGGGGGGGGTTCATTTTAGGTGCCTGGGGGGGGGGGTTTGGAGTACCCCCCACGGCAGGGCTTATGTGGGGGACTGCCGCGGAGGTCCTTTTAGGACCCCCGCAGGCACTTGATGAGGAGTGGGAGCCTGCGATATCATCTCGCAGGCTGTCACTCCTCATGTACATTTACGCAGTGTAGATACGTACGGCCCTGCTGCGTAGCTCACACGTTGCTCGCAGCAGGGCTAATTTAATAGCATTGTAAGTTAGAGAAACTTTGCAGTACGTAGGGCTTAAGTTAGAAGCCTCTTATTTACGAGGCTGGAATTTAATGAGGCCCTATGTTCCCTTTCACTTTCTTCTTCACCTTAAGCTCTAGTGTTATTCTCAGATGACCCTCCTCATTTGCTCCATATTATGTCTCCAACACAATTAACATCTCCCCTCCCCCACTTTCCCCCTCTGCTCTGCTCCCACAAGCTCCTCTCCTTTCTTCAATCACTATTTCATTCATGTTCTAAAGACCATAAGCAGAAATGCTTCTGTAAGTTGTACACTTATCTCATCTCCCTGCTTATTTTGTTGCTGGAGTTTTATCTCCTAACCCTCACACCTCACTCAGTTCCACCTCTCATCTACTCTCCTCAGCGACAAGGCTATTAACTCTGTCCTTAATCCATGTGTTTCAATTTTCTCCTCTATGTCTAAAATGTACCCTCCACCACTTATTTCTAAGTTCTTACATCTTCCCACCTAAGCAAACTTTCACACCTCCTTCCTGACCCTGCTATTCCTTACTTTTCTTCCCCAGGCTTTTGCCTCTTCATTCCCTTAGATTGTAAGTAGCGAGTTTTCAGTCTTGTAGGGTGCTTTGGGAAAAAGCACTTTCTACAAAGACTCTAAGCTCAAAACAGGGCCCTCCATTTTTTAGTAGTTTATATTGTATTTATCCCTGTTCTCTCCCCTTGTACAGCGCTACGGAATTGTCGGCGCGTTACAAATAAACGATAATAATAAAAATAATAATAATCCGGTCCCTGATATGCCCTTCCTCCCGGAATTTGCTTTGTTGAGGGGTATTTGGTGAGTAAGTCTAAGGGTACATCAATTACAAAATATCAATACAGCAAGTCCTAAATACTGTCCTATTTAGTCTATCAGTCTCGGATTGGGGACTTGGCATAGAAGCGTGACGTCATGTCATTAGCATATACTGGTTCCGGTGAATGGCATAAGATGCGCTGCGGGGGAAGTATCTGTAGCAAGAGGTGATCAGATGCTGAAAAGAGAGGGGAAAGGGATCTTATTGGACCGAGGAGAGTGAGGATAGGGGATGGAAAAATGATGGGGGAAGGAGGATGGGGGGAAGTAGGGAGGAGAGGATCTGAAGGAGGAGGATGTAAAGGAGGGAGGAGGAGGATGAGAAGGAGGAGGATCGGAAGGAGGAAGAATGGTGTGCTGAGGGGGCCCAGGCAAACTTAGGCAGCACTGAGCCCCCTCCATATCCTCCCTGCAGTAACCCAGAGCGTGGCTCGGAGTTACTGCTTTAGGATGCAAAAATTAACCCCAAGCCATGCTCAGGATTACCGCTTGGAGGGTTAAGGACTGGAATTTGAGAATAATATGTGCCGGAACCCATATCGGAATACACCTCATGATATACGTTATTTTAGGTAAAAGACATTGGTACAGCCGCTATTCTCCCTGACCAAGAGACTATTCTTTTATTCCATGCTAAGGATGTTCTCCTTTAGTTTCCCATACATCTCATCATAATGTTGTAGGACTAATTGGTGAAAATCCATTTGTACACTGATTCCTAGATGATTAAACTTAGTTTGGAACTTGTATGCAAAGGCTTCTCTCAGAGCTACCATTTCTCTAGGTGTTACATTATTGGGTAGGGCCTCTGATTTAAAAAAAATATTTATTTTTATAATTAGATACTGTACTGAACTCATCAATCACCTCCTGAAGAGCCCATAAAAGAGTTCACCAGGTTCTCCACTGAGACCACCATATCATCTGCGAACAGTGAAACTTTCAGTTCGTTTGAACCAATCTTAATCCGCACAATTTTCTCTGAGCTTCTAATGACCTCAGCCAATGACTCAATTAATAATACAAACAACACTGGTGACAATGGGGCAACCCTGATGGGTCTTATTTGAGATTTTTTGAAAGTCCTTGAGGTGAACCATAGGCCCATGACAGAGGCGGATGGAGGACCCAGAGAGTGCACTAATCGCCCGAGAGCCGAAAGCTCCAAAGCCGTATCTCTCTAGCCCTAGCTCCATGTATCTCATCCGACCCTGTCAAAGGCCTTTTCTGCATCTAGGAAGAGAAACACCGCCGAGGTGTCACTGTTTTTGAGATAAATAATCAAATTAAAAAGTTTTTCTTATATTTTCTGTCCCCTGCCTCTCAATAAAGACTGTTTGATCTTTACCAATTAAAGAATGAAGGATTTATTTAAGTCTCAGGGCTAATATTGTAAAGTATATCTTTATATCAGAGTTCTAGAGTGAGATTGGGCAGAAGTCTTTACATTCTAAAGGCTCACTCTCTTTTTTTGGTTTATTATTGTTGCTTCTAACATTTCCCCCGGTGCTTTACCCAAGTTTTTGATCTCATTCACAGTTTTATAGTAATAATTAACAAAAGCCTGAACAATCTTATCTGGATTTGTAATAATATTATATTTATATTTAATTTTATCATGACAATTATTCACATTTCTTATCTTTAGTTGTTTTGCTAAATCTCTTCCAGATTTATTTCCCCAGAGATATTGTCATTGTTCAAATTTCCAGAATGCTTCATCTAACCTTTTTTGTTCATTTTTTTTTTTTGATTACTCCCTGTTTAATTTTAATTTGTTCAAAGATATTTCTATCAGGATTCTGCTTGTGGCTTCTATCTAATTTTGCCAAACCTATATACAGACCTCGTAGAGAACTACCCTTTTCCCTTAAACCATTGGGATTTTGTCTTTAAAAAACACCTCTAATATATGCTTTATGTGCAAGCCACAGAGTTGCATTGGATTGCACAGAGCCTCTATTCTCTTAAAAAAATTGAGCATTTTCTTTTTTTTTATCTTAGTTCTAATGTGTTAATCTTTTAGAAGAAATAGCCCTAATTTCCAAGGAGGACGCCTCCCATGCACAATATCTGATTTCAGCGTTATCGATATCATACCATGACCAGATCTTAATATTGGTTTGATGTTCTGCTTTTATGATTTTTTTTTAAACTTAAGTCAGTAAAAAGGACTTTAATCTAGTCTAGAAATTGATAGGTGCCTGTGTGAGTAAAAGGTATAATCCCTCTCTCCTGGTATCAAACAATTTATAACTACAGAGTAAATCCTGGAACTGTTTGCTTTCTGTTTAGTGCTTGGATCAATGATGGAGTCATTGGCCAGTTTCTTAACCTCTGAGGGATTTAAACACATGTTGAAGACCCCACATATAGTGAGGAGACCTGAATAATATTTGTTTAGCTTTTATAGTCATGCACCCATTTTCCTCAACAGAATGTCAGTAACAAGAGTATTCTTCATAGAAGGGCTCAGGTTTTAGATAGTAGTTTACTAACCACTCACGTTTCTTACAGTTTTCATACAAATGTCACATCAACCTGCTTACATTGTGCTTCTGATAACCAATGTTACAAAGCCCACAAAAAATGGTGTCTGTTGCCCAGTGCTGTAGTAGTCTCAGAACAAGGGAAAGCAGTGGAACACTAAAATATTATCTCACAATCACAAGAATGAAACAGGTAGTATATATGCATTAACAATGGAGCACTGAGTAGATGTCTGATAGTACTACAAGTCTCACATTTCATATATATATGGTTTGTATTAAATACACAGTAGATGAATACATATCTTACCTCTTAGTGTGATCAAACACCATGTAAAACACATATATTACTTACAGACTGTTGAAAAAGTAAATGAGTACATTGGTTCAGTGAAAGTGAAAGATAAATCCCAGATGCAGAAACCCAACGCGTGTTTCATCAGCGTTTTGCTGACGTCATCAGGAGGCAACGTCTTTGACGAGTATTGCCATTGCTCTCACTTATAGTTAGTATTGTGTGGTGATTGGTTGGTGCACACTAGTTAGTAACAAGGGACTTGAGTGAATTTTTTTTCCTTTTAATCATTTGCTGTTCTGAACGTTCTCATATTTGAATTACGTTTTAATATTAGGTATAACGTAGTGGTCCAATTTTATTTTATAGGAATAAAGTCAATCTATATTTTTTAATTATTAATTATAGTGCTCATGTAAATAGTAATTTAAAATGGAAGGTTGAATTTCTATTGTGAGCTTTAAATAGGCGCACTAGTTAATTATATTTGTGAGTTAAAATGAAATTGAGGAGTGACACTTTTATCAATATTAAATTATTACTAAAACAAATTATTGTTGCACCTTAATGTTATTTATTGGTAACAGTGATCACAGTATAAGTACAAATTCTTTATTTCTCCAAACAACCTTAAACTTATGTTACAAACTTTGTCTATGAACATATCCTACCTGAGCATTGGAATGTTTCAATATGTTTATATGCTAAGTAGTTTACTGGTAAAGAACTTGATATATACTTTAAAATAATGTAGTGGAATAAAATTTTGAATGGCAGATTAGGGTAATATATTGAACTAATAAATTATCTCCAAATGGGCTAAGGACATCAATTATATTGTAGTTTGTCCTGCAGTCAAGAAGTAGAGCAAGAAGAAAATCCTGTATTAATATTCGATTATTGTTATAATGATTATTATTGCTCGCTGTATTAACACTTTGTTCAACCTTTTTACCTAATCATGATATGGAAAAATACTACTCTTGTTATTTAATCAATTTACACGTCTGTATTATTTTTCATTTATTTATTATTTATATATTCACAGATTCCAGATATGAGTCCCCTTTCACATCTCCATTATTGACACTAATTTTAAAGGAAGGCTTTGTATGAAAAACTTTCATTCAGGCCATTTTGAGACTGAGATTTCAACATATAGATCCAGTTTAATTTGTTTGCCTCCTCTTTGGCCTAACTTTGCTCCGTCTATTGCACTGAACTTGAGATGATGGAGTTTCTCCAGTTTTGACGTTGACATAAGTGTCTATTAATTTCTCCACACACTGTACAGGTGTTCCCATATACTTTGACGGAATTGCGCGTTTTGCCCATGTATAATTTTTTTTTTTGCAGGAGCAAAGTATCACTTAGATAACTCCTACTGATGAACAATTATAGAAATTATTCACCCCAAATCCTTGACCTGTAATGGGATGCACTATAATCTTTGTTTGTAAAATATATTTACATTTGGCACATCTTCCACATCTATAACAACCTTTTGGTCTTGTTAGCCACTGTGCCGGTTTCTTTGCATGTTGAAAATTACTTGATACCAAAGTGTCTTGTAGAGTGGCTGATCTTCAATAGGTAATTGACGGGCAATTTGTTATCTGGCCTGATAAGTTCTTATCTAGAAGTAGGATGTACCAAAATTTGTTAAGTACATTTTCAATTACTTTTAAGCTATTTCTATGTATAAATACTGGTCTAATTGTTTTCACTGAATCTTCTTTTTTCGAAGTGTGTAGTAATTGCTCCCAATCTGTTTTGTACGCTGCTTTTAAGTACATATTGGGGTACCCACGAGCCTTAAACCTTGTTCTTAATTTATCGGCTTCTGCTTTGAAGTCAGAGTCTATAATAAAATATATTTAGCTGCACTTTTATATCCTTTGATTGTTGTCTTAAAAGCAAATAACAAATATAATGCTCATCTAAGGTAGTATATAAACCAGTTAAAGATATCAATAAGTAATGTGCTTACTTTATTCCCAGTGTCCTAGTCTATCATGGATAACGTATCATGTTATATAGCTGTGAAAGTCCAGCAGACCTGGTGACTATTTTTTATATTATATGATTAATTTCATTTGGACAACAGTAGTGTGAGCTAAAAAGAAGACATTTATGACTGGTTGCTCTTATATGAGACATGGTACCTGATAGGCTAGACATTACACTGCACATATAGACCCTACATACTGTTAGCTAGTAAAGTTTTATGTACATTAGCACAAAACAAATGCAAGAATAGATGGTCATGACTTCCAGTTTAGGCATAATGGAAGTAATACTTTACTGAAACAGATCTCCAGTGGAAGTGGTAAAGCCAAACAAATTTAAGGAATGTTAAGCATGCCTGGGATAAACACAAGCTGATTTTGTGACTCGATTAAGCCAATTTTGGGTTCTTATCTCCAATCAAATCTGTTTCTATGTTTAAGTAACATACCAGACCTCACACATAGACACCATTATTGATGTCATTTATAATTACATTTAGTCAGACGTTAATGAAGATGTCTTTAAGCAAAAATATTTTAGACATATATATTAAGATTCGGTTTGAAAATGTGTGATCCTCCAAATGTAACAATACAAGTAAGTGTATCATTATAAATGCATAAAGTTATTTCATAGTGATTCTAATGTGATGTCATCAGTGATATCATGGATGATGTCATTTTTCATATTATATGTCATGAGTGCAACTTGAACAAATTTACCAATCTCCTATATATGTTTCAGCCTTGAGTTGCCCCATCCTGCACTGCGACCATAAACTATTGATTAATGACGTTGTGGCCAATAATACTGATATCATTATAAACAGAACTTTTGCTTGACCAAACCAACCAAAGACTGTTGCAAATTTATTATAAGTTAATTTGTTCATCTTATCTGAGGCTTATTCTGATTTTTAGTCTTTCGGTCTTCCATGAGTTGATAGCAAACACCTTGCAGCTTCCTCGTGTGGGATCTCGATCAGTAGGCTTTAGAGAACTCATTATTATACATTATAGATACTTAATATGCAGTAATTATTAATTGCAGTGTGTTTAATATTACTGTTTTAGCAGAATGTAGCTAAGGAGAACATAGTATCCTAATTCAAGAATGCCTCTGGTAAGCCATAAATTAGGTCAGTAAAATTAATTAAGGACAGTTTTAGGCAGATCAAACAAGCTACCTTTATTCACCTTTTGGGTCAATTTGTCATCAAAACCATAAATAGTGAGGGACTGTTCAAATAGAAACACTTAAATGGGAGGAGGACATGAAATAGAGGATCACGGAGAATGGGTTGGAGGTGAGGTGTAGACTGTGAGAGGCTTGGAGAAGGCAGGGTGATTATGACTTGCCATGAATAAAGTGGGTGGTGGTGAGTAAATGCGAACAGAGAGGGCGAGAGAAGTATATGTCGTTTCTATGGTGTTTTATCTCCAAGTGAACAGCAAAAACATTTGTACATATATAAAAAAGTCAAATATAACATGGTGGGCCTATAAATATGTTTTGGATCAGGGAGGCAACATACAGACTATGCCACTGGTACCTTGTGAAAGAAAATGGTGAACCTGGTGGTTTGCATCATCCAAAGACAGACTGAACCAAGAGATATATTTAGCTTGTTTGCTTCACTGTCCCACTTGAATATGAAAAAATCACCCCATCATCAAGCTCTCAGGATGTGATGTCCCAAACACAAAATGGCTGCCTGTATCCATAAACAGAGTCCTCAAACATTCAGGTTTTCACAAAAAAATAGTTTTTTTTATTTCCATGGCTTACACATCTGCTAATATTGTTAGTTTGGTACATACTTAACAAACAAGTACATTTTTTATTGAAGTAGGCTTTATGGATCTGTAGAAAATAGCGCAATGGAGCCCATATACAAGGGCATTATTTAGCTTTCCTTGCTGAAGCACCTTGTTTTGTCTAACTTCCCATAGTGTCATCCATCTTCTAGTTTATGTGTGTATTTCTGTAGGGTACAATAGTTTATATTATCTATATGTATAGTAATCATTATAACATAACATATGGTTGGGCAGAGTAACACTGTGACCAGGCCCGGTGGTTAATATTTTCTTCTACACATGCTCAGTAGCTTCACACTTGCCAGTTTCAGTTTTGAGTTTCCCATTATTAGTAGGAATGACTGCACTGTCGAGAAAGAGAAAATAACTATAAAACAAACCCAATACCAAGGATTGTACATTGACAAGAATCCTATGAGGAGCTCCACTACATAGAAAAGCAGGTAGAGAATAAGGAGAGATAACATTGTGTAGGCGGCCCCTCGGTGAGCCTTCAGACTGGGGCTGCCAAACTCTCCCATGTTCTTTTTCATATGATGAGCATGCATGAAGAGAGATCCAATGATACGTCCAGTGGTGACAATCACAACCAGGAATGGGATGCAACAGTTGGTGATGAGTACAAATGAATTGTAATCGGCATCTATCTTGTACCCAACATTAGCAGAAGTTTGATTGGACATCAGAGCATCTGTAGCATTTTCTGCGTGCAGTTCAGTAAAAGCCCAAAACACTGGGATGCTGCTAAGGAAAGTTACCACTTGAGAAGCAAAAATCAACCAAGGAACCACAGTGTTGATCTTCATCTTGAGCCAAGCAAGAAGACCTTGTTTAAAGTTAATGATTTTAAGGCAAAAAAATAAACAGAGCCAGGAGGTAAGCCAAGAACTGGAAAAGATGGTGTACGTCATTAGAAAATACAGTATATAAAACACAAAGTCAATAAGAAAAATATGGGTAAAATAAACAGAACACATGATGGAGAACGCCATTACAAAAAAGAAAGCTGTGTTGGAGACACCCAGAGCAACCAATATCTGATCACAAGAGTTCAAGCGTTGTCCTTTTATCATGTCTCTGAGATTCACTCACAAAATGAAGCCATTGGTCAATATACCTGTGAAGGTCTCAACCATGAGTATGATTAGAATTACCTCCATGAATGTGGGTATCACAAAACCTTCAACACCCATTTTGTGTTAATAAAATTCAGATAAGTACTTTAAGTGGACCTTCAAGCAAGTAAATAATGGCAATAACAATGGTCTTATTTAGGCAGAGATTCCAGTCTCTCCAGTTGTGATTATGTCTCCACCGGCCCTATTGTAGTCCTTTTAGAGATGTGTCTTAGGTCACTATTTGGAGATAATTTATAGTCATTTGCTCTAGACTAATTTACTTAATGACATCAGTAAGTGGGGTTATAGCTAACTCCTTTATCCCTGGATTAAGATGAATGCAAATATTCAATATATTTTCTAATTGCCATTTGGGTTTGCATTGACGTTCAACTGTAGAGTCTTTTGTAAAAAAATAAACAAATCAGAGATATTTTTAAGTATATGAGACATTTCTTAAAGTAAACATTGTTTATTTTCTAAAGACATCACTAGAGCTGGTATGTGCAATATGGAGGTTATATACTATAGTGATGAGGTTCTGTTTCTAATATTGACTATAAATTTTGTCTTAGACTCACAATAAAGCCTCTCTTAAAAAGTGGCGTCAACAATCTTTATTTTGGTTTTGTATGTGGATATATATAGTGCTGTATACATATTTAAAGGTTCAGATCAATTCATTTTTCTGGTTTAACTCTTTATTAGAAAGATGGCAACCAAATAGAACAAAATCATTATGTGAGATATTGAGTTTGCATAGCGTAGTGTTTAGTACCATCAACCACTAAAGAGCTTAATAATAATAATGGTTTTGAAAGAGTGAAAATAGTACTTTGTACACTAGGAACAAGGAAATCAATAGAATATATTCATCAAGTGGGAATAAAACTGAAGTTAAAACATATTTTATCTCCATTTCCAATGTTTTCTATTGTAGCTCTTTATATGATTATTTATACAAGCTTTAACTCAGTATGATAAAAAGTTAATATAGAAAACATAAGAAATTGGAATATTGACTGGATTTTTATAACTGCTTAATAACTATACACCAATCCCACTTATTAGCTCCGAGCTTTCTGCTTCTCACCTGTTGTTCTCTGGTCACTAATCTGGTTTTGGTTGGATGCAAATTTGGAAAATATTCAGTTACAAATGGTGACGCAGGTGGGATTACTTGTGTCAGCCACAGCTCTAAGATAATATTCCAGAGGTGAGAGTGAAATATGTGAATTGTTTATCAAACCAACATATTAATCTCTTAATGAGTGAAATAAAATATAAAACTTTTATAAAGGGTTTATGTTCAACTGCCAACTAATGGGCAAATCCAACTTACTGTTGCACAGCGGTAGCTGCACTCAACATGATTGGATTCATGAGTTTCATAAAAATGTGGTAATTATCTCCATAAAAATAAATATATCCAGAGAAAATAATAGTTTTGTTTAGGAGAACCTTTTATGCAATGAGGTTGTTAGAGGAAATTGAGATCTCATCTTCACCAAAGAAATGGGATCTTTACACTAAAGAAGGTCAGACAGTGGCATTCTCTACCAATGGAGGCCATCATACTAAGCTCAATAGAAAGTGTTAAAAACAGGTTGGATATTTAATTCAGATAAAAGTTCACCATTGAATTGGTAGAAATTGAGAAGAAAAAATGTTTTGGGGGAAAAGTCATAATTTATTTATTTCAAAGGATACAGTTGGTAATATTTCAAAAATGTTGGTGACCTTCCCTAAATCAAATCACAATGTTTATAACACGTGGATCGGAGAAGATCTGATCATGTTTATATTGTCAGATAGGAAGAGATTGCCATTTTGGGCTGAAAATGCTATTCGAAATCAGTAACAAAATGCTACTTTTTCACTGATTTAAAATAACATTCCTATATCTACTTTGTATTATTATATATGTATTGTAATTTACCCTTTTATCACAAATCTGAAAACTACTTTATATTATACTAAAAGTGCTTTACAAATGTGTATAAACTAAATAAATACATATGTTAAGACTAAACAAGAGTAAATATAAGACAGGAGACTGTGTGCATTTATTGTCTGTACTTTAATGTAATCAAACACATTTACACATATCATTAACCTCTTGGTAAATACAAATCTCAATGTCCTTCACCTACTACCATCCCCCAAATACACTGGATATTGGCCAGATTTACGGATGTGAAAAATATTGGAGATGTAATTCTGCCTTTTTATGAAAAATATGTGCTGGAATCTTGTCCAAACAATATACAATATTCTCTAAATCGGTTTTGTTGGTTTGGGAATCCTTCAGCTTTTACCTGTATCGTGTTCAGATTTGTCCTGATTAATAATACTGTTTCTTTGTCGTATGGTATACGTATGAATGGTCTATTGTGATGTTGTCACAGTTAGTATTGTCAGTAATGGCCATATATAATACAAATATGTTTATGCAGCCCATGAATAATCCCATGTCATGCTGATGGGGCTTCCTGCAGAAGGTTTCCAAGAAGTTGATGTCATTGTTTCCATAGCGTGACTTTGGGTAAATGCAAAATCCAAGAATATTGACTTACTGTTTGTACAACGGAATTCAAAACATGTAAAATAAACAATAGATATGTGAAGAATGGGCCAGATATACTAATAGGTGAATCTATATAGAATCTATCCATTACTATGTTATTGTAAAGTAAAAAGAAGGTCATTCTGATTGAACGTGCATGTCTCAAGTACAGTATTTCTAGTGTAGGTAAGGATTCTGGGTAGGGCATGCAAATGAGGCTCAAAACATACCACCTCTCCAACACTTCTCCATTTAGAACAAATAGCCCAATATATTCACCCATAAATTTATTTTATACTATAATTTAAAAAAAATGGTCTGTTTTTTTACATTTCTTCACATTCTAAAGATATTTTATAAATTATGAGGTACTTAAAAAGCCATTATTGTCCAAATGTTTATGTAGACTTATGAATAACTAACCATGATAATGGGATAAATGTGTTTAGAAAGGAAATGCAAACAAACTAATGGACATCCGATAACAAGAGCTGGGTTGAAATTAAAATAATGAATTACAGTTTAATCTGAATTTGAAATTAAATCACCATATGTACAGTTTATACCTTGAAAAAGCTGCAACATATAAACATAAAATCGTATCAGATAATTTTTTTGATGTAAAATGAAGGAGAATGGACATAAAACTCAATGTTTCAATAGTTTAATTCCAGTATATGGTATTATAATCAATCCAGTTTTAAGATAATAAGGTCTCCATTCCACGGCTCTCATAAGAAACAAGTCCAGTGAAGTTCATACACACAACATACACACAATTATTATTTTATTTTTTTATTAAATTATTCAAACATACATATAAACGAAAATTACATATCAATATATAATATTCCAATTCATACAAATTCTGCATTATATAGAAAGTTAAAAGAGAAAACATTACTGAGAATGTACAATATTCAATTGTAAACTCTGAGAAATGCAATCCGAGCACTTGAATGTGCCTAATATACTAAGCCCAGAGTAATGGTCCCATAACTACTTTACAAATTACTATCACAAAAATATCCAATCTCACTGATGTTTACTAGGAAGTCAATCCGAGTCCCGCAAATTTACAAAAGTCTATGGGTACTTTCAAACTTATGTAATGATAGAAAAATGCCCAGAGAAGCCATGGATGCCTCAAATCCATCTCTATGAATAAGCCAACACTTTAATTGTGTACGATTTGAGGCTTGATTGCTCAATTTTGGCACAATTCAGGGGTTTATACAGTTACCTCTTATAATCTTTGGAAACAGCCCCTAGATGCGAGTCAGTAAGTTTTACAAGATTATTTTATGTTGGAGCCATAGAATAGCTCCACCAAATAGCTTCTCAGAACTCCCGTATTTGCGAGTCAGCCGTCCAAGAGTTTTTATGGGAGCCATGGAATTGAAAGCTTTTGAAAGGTTCAATATAATAATCTGCATTATCACATATAATAGTTGTCGTAATAACGAGTTGTCGTCATGTAATGTTAAAAATAACAGGCTTGCGCATGCGCAAGGAGCACCGAAGGCGCTCATCATGAGGCCCACAAGACTTTGAAAAAGGCTGGCAATAAGCACCGAAGACGTAAATGTTTTCAAAAAGGCTCAAAACAAGGACGAACACTTAGCCGATCAATGCAAGGCTTAAAAAATAAAAGCAACGACGCTCATCGCAAGGCACTCAACATGAGCAGAGAGAGAAAGAAGAAAGACACAGAGGAGGGAGAGAGCGGAAAGAGACACGGGGGTGAGAGAGGGGGAAAAGAGATACAGGGGAGGGAAATATGGTAAAAAAAACACAGGGCAGGGAGAGGGGGAGTGAGAAAGAGGGGGAAACAGACACATGGAAGGGAGAGGGGGAAACAGACACAGGGGTCAGAGAGTGGGGAGAGATTTGCAATGAGTGTCAAAGGCGTTCATCACAAGGCACGAAAGTGGCAGGTTGGATGACGTCTGAAATGAGCGCTCATAAGCCTGTAAAGTTGAGGGGGGGGGAGGCTTGCAATGAGCACTGAAGACACTCATCGTGGGGATTGCAATGAGCGCCAAAGGTGTTCATTGTGAGGCATGAAAATGGCGGTTTGGCCGAGACCTGCAATGAGCGGCTCATCGCAAGGCCCATAAAGTAGACGGTGGGAGAGGCTCACAATGAGCACTGAAGGAGTTGGTTGCGAGGCCCGCAAGTTAGAGAGGGGAGAGCCTTGCATTGTGTGGCAAACATCATTGCCAGCCTTCAAATGTGATTGCCTTCATTTTTGACAGGCAAGTCGCCAGTATAGAAATATATTACATCAATATGATGACGCAACAACAATAAGAGAAGATGTGATGGCATTTATTAGAGACACAAGAGACATGGGCTGTTTTTATTCATGAACCATGGGGTAAAGTCTAGCGGACTCTAATATCCTTCCCAAAGAGATAAAAACATGTAGTATGAATTAAAAGTAAAATATAAAACATGTCATATTATAAAACAAAGGGATATTTCACATTTACATTTTAGTACAGTTTGGGAATTTCTGCTTCTAATTAATGAGGATATAATAAAACCTTAAACCTGTAATGATATAAAATTGATTTGAGTTTAGGATCTCGTGTCCTGCCCTGTTAGTCTGTTTTGCATGACATATAATGTATAACTTGTGATACTTCTGAATATTCTTTTGTTTGTTGGATAAAGTTAGAACAAAATATTGTAGGAGAAACCCCAGAAGATCAAGTGTCTCCAGGAGCTCTGTCTCATAGAAAATGATTCAGAGCAGGAGAAGAGACAATAATGGCCAAGCGACTGTAGCAATTGCCAACTTCTCCACATGGTAAATGTGTTTAAGAAGAGCAACCAAGTGATACGCCCGGTGGTGCCCAACACAATCAGAAGTGGAAGGAGAATGCTCAGAATGCTCATTGTACCAACATCTCTGTATTGTGAAAATGAAATTAGAGCACTGACACGCTACACACGCTGCACACGCCACACACGCTACACACGTTACACACGCCACACACGCTGCACTCTATAGATGTGACATTTGCATAAATACTAAATGTTAGGATTTTATTTGCAGTCAATATAAAATAAAATGTTTCACATATAGGTCACAGCATTATTTTCTGGGAGCTAAGACTAGCATAAAACTAGGCTATTTGTATATATATATATATATATATATATATATATATATATATGATTTTTTTAATACATCTCCTTACATATTACTTTAGAATAATTGGTATTCTGTAATTAAAATAAACATTATCCTTAAAGTTTCAAAATTAATCCCATATCAGTATGTATTATCTTCGTGCTGTTCCTACCAGTGAAATACTGAGTGGGAATCCCTGTTCTTGGGGTAAAGTCTTAGTTTATCCTTCACTCTCAGAATATAGCACCTTCCAGGCCACAGTTGTGAAGACTTCTGACTGGCAGCACCCATTAGAATAAACCCAAAGTAATGGGGTGGTTTTAGAACCTGACAGACTGTTAGACTGTTGGCTTCCTAAAAGGAAGTTAAATGTAAATATGAAAACTATATAAAAAAAAGATACAAGTTTACTAAATAAATCTAGTTAAAACATTATTACTTTGTTAAAAGACCACTGAATGTTTGTGATATCGCCACATGCGAATATAAGAAATTCTTATATTTATATGACTCTAATGATGTCATGGGCAATTCCATCTCTGTTTTGTTGTCTGTCTGTTGGGGTGGGTTATCCTTTGGGGTCCTCACTCCCCCATATTGTCAAGGGGCTATATATATCATTAAAGTATATATCAATAAAGTAAAATTGAATACAATAGTTGAAAATTACAGGTTGTCATTATGTACTTTATCAAGTCAGGCTCTTCAACACAGCCTATTATAATTATTACATGTTAGTGGTCCTTTAATTCTTTAACAATCTAATGTAAATATTCATTACGAATATGGTGGCTGATGCCTATGCACCCACTGTAGTGCCTACTCATACATGGGCGCCCCCACTTAGCTTCACCCCACTTCACTGACAATTACAGCGTAATCACACCACGGCACCCACTGGCATGTGACGCTGCCAAGATGGCGGATATATTGTTATATCCAAGTAATGTGAAGGACTAACACAAATATAATTGTATTTCTGCAGTAAACTGTGGATCATTTGTTGCCTCTTATGTTGCTGAATGTGCCCAATTCCAATGTGGCTGGTGAGGAGAGTCCAGAAGATACCCCAAGTCTTCGGGGTGATGTCTTCTATGTGTGGGATTGGGTTTGTCAGCTATTGGCATATTATATTCAAAATGCAGATTTGTTTTTGACAAAAGTTGTTTGTAGGAAGTGATGTTAAACCATAAAGGCCTCAAAGAATAAGAAACCTTAGGTCACCTGGAAGCCCCGTCCATAACCCCTGTCCAATGGAAATCGTGGAGGTAAATCTGAAACAACGAGATCTGAGTGAGATAAAAGTATTTTCAGTACTTAGTTGTGATAAAATTATTATAATAATCTCAGATTTGTCAGAGTAATTAGTACATATTATTTATTCTTAAAGGGACCCTGACACTTCAAATTCATATTTTATATTTTATATTTTTTAATTATTCTTAAATATAGTTCCTGAGATTTTCATTGTGTTTATGCTGTTATATAAAAGAAAAGCTGGTGCTAATTAGTATCACTATCAGGTCAAAAACAAAGTTCCCTAATGTTATTATGGCATTATTTTCCCTCTTCCACACTTATCAAACTTTCTGGGCTATTGATTAGCATAAGGAGCCGCATATTAGCACAAAAGAGCTGTGTCAATAATGCTGAATATTTCAGGAATGATTTACAGATTTACTAGCCAGCACAATGTGCAGACACAACATACAGACACAATGTATAGACACAATGTTGACAAGATGTATAGGCACGATTAATAGGCACAATGTATAAAAATAATGTATGGGCACAATGTGTAGACATAAAGTATAGGTACAATGTATAGACATAAAGTATGGGTACAATGTATATACACAAGGTATAGGCACAACATATTGCTACAATGTATAGGCCCAATGTATAGGCAAAATGTTTAGGCACAATGTGGGGTTCCCTGATGGTCCAGTGGTTAGGACTCAGTGCTTTCTCCACTGTGACCTGGGTTTGATTCCAGTCGGGGAACCAAGAGGTCACACCACTCTGAAGCTGAGCAGGGTTGGGACTGGTCAGTGCTTGGATGGGAGACCACCTAGCAATAATAGAAGTGGCCCCCTGTAGAAGAATCTAGCAACCCACTCCAGTATCTCTGCCATGAATACCAAGGGGATCAGCATGGTGTGTTGAGATTCATGAAGTTATGGAGAGTCAGACACAACTGAACAACACAATGTATAGAGACAATGTACAGGCTCTTGAAGATTAAACCAACTTTTCTGGAGTGTCCGTGTCCCTTTTTTACATCACTTATCACTTTATTTGGGGTACTTTCCCTCACTGTAAGGAGTGTATACAGACGCCTCACTCTGATTCCTCTGTATGTTTCTGCACAGCAGTAGGTGTGTAGCTGTGGGTTTATGTGGCTCATTTTTAGGTGGTGATATGTACATTTGTGGCTTTTATGTGTATGTGTGTACAGTTATTTCTGAAGAGACAAAACATTTTTTGATTCCCCAACATTCATGCAAAAAATATTTTCAAAACTAAACTGTGAGCAGATCCTCAAAATTAAAATTTGATAAAATGAAATATTTAAAGAAAATTCTATATTTTTCATTCATGTGAATTAAAACAATAAAAGAGACGGTCATGTACATTTGTATAGGTCTTATATTGTTGTGTATGTTCATCACATCTCTACCTATGTGTATGATTGTTATATTTATCAATGTAGGTAGATTTTTGTGTGATGATGACGTTTGATGTTTCTGTAGATGAACCTGCTTATGTGTAATAATGTTCTATACAGAAGACGTAGAGGGACCCGCTCGGGTGAGAGATTACAGTCTAGGACTACAGCACCTGGCTCATTTGAGTTCATTCCGTACACTGTATATGGACAGTGAGACCTTCTGCACCTTCAGTCTATACATTATCTCCATGTGATCCAGCCAGTGGGGGAGCTAGAGAATGGGGGGGCCTCATTCCCCCCAAAAAATTGTGTACCGCCTCTCCCCTCTCCAAAGACCTCTTCCCATAGCAACTGCCATCCTAAGACCACTATCCATTAGACCATTTCCCATAGCTGCTCCCGCAAGACCCATTTCCATAGCAACTGCCATCCTAAGACCACTATCCATTAGACCATTTCCCATAGCTGCTCCCGCAAGACCCATTTCCATAGCAACTGCCATCCTAAGACCACTATCCATTTGACCATTTCCCATAGCTGCTCCCGCAAGACCCATTTCCATAGCTGTTCCCCTTTCCTTACCTCCTGTCTGCGTGAAGCACACATATACTGTATATACACATATACTATCTCTACATAGTAGCCATCCCTACTTAGCACCCAGTCCTCTAGGTAGCCATCTCCTCTCAGTATTCGTCCCACACAACACCCAAAAGAAATGACACAACACCCCCCCCCAGAGGAGGCCCCTGGTGCAATGCACCACCTACACCACTGGTAGCTCGGCCCAACCTTTTTCCACTACTACCATTTTTGTGTGTGATGACCAAACAACTGCATAATAATATAGTGTCCAAATTCCGTTTATCTGTGAACTTAAGTCTGTTGAAGAAGCCATAATTTTTTATTCAAAAAAATATATGTACTCTTTGTTTTTTTTTATTCTTTATATAATTTTTTCGTTTCTCATTTTTCTTCTTTTAGTTTCAGCTTTCTTCTCTTGTGGCATGGTTTGTGCTAGACTGACATCTAGTGATTATTTTGTAGTATTACAAGCTACTTTAAAATCAGTTGAATAATCAAAGTTGATATATTTTTTATTGGACAAACTTTGTATTTCGAGTGATGAGCTTTCGAGACATACATCTCTCTTTATCAAGTCAGGAGCAATATTGCTTTGTTATTCTAAATAAAATATTTGTCCAATAAAAGGCAGCATTAACTGCAGCAATAACCAAAGGGAATTCATATATGGATGTTCTAAAGGACATCACCATAATGTCACCAGCTTGGTATCTCACCATGATACCCATTTCCAATTACTTGGATGGAAAGGGAACCAAAATTGTTTTTACTTAACCCAGTAAAATGTCGGGGATGTGTTAGCACATCTGTAAATATTCTGTAGCATCTACATCCATGGTACAAGAGGAACAATAAATAGATATCTTACAAAGAAGACGTGTGAGCTTCTGAAAATTAATACCTACTCAAATCAATTGTCTTTTTCATAACTTACTGATTACTAGAAAGTCTAAAACATCACATATTATAATTGTCCTGCTACGAGTCGTCGTCACGCTGTTTGCGTGGTCCGTACGAATAGCGGGCTTAGCGATGAGCGCCGCAGGCGCTCATCGCCCGGCGAGCCTCGCGAAGCGAGGCGAGCCGTTAACCCGTAGAACTTTAGCGGGCTTAGCGATGAGCGCCGCAGGCGCTCATCGCCTGGCGAGCCTCGCGAAGCGAGGCGAGCCGTTAACCCGTAGAACTTTAGCGGGCTTAGCGATGAGCGCCGCAGGCGCTCATCGCCCGGCGAGCCTCGCGAAGCGAGGCGAGCCGTTAACCCGTAGAACGTGAGGCGTCCTTAGCAATGAGCGCCGCAGGCGCTCATCGCCCGGCGAGCCTCGCGAAGCGAGGCGAGCCGTTAACCCGTAGAACTTTAGCGGGCTTAGCGATGAGCGCCGCAGGCGCTCATCGTCCGGCGAGCCTCGCGTAGCGAGGCGAGCCGTTAAAACCTAGTAAAAAAATACGGCCGCAAACCGCCTATCATAAAAATTAAAATCAACAATAACTACACACACCACATACATAAAAACCTAACCGATAGCAAGAGGGAGCATCCACGACCTGCAGAAAGCGAGTTACACATTGATTTACCTTAAAATACAAAAATGTAAACACAAAAAAAAAAATAAGCGACAGAAAAAATGGCGGCCGAAAAAAAAGGCGTAGACACATTACGGATAATCCGTGACGGCGTATAAGACACATTACGACATCGCAAAAATCGGACGCAACCCGCGGACAAGAAAAAAGATAAAACACACTAAATACACACAACACATAAATAAAAAAGTTACCGACAGCAAGAGGAAGCATCCTGGACCTCAAAACAAAAACTATCGCCTTCATTTAAAGCAAAATAAAAGAGTTTAGACACTTTAAAAAAAATAAGCGAGAGAAAAAATGGCGGCCGAACAAAACGAAAACGAGGCTACAGCACTATAGCCACGGAAAACACTTACGGAAAATCCGATAAGACGCACACCACACATTTCCGGATTAACACGGAGTTCCCGCCTTTGTCTCGCGTAGACTCTGATTTCCCGCCTTTGCCTCGCGCTGACTACGATTTCCCGCCTTTGCCTCGCGCCGACTACGATTTCCCGCCTTTGTCTCGCGCCAACTCCGATTTCCCGCCGAAAACAACACATTGGTCTCGAGCAACAGCGTATTTCCCGCCGAAAACAATGCATTTCGCTCGCGCACCCGTATTTCCCGCCGAAAACAATGCATTTGGCTCGCGCAAAAACCTATATATAGGGCACAATTGACACATTACTGACACCTTTTCCTGAGGTGATGACAGTGTGACTGGACATTTTCGGATGCTGGAAAATCGAAAGAGATTGATAGCTCTTCAGGATACTGATTCAGGAACATTGAATTACAAAAGGTACATTTTAAGAAGTATCATTAATTAATTACTATATTATTAGTTACTTAATAAGGACAATTATGTACATTAAATTAATAATTGGTTATGTATTGTGCATTAATTATTAATGTACATTACATTGAATTATTAATTAATAATGTACATTAAATTAATAATTAATTGATTATATATTGTGCTTAAATGTGTGAAACATTGTAAATAATATTCATAATGTATTTTATTTAATTAAGAATTAATAATCAATAAAATATAACCAATTAACTATTAAATTAATGTACATTATTTCATTAACAGAAATATAATATTGAGCTTAACTGTGTGAAACAATTGACCATACTATTGATAATGTACATTAAATAATTAATGAATTAAGCATTAATATAAAAGTGAGTTTGCGTTTAAGAATGTCCATAAAAAAGAAACACATTTATTCATGAATTAATAAATAATGTACATTAAATTTAATTATTAATTAATAATGTACATTCTATTACAAATTAATTGGTTATATATTGAACATTAATTAATTGTAGATTACATTACTAATTAATTGGATATTGTAATTACCTGTGTAAAAGAATTGTAAATAACGTTTATAATGTACTTTCTACAATTAATTAATTATTACTAAACAGTAATATCAAAAATGTTAGCGTTTAAGAATGTGCAGAAAACAAACACATTGATTCATTAATTAAGAATGTACATGATTTTAATAATTTAATTCTCAGATAGACTCATGTTTATATTTTCAGTTTAAATTTAATTAATAATGTACATTAAATTAATAATTGCTTATATATTCTGCATTAATTAATAATGTACATTAAATATAATTAGTAATTAATAATGTATATTACATTAGTAATTAATTCGTTAGATATTGTGCTTACCTGTGTGAAAGAATTAAAAATAACATTCATAATGCACTTTATTTAATGAATTAATTATTAATAATGAGTAATATCAAAAACAGTTTTGTATTAGATTACTATAGGAACATATTAAAGAATTTGCTTTCAGGTTTTTAAGGAATAAAAATATATGTCTCTTGATTGATGTTTATTTCATGATATGGGTGAAGTGAAATAATACAAAGATTCTAAAATTTAAATTACAGATTATTGATCAAGGAAAGTGAATAAACACACAGTGTGACGTTTGCAGCCTTTGAACAACATCAAGACCGTCTTTGCAGGTAAATATTTAATTTGGTCCTGACACATCAAAACAGCATATGTTAAAAAAAATTATGGAAAGTTGAATAGACAATACGAAGCAATACAAACATTTAACAAAACGAAGAAGCACTTGCCAAAAAAAAAAAAAAAATGTATGCAGTGAAGTGAATCAAGAAGGATTTAAAATGAATTGAAAGATGAATAATTGATATAATAAATATATATGTCCAGTTATTACCAATTTAATATATGTCAATAAAATAATTTGAAAAATGGTTTCATTTATTTCATTGGAAACAAGGATAACGTTTATTCATCAACTTTAATGTAACAGTCCAAAAAGTAAAAAGACATGTGTACACAAAAATAAGAAGAAAGACTAATTAATATTTATATTGACTATTACAGATTAAAAAATGGAAGATAATGGAGAAGACAAAATGGAACGCAAAAGAAGATTGGCAAGGGAAAGGAAGCAAAGGTGGAGAGATGCTCATACACCAGAAACTTCACAACGCTTGAGAGAAGAAGATCAACAGAGACTTTTAAATAAAAGAAAGATTGCTAAGAAAGCCAAAAGTGAGTCTGTTGGGCCTTGCAAAAAAAGGAAAAGTAAAAAAAAAACATCTATGTGAACCAGTGTCTAATGATTCTATTGTGCAGAATGACTTAAATGTAGACACACATGACAACAATGTACATATAGAAAGTGGGTTTGATATATATGTGGAAAAGATGCATGACAATGTGTTCAATACTGCAGTACATGTAGATACTCATTATTGTGGGTTACTTAATGTGCTTTGTCAGTTTTGTGGGGCCTATCATTTCATAAAGGAAAGACCTACTGATGGAAATTTCATTAGTTGCTGTCAGAAAGGAAAGGTGAAACTTCCACTAAGACATCCATTTCCATATTATTTAGAATGTATTATGAGTGATCCAACATTTCAAAATTATAATAATTTCAAAAAAAACATCAGGTCTTATAACAGTGCAATTTCATTTGCTTCAATGGGTGCAACTTTAGCAGAAAATGTACCAGGACATGGTCCTTATTGTTTCAAAATTCAAGGTCAAATATACCACCGAACTTCACATTTACACCCACAAGAAGGAGAGCCAAGGAAATTTGCACAGTTGTATGTCTTGGATACGATGGAAGCTGTGGAACAAAGAATGACACTACCAGAAAATAGACAGTGTTTGCGCATAGTCTTTGAACAGCTGGATAAAATTATGCAAAACAACCCATATAGTAAAGCATACAAACAATTAGCACAGCTGGAAAAAGAACAACAGGAACATGCTGAAAGACATCTATTGCCTATACCAAGAGTAAATATGGTGTTAAAAAGAGATCGCAACACTGATCAAAGAAGATATAATTTACCGACAGTAAATGAGGTTGCTATGGTGTTTAAAAATGAGGATGGTGAACCACCTTTTCAGCGTGATATTAGAATATATCCACGCAATGAAGAACAACCATTTATCAACATCAATATATTAAGTTGTAATTTAGATCCAATGACATATCCCATTTTCTTTCCAAATGGTGAACCTGGATGGGAACCAAAATTAAAATTGGAAACTTATCCCAATACTAAACTTCGCATTAGATCTAATGTTTCAATGCTGGAATATAAAGTTGCACAAACTGCTATCCATGACTGCTTTAATCCAATTTTACATGGAGGCAAACTCACTCAACAATGGATTATTGATTCATATCTACAAGTTGAAGCCAATAATTTAAATTTCATTAAATTTCAACAACAAAAATTACGAGTTGAACAGTATTGTGGATTAATGGATTATGTGGCTGAAATAGCTGCAAACAGAGACATTCCAGCTGGAAGAGCAATTATTTTGCCATCAACTTTCCAAGGATCTCCTCGCAATATGCGAGAAAGGTATAATGATGCCATGGCTATTGTCACAAAATTTGGAAAACCAGATTTATTTATTACATTCACGTGTAATCCCCAATGGCCAGAGATCAAGGAAAATTTGTATTTGGGACAAACTACATCTGACCGACCAGATTTAGTGGCAAGAGTATTTAAAATCAAACTGAATTCATTAATATATGATATCACTAAAGCAAAATTATTTGGACAATGTATGGCATTTGTTTACACTATTGAATTTCAAAAGAGAGGACTGCCACATGCTCACATACTTTTAATACTGCAGGAAAAAGATAAGTTGAAAACTGCAGAGAGAGTGGATTCAGTCATTTCTGCTGAATTGCCAGACCAAGAAAAATATACAAAACTTTGGGAGATTGTTACACATAGAATGATTCATGGCCCATGTGGAGAGATGAATCCTAATTCACCATGTATGGAAAATAAAAAATGTACAAAAGAATTCCCAAAACAATTTCAAATGCAAACTTATGCTAATTGTGATGGATATCCTTTGTATGAAAGAACACAAGGAGAAACAGCTATTATCCGGGGCCAAAAGGTTGATAATAGATTTGTTGTTCCATACAATCCACATTTGCTCATCAAGTACAATGCACACATCAATGTAGAAGCTTGCACTTCGATTAAATCAATTAAGTATGTGTATAAATATATATACAAAGGATATGACGCAGCTACTGTTGTTGTACAAGGTGCTGTAAATGAAAACGAAAATCCAATTGTACACGATGAACTATCAAATTATTTAGATGCTCGCTATGTTAGTGCTCCTGAAGCAATGTGGCGCCTTTTGAAATTTGAGATGCATGATCGGTTACATGCTATCTATCGCTTAGCTGTACATTTGCCTCAAAGTCAGATGGTTTGCTTTACTCAAGGAAATGAAAGACTTGCATTATGTCAAAGTGAAGACAGAGATACCACACTTATAGCATGGTTTAAATTAAACTGTCAGGATACGCAGGCCAGACAATTTTTATACATAGAGATACCATATTACTATGTATTTGTAAATGGTCAATGGAAAGAACGAAGAAGAGATGCACAAAAAATTATACCACGCATTTATACCGTCAGTCCAAGGGATATTGAACGTTTCAGCTTAAGATTACTTCTGCTACATGTTCCCGGTGCACAGAGTTTTTGAGCATTTACGTACAGTCAATGACATCGTTTATGATACATTCCTATTAGCTGCAAGACAGCAAAATTTCATAGCTGATGATACAGAATGGGAGAGGTGTCTGGAAGAAGCAGCGCTATGTCAAATGCCAAAGCAAATGAGACAACAATTTGCATTCATATGCATATTTTGCAATGTACCTGATGCTTTCACTTTGTGGGAAACATTTAAATTAAACATGTCAGAAGACTTCTTGAAACGTTACAGAGAACCAATCGCTCTGTTAAAAACATTGTTGGAAATTCAAGAAATATTGTTTGCTCATGGATTAAATTGTTCAAGTTTTAATTTACCGGATCCAGGACTTATAGATGACATTAATTTTGATGATTATGACACTGAGCTACAAAAACAAAAAACACAAGAAAAACTGGCAACATTAAATACTAAACAGTTAGAAGCATTTCAGGCCATCACAAATGCTACAGATGATGAAATGGTCAAAGACCGGTATTTCTATCTAGACGGCCCAGGTGGATCTGGAAAAACTTATCTTTACAATTGTTTGATGAGTTATATTCGATCACACAGTCAGATAGCTATGCCATTTGCAACAACTGGAATTGCTGCACTTTTGTTAGATGGTGGTAGAACTGTTCATAGTGGATTTAAGCTGCCAGTTCCCATTTTGGAAACATCAGTGTCAGATATTCGACTCAATTCTATACAAGCAAAAAAATTTAAACTAACGAAACTAATTATCATAGATGAGGCAACAATGATGTCATGTCACGCACTGCAATGTATTGACAGATTCTTAAAAGAAGTGATGGATAATAAGTTGCTATTTGGTGGAAAGGTGATGCTGTTAGGAGGAGATTTTCGGCAAACATTACCTGTTGTGCCACACGGAAATAGAACAGAGATCATTGAAACATGTATCAAGACCAGTAAACTGTGGCAAATATTTACACATCTCAAATTAGAATTAAATATGAGATCTGAAGGCCAAAATGAATTCAATGATTGGCTTATTAAAATCGGAGAAGGAAAACATCCAGAAATACAGCATTTACCAAATGATACTATTGAAATTCCATCAGAAATGGTTTGCAACGAATCACTGATATCAGCCATATTTCTAAACACTCTTAATAACGAGGATTACTCAGACATTGCAAACAAAGTGATATTAACATCAAAAAATATCGATGCCTTGAATGTAAATAATGAAATTTTAAAATACATCAATGCACCACAGAAGAATTATTACAGTGCAGATTCAGTTCTGGCTGATGATAAAGAGAGTGAATCGAATTTTAGTATCGAATTTATTAATTCCTTAACACCATCTGGAATGCCACCACATATTTTACAATTGAAAAAAGGTGCAATTGTCATGTTATTGCGAAATATGAATCCAAAAAAAGGACTTTGTAATGGCACCAGATTAATTGTGCATGAGTTAAAAGATCATTTTATACATGCAGAAATTATAACTGGGACCCATAGAGGTGACCGAGTTTTTATACCAAGAATTGATTTAGCTCCAAGCGAGAGTGGTTTGCCTTTTGTCCTTCAAAGGAGACAGTTTCCAGTTATCATGGCATTTGCCATGACCATCAATAAATCACAAGGCCAAACTTTTAAGTCTGTTGGGATTTTTTTAAAGGAACCAGTTTTTGCACATGGACAACTCTATGTTGCTTTTTCAAGGTGCACCAATCCAAACGAAATTAAAGTGACTGTTGACGAAAATGAAAGTCAGGGTCATTTATTAGACGATGGATGCGTTTACACAAAAAACATTGTGTACTATGAGGTGTTGTAAACATAGAGTAGAGTAGTTTCATTTCTATGACAACATTTTAAGGTACTCAATATTATTGCACAAAAACAACATTTCAAGAACAAACTATATACAATGGACAAAAAAATCCATAGAGAACAGTGGTTTGACTTCCAGTACAAAATGTAAGTACTCTGGGACTCTTTAAATAGGGGACCACTATTTCACTTTGGAAACGCTATGTGATATTTGCATAAAAGACAAACAGAAAAAAAAAAAAAAACTTAAACATCCTTAAACATATTGAAATGGGTTACAAGTTTCATGGTCATATGATTGGTCCCACAAAAAAAAAAGTTTAAAAACTGTTTGTTAAAGAGATATGTTATAGGCAAACATGTATTGTTACTATGTAGTTGAATCATTTCATAAGATTTGGAAAAAGTATTGATTCAGGGAGTAATCCGATCGCCAGTTAATGGGGTCAGGAAGGAATTAATTTTTTTCCCTCTAAGATACAATTGCAAAAGTTTGAATGGGGGTTTTTATTGTTTGCCTTCCTCTGAATTCAATGCTAATTTAGTTTAACGAGAGTTTAACAAAAATGTTACAAATAAAAAAAAAAAAATTATTTGTAAAAAAATGTACTTACTCTAAGTTAATATAGTCTGCAGTTACTAAGTGATAAATATCTATTTAAAAGTGTTAGTATTGTTAAAAGAAGGTTGAAAGATTGTATAATATACAAGTTGCCTGTTACAAAATTTCATGTTACACTTTACAATATGTATGCATTAAAAAGTACAATATGTATGCATTAAAAGTAAGATATTATTATATTGTTTTTAAAAAAAAAAAAAATGATTATGAAATATAAGTTGAAACTTACAAAAAATTAAAAGTTAAAAAAAGAAATGTGTATTTCTTTTTAGAAACAAAAAAGGGACAAATGTAGTAGACTCATTTTGTGTTGCAAATAAATTTCACAACATTTACATTTTATTGACCGTCATTTTTTGACGGGCAAGTCGCTAGTTGGAATATAATAA